>JANQBM010000222.1:23336380-23360909 GCA_025594535.1 Erythroxylum domingense | reverse complement strand
TCCCCAAAAATTATAATTAAAGCCTAATCACAATAAAAATAATAAAATAAATCCTTAAACAAATCGGGGTCCAACAATTCATGTCCGTCAACCAAGCACCTAGTCATATTTGGGGAAGCATAGAACCTGATAACAAAGGTAGGTGGCCTATTAAAGGCCATGCACCACTAGCTACTGGAGATTATTTTGTCTTAACATATTTGAATCTCCCCTGTAAGTAATAGAAAAATAGAAGTGTTGTGATGATTCGAAGTATCAAACTATTCAGGTAAGGCAAAAGAATAGTCAGACGGTGTTAAAAGTGTATCCATTTACATTCTACGGTAAAAGTGCTGCTGATTCATAAATTACATCAAATTATGAGGTAATTGATGTGGTATAAATATAATTAAATAAAATATAAAACAATACAAATAAATCACTTAGGCAAATGCATTTATTATTTTTATAATATAATTTATGTTAGTTGAGTTTCCACCCAATAAAAATTTTGGTTTTTAGTAATGACCATTTTCTTATTATCTAATCTTAAAAGAAATTATTGATTGAGAAGTATATATATAAATTAAAATACTAATTTAGAAACACCGAAGATAAAACTTTACTATACTGAAATTCGGTGAGAGGAAACAAGTTTTCTCTAATATTGTTTAGTCTTTGGTGAGAGAAAACATAATTTCTCTAATGTAATTTAACATATGTAGTTTAGCATAAAGTTGGAGAAATTAAGGTCTACAAATGAAGAAGATATAATTTAGATCATACAAGTATCATCTTAGTTTGTCATACTTCATTTTTTCATTCATGTTAGTGAGATATTAGATATGCGTGATTGTATTAGATCTGTGTCACAAATGACATAAGCATTTGATACTTTTTGGTATTGAAAAACTTGTAGGATAGAATGATGAACTTTCGTTATCTTTGGATCAAATGTTTTATATTTAAACCTAGTTGACTAATACAGTAGTAAGCTTAACCGAGTTTTTAAATGGATTTAAACTTGATTCAATATCACAATTAACTATTGTCCAAAGGGGAGAATATTGGATATTTTTGACATTTCCTATAAGTTACGTAATTTGATCCAGATAAAGATAATAAAATGGCCCAATAAATTATCTAAGTTAATGGGTCGAAATCTTGAAGAAAATAAATCTCGATCAGTGTAGACCGGACCTATATTAGGCCTATGATAGGGAAGCCCGATATGAAAGCTATATATAAAAGTTAAGGTCTCCTGCAGTTGCTCATGTCATTCGTAAACATTAGGATTCTCGATCTGTTAAGAGAGCTTACATTTTGAGAAAACTATAAAAAGACATTGACTACATCTCGATGAGCAGTTCCTGTGAAAATAACGATAGATTCGCTCTCATTTTAGCTTCGAAAAACTCGTTTAAAGTTATGAAACCGAAATCAGATATTTTTCGTATTTCTTTATTTATTTCCCTTTCATATCCAATTTAGAATATGTAACTAAAGTTTCGTTATGTATTACACTTTTATTTATTGGGAATGCTTAATCTGCCCTTAAAAGCCAACCAAAAAATAAAGGAAACTCGAGGGCTAGCTTGCTTCAACCACGCATTGTTCGTTAGATCGCTACAAGACAAGTTGGTAAATACATTAAATGAATGTTTATTCCATCTCATAGAAACCTGATCTAGAATGAGATTTAAGCCAAGATTGTGTTTACTGGCTCTATTTCCTGTCATTACTCATCATAAATACCTAATAGTTAACTTCCAAAAAACTATTATATTATCTTCTTAATTATATCCATATTACCAATTAACATCTTAAACAATGTGTAAAAAGACAAAGGGATAGTTTTTTGTTATAAATAGTTTTTCAGCCTTTTACTACTTACTAGAAAAAAAAAAGACAAATTTTAAGAGTTTATGATGGGAATAGCAATAAATCTAAGGGAAGCTTTTTAATGCTTATAATTTCTCTTCATTATACATTAATTACATATCTTTATGTTAAAATTTATTTATAAAAGATGTGGAACTGCAAATTGCAGGACTGAAAAGAAAACATATATATAGTGAACCTGCGTTTGTTACATACTAGAAACGAGAACATTCAAGAGCAATGTAAATGGAAGGTTTCATATGTATAGCTACAGAAGGAAGATAAAATAAACACCCCCACCCTGCTAGAACTAGGAAACCAGGACCTCCGGCATCGCTACTTTGAGTACATTTGACACCAAAAACCAAAAGCCAGAAACAAGCAGTCTAAGTTGTTAACTTATCCCTATCTGGAAAATTACGAAAAAGAAAAGGAAGGCATACTGATACATACACAAACATATAAGCAAGGTTCATACTTCTCAGATTTCCTGTTTATCCTCTTTTATCATCTCCTTTCCAGTCTCATATTTCTGGTTCAGTCAACCGTCATGGGTTGGGTCATGCAGCACCTGAAACGTGCCTTCCGCACAGTAGTCATGATCTCAGTTTCAGCATTTTCTAGCATTCTGACAATCTCAGCAAAAGGAGGACGGACTTCAGGATTAGCATCCCAGCAACGGGTCATAATGTCACTGAGCACGGGGAGACAATCATTTGGAATTACTGGCCTAACACCCTTGTTCACCACAGCAAATGCAGCCTGCACAGCAGTCATATTCTGGAAGGGAACAAAACCTGTTATGAGTTCCCAAAGAACAATCCCGAAGCTATATACATCCACCTTTTGTGTGTAGGGCCTATGCTGAATCATCTCTCTGCAGTAATGGCCAAATCAAACAATAAAGATAAGATAGGAAATACCACTGCCCCGTCCTTCAAACTACGGAAAAGATGATGTAGTAAACCAAGTAAAGAGAAGAATTCAATGAGGATACAGGCGATACCCCATAGAAAATACCACTCCCCAGTCCTTCAAAACTACAGTAGACCATGTAAATAGATGAATTCAATAAGGATTTGGGATACCCCATATACGGAACATATAAATGGCAGTCAGCTTAACAAAATTTAACAAAGCACTGTCTTTCTAGGTTAAACTAAGATCACATTACCGACTAAAATGTATTCATAAACAACACTTGGTACAACCCATTGAATGTTCAGATTGCAGAATGAAGATAAAATGAGAACACCTTTGGAAAGTACCAACTGAATCAACAAAATACAGCATAATGAATGCAAACCACTGAAGTAAATAACATTAGCACACCTTTAAGGTCTCAACAAAATGGAAAGAGAGAAAGATAAGCGAGAAACAAGATACCCGTCACTTCATCGACATAACAAAGTAAGTTACTAGAGGTACTTAATTCTGAGTATATGGAATTGACCAAATATTTTTAGGTGTAAAAATAAATAGGAGTGGAAAAATAGATAGGAGTGGAGAAAGGATCACCCATTAGCAATGTATTGTAAGTCAATCCAGTGTATGATGATACTACAATCAACAATATAAAAGAATTTAAATCTTCTTAAAGCAACCTCACAAATTGAAAATGTTTCATCAACCAACATCACATTACTTATTCTCATGACAATTGGATTGTTTCCCATGCCATATACCACATCCACCCATATAACTAGTTGTCAATTTTATACAAGGTAAAACAATCATGTCAATGAGAAAAAGTGAATGCAGAATCTCTATATGCATGCAAGATATACGAGAAATCCATACGCAAGAATGACATGCCACTTCCACCAACCACAAACCACCAACAACCAAAAGAAAGGTTAATGTAGAATGGAATGAGGAAAACTATTTAATAGCCTAAGAAAATAAGGATCTAAAATCTATCTTTGTAGCTGTCTAGATTTCCTTATATGTCTACAATCATAATTTTCTCAAAAGTCTGTAATGTAAAAAGACTTACGGAGCCATCCAACGATATGTTCCTGTTTCCGGTGTCATTCCCTCAGTCTGCACTTCAATTCGTGCAACTCCAAAATCAGCAATCTTGATTGATTTATCAGCAGAAATCAGAAGGTTATCTGACTTCAAATCTCTGTGTATGAATCCAAGTCCATGGACATAAGCCATTCCCCGAGCAACATCTAGAGCCTGCTTTACTGCCAATTTCAGTGGTACTGCCCTGTTCTGCCTCTTCGTCAGAAATTGCCGAACTGAACCTCCCTTTGCATACTCAGTGACTATACACCAAACCATGTGTTTACGGCATGCACCAATGAAGCGCACAATGTTTGGGTGCTTTAGGGTCGCTAGCATCATGACCTCCTGCTGAAACTGCTGCTCCATCACCTGTGCCTTCTCCAGGCTATTTTCCGGCCTCTCCAATAACTTAATTGCAACATCCTCGCCATTATATGTACCTCTGTACAACTTTCCAAAAGAACCTTGAGCAAAAGCGGTACCCATGTTAAGTTTTCTCAAGTCAATAGTCCACTCATCGTAATTTTGCAGCCCCTCCGTTGAATACCTACTATCCATCAATGCCTGTGCTAATGCATCATCATTTAATGCATGGGTGACTTTCCCCGGACGAAAAACACTCTGACCTACACTGTAGTTGTGACTGACAGGTTTCAAACCTGGATGGCTTAATATGTGGGTGAGAGAATCATTGGACCCAACACTACTGTTGTCCACAGACATCGATACAGAACCACCAGCATTGCTCGTTTGCATGCTGTCAACAGACATGTTCGTACCCTCCCCAAGTTTCTGGTAAAATTCTTGAGTAAACTCATAGTAATTATTAGCATGGTTGTTATTTCCACCCATAAATCCCGCAAATTTTGGACCCTCCACCATTTTTCCAAGCATGAATGCAACTCTTCAATATCAAATTGAAAGCAGAGAATTATCCTTATCTCAAATTATTTAATCTCATAAGAGAGTTCAACAACTGCAGTAAACATGCCCTAAAACAAAAACAAAAAAAGTTGATTAGTCATAATGAGCAATAAATGACCTTTGTGCAATAAGAAATGCTTACTTTGGTAGGTATTTAATTTGCTGTTAGTATTTGTCACTTTTCTTGGTCAAATGGAAGCCTTTTGTTACTAAGCATTGGAGATGAAGTGGGGGCATAAAATTCAAGATTTCTTTGCAAAATTGGGTAAACAAATAACAAACATCAATGTGCAGTAGTAGTATAAGGAAAACCAAAAGACAACATAGTCCAATTCCCAGACCTTGATTCACCATGAATTCAAGGAACGTTAAACAAAGTCATATAGAATGCCAATCAATAACACTTTTTTGAAACATTCAAGCTGACCTGGAACTAGCAACCTCTAGGAATGTTTTGGGCATTTAATATGTCTCAGTTTGTTAAAAGTATAGAAAAGTCAGCTAAATGCATATTGAGGAGCAGGTCAGGAGGGCATGCATGTCACAATTATTAAAAGCTTGGAAAACTCAACCATTTCCATAATTTAATCATGATTAAATTAGATGGACATACAACGTGTCACGAATGTTAGAAGTTAGAAGCCCTCAACCAATTGTTTGGCTAGGATTAGATTCACTATGTTATAAACGGAATAATGAAAAGGGTTACTAACTTGTCATTTCCATCTCCAGATGGCCTAATAAGTGCCAAACAAACAATCAGGAGCTAAAAATGGGAATATCAAACAAATGAGCAATTAGATATGCCCTGGTCACCTTTTTTCAGTAAATAAGAGGTGCAGTTATCCGGATTGGACACTCTTGGAACTCATTTCAACAACCCTTATGCCCTGGAATGAAACAAAAACTTGTAAAACCATAAAGCTAGAGATCCGTAAGCTCAGCATCTATCACAAGAAATCAAGCACAAAGCGCCCAAATCTATTACGTGGATCAAAGCTAAAACAAGTTTCACAGTTCTGCCATACCCAAAAGCCAAATTATCAAGCTTTTCCTGAATACAATATTTCCCAGAAATCTTTCGAAGAAAACGCGTCAAAGGTCAACGTTTCAAAGCCCAAAAATGCACAAAATCGAACTAGATCAGACAATTAAGAACGCCTAAGAATGGAAAGACAAGTTGGATAACAAAAAGCTTCAATTGCAAAGATAACAAATGAAGCCACCCAAAAAAGAATAGTAAACATACGGAAGAGAAGATGATAAGGAAAAGCACCCAATTAGACAATCAAAAAACCAAGAGAATAAAAGGAATAAAATCGACTACGTGATCGTTACAGTAAAAGCGCCGGAAAAAAAAAAGTAGTGTAGAGAATAAAACAACAATCTAACAAACAGCTAAATCAATAACTGGCTGAACAAGAGCAATAAAGACGAAGAGTGCACCAACCGTGACCCAAGTGAAGAAGCCTGTGGGACGAAAGATGAGAGAGAGAGAGAGAGAGAGTCTTCGCTTCTGGTTTTACTTTCGGGACAAGGCCTCGATTTTATTGTGTCTCATGAAAGTTTCACGCGTTAATCCTTCACTTATTTTGGTAGTCGCGCCATTTGTCTTGCACGTGTCAAGTTGCTGCACGGGGTCTTACAGTTTTCTTGTCCGGCGCGTGGCTCTTTTCTCCTTTGGTAAGTAATCTTTTTTCTATTTTTCGATTATATTGCTGCTATATTAAAGTTGCCGGAGATCTCTAATTTAATTAGTAATTATGATATTGCGATTTGATTGGATATTACAATATTATAATTTTTGAAATTTAACATAATAGAAAAAATTAAGGTTCGAATAGCCTTTCGAACAATTATATCAGCTCTTTTTTTAGATATTTATGACTTGTCTAATATTAATCAGGTAAAAAAGAAAAGACATGATTAGCAGCAAGTGCTCACATACCAACGTTTAACAACACATACAACTATCAAGTTGCATACATAAATGATGAAAAAAAGTTACCTATAAAGCTTACATACCGATGTACAGTACGTATATATCACCACATTAATTAGCTTTCAAACACATAATTAGTAGCAACTCTTTCAGAAGTGAACAATTCGACTGCTTGATTATACAGAAATCAAAAATAACGAGTCGCCATGAATCTTCGAAGCACAAAATAACAAAAAAAAAAAACAGAACACCACACGAAGTGACAAGAGTAATCATGACATCTTCAAATTTCTACTGTCCAAGGACAGCGTGGTTAGTCCACGGAACTTACAGCACCAATGCCTGATTCAAGTTCTCAGTTAATCAAAGTTATTCGGTATGATATCTTAATAACACCACCAAATCATAACATTAATCTCCAAACTCCCCAGTTCTGCCAAATTGATAAAATCACATCAAACACATGTAAACTTCGTGGGTTGCAATCACATTTTCCTCGTCTACCTCAAAAGTTTCAATTAGTACAACAAATCTGATTTCTAGTCCTATGTACCATTAACATTTCTCCAAAACTTTGAAGGAACAGGGAACGTCTGCTTTGTTACTCTTTGTTTTACAGGAGTTGCTACCTCGTAGCTGCTCTTGCACTCATGGATGAGTGATAGCTGGTGCTTCGCTGTTTCCTATATGATGCATAAACATCATCATACTGATTTGCCTCATTAGGATCAGCAGTTGCTCCAAGTCCCAATCTTGCTGACCCACTTTTCCGATCCACACTTGCATCAACATATGTCCCAGTCTCCGGCTCTAGCTGTAAATTAGGGGGTGGAGGAATGCAAGCCCCTCCCTTACGAATGAGAGGCTCTCTCTCATATTCTTCATCTTCATCTTTTGAATGAGATGTCATGGGTCCCTCAGATGGGTTTACCTCTCCAATCTCCTTGAAAAATTTAGACACTCTTTCTAGGACCTCTGATGGAGACACATCAGATGGAGGTATGAATGTTGGAATGTCCAAAGGGCTCAGAGGTGAATAAGGGACACCACTTCCAACCTGCATCTTTTTAACCATTCCAGGTATAAGCCCAGGCGGGAATAAAGGATATGGAGGCAATTTGTCACCAGTGCCAGTAGGCGGTGTTTGCAATGGAAGAACTGGAGCTTGTTGATTTGATGGTTGAACAGAAGAGCTTATAGGTACAGAACTTGGAAATGCTCCAGGAGGGACTGAAGTTTGAATATATTGCTGGTTTCCTATGGATGGTACCATGGCTGGAGATACTTGTCTATCAGGATGCTCTTGATCAGGCTGCCTTTCAGACTGCCATTGTGCAGTATTCACTTTAGCTATTTGCTGTGGATAGCCTGCAGATAAAGGAAGAAAAAAGTGTTTCAAACTATGAGTTCAAATATACAGAATAAGATTCAATTCACAGGAAAATTATCCATAGGCAACATCCCAACTTTAATCTACACACACTTACCGCCCTTAATACAACCACCCCATACGCAATAGAAAAAGCATAAAGTGATGGCCAACGTATTTTTTAAAAAAGAAACAGTACAAGCAACAACCTGCAGCCATGGAATCTGATGAAGCAGCTAATTCTTGTGACTGCCCCGAAAAAGTATTTGTTGATGGTCCACCAAGCATCTCACCCTCTAGTGAATAAATAGTTTCTTGATCATAAACCTCCTTAGAAGCCCAGAACTGAAGAATTTTCTGCAAACGCGACTGATTTTCATCTTTATTCTGAGGATTGTGGTAAACCCTCGCAAGCATGGACCCCAACACTGGCTTAAATGCAAGGGCCTCATTGTCAATGTCATGGGGGTTAATTCTCCTTTGCAGACTGCACGAGTTTACACAGAGTAGTTAGGCTTAGAATTAAGACGAGACACACCAAAAAATAAAACTAAAAAAGGCCAATCAGGGCACTTGCCATTTTATAGCCAGAAAAGCAGTTCTCATCGTCTTTATGATCAAAATGTGGGCAGAGACAAATAATTACTATTAAAATAAAGCAAGCACAACATATGTTTTTAACGATTTTGCCTCTTCCTGCATCTTGTCACTAATTCTAGATCAATATTTGTCTATCATGCAAGTTCAGAAGCAGCCCTACCAATTGGCAGGACAGCACAAGATACATCGAAGTTCTCAACAACAAAATGGGAAGAACCAACGAGGTTGAATGTTATCATGTTAAGAAACATGGTGATGATAACACTTCCACTCAAAATAAGGCAAAAGTGGATAGAATTACAAAAAAAAGTTGTGAGGAAGGAATCAACACTTTGAACCAGGAAATCTGAGGGAAATGGTCAAACTAATAAATTATTAGAGACAAAACATTAAAGTGGATATTTGAATTTAACCAACCAATAAGAATCAATCAGGTTTTATGTATGCCAAAACAGAAATCATTAAGTATTTAAAACGCACCTGTCAAAAAGAATGTCATTTGCAAGATAAATGATATGTAGCTGTCTCTCCGAATCATCAAGAGCAAATATCCTATCCCTTAATCCCTCAGCTAGAGATGGTGCAAAAGGGGATCTCTGCATGAACCAAGTCTTGGCACCTTTGATAGACTCTTTGGTGCCGTTGAGGCTGTTTAGCACATTAGTCAGCTCCACAGCGACATCAGGAGGGAGTAGACCTGAAAGACCTTTGAAGGAATTTGCAGGCTGGTCAAAATCTGCTCGAGCATGAGACCCAAAGGGCTGAGGATGTTGATGATGATGCTGTTGTGTATCATAAAAAGGCGGATAAGGAGGTTGATGCATTGGAGGAGCACCCATTATGGATGCTGAAGCTGCAACAGCAGGATTCATCATAGGATTTGGAGGGGGATGCATCATTGCCATAGATGATGGTGGGAAAGGGGAATTGAATGGACCAGTTGGGGGATGAGTGGACATCCAGAGCTTGTAACGATAATAACTATGGCCCTCACCCCCAAAAAGGAAACTATAAGCAGGATTATCCTGCTGTTTTTCACGGATCATTGCTTCAAATTCGGGGCCATTCTTGGTAGCATACTCAACAAGTTTATCAATACGCTTTTGGAGTTCAGGATCAGATGGAGGAGGAGCAGGGGGTGGAGGAGAATCATAAGCACCATGGAAAGGTGAAGGAAGGAGGTGAGGGGGTAAATGGGGGGGGAACGGCGGGGGAGATGGGTGTTGATGAAGGAGGTGAGGATGGTGAGGAGGGTGAGGGTGGAGCGAAGGTTGCTGGCCTGGCAAGGGGTGAGGGTAAGGGAATTGCTGCATGGTGGGATGGGAAGGCATGAAAGGTGGTGGAGGGTATTGCTGCTGAGGATGAAATCCAAACTGTTGTGGCTGCTGTTGTGGCATATTTGCCGTTTGTCTTTGCTGCTGCTGCTGCTGCTGGGCGTAAACCATGGCAGAAGCTGCGGCAGCTGCTGCAAAATCATGAGCCTGGTGGTCCATTAACCTAACAGCAGATCCAATTTAAGACTGTTAACTCATACATACATGTTCATCACCATACAATAGCCATTTCCTCATTCAAATCCTATATCCCAGAGTAAATGGAACCCCCAAAATCAAACAGAAAAGAATAAAAGAATTAGTTAAAGAGAAGGAGCACACACACAACATACAAATAGAGAATAGCTCGTAAATTAAATTGGACCAAGAGGAAATAGCTCTTGAATTAAATTGGAAGAAAGAGATATTACGAAAAGAAATCAACTGCCAGTTTTCGGTTGATCAAATATATGGGGATTGGGAAACGGAAATTGTAAGTCAATTATGAAAACGATAATTGACAACATACAAAAAGGATCTTTTTGTAATTTGTCCACCAAGCAACTCCAGAGCATTCAATATGCAATAAACTTAACAGATCTCTCACATCAAATCTAACTAGCACATCGAATCTAAGTAGAGTATAGAATCAATAAATGTCGCCCAGAATTATTTCTGATATTTAATTTCAAGGCATGATGCTTTGACCTTCTTCTCAAGAACTGTATGCATGTATATACAGAACATGCAATCTTCAACCTTTTCCATTTACAGGTAATCAAAGAAGTGATGCTGTGAGCATTATCATTCCCTGTTGTACTCTAAAGCTGAATTTCCTAGCCTGGAAAATAGATATTTTATCAGTTTACACATAGAAGGATGATGCCATGACACAAAAGAGTAGTGATCATTATATTACTCAACTCCTACAACTACCAAGTAAAGACTCCCTTCCATCTTCTAAACTAATTGAAGAAATATAGGAGCATTTCTAGCTTTACATAAACCTTTCTTAACCATCTGTTCTAAAACTCCCATAGGATGAATCAATTTACCCACAACGATAAGCCCATGTACAATAGTGGTGAATATTGGAGGGTCAAGCTCATATCCAAGTTTTCATAAGACAGAGAAATCAAAATTCACCCTTAACGAAAACAACTTAGCAACACTGTGCAACTAAAGTTATCATCATTAACTCCTAAAACTTCTATTCTTCTACACGCTGAAATCAATGTGGAGATTACTCTATATGACTCGGATAAAATGAAAAACTGATCGCAGAGGTCCTCTATGCACCACCTGGTTAAGTTGTGATTGAGATCAATGCACTTCTATCTCAAAAATTTATCGAGCCAATTTCGCTTCCAGAAAACTACTGAAGCTATGAAGGGAACTGATTTAAGTCCAACAAATGTCAAAAGGATAAAGTAAACACACAAAGACAGATTAAGTATCGACTTTACACCGTCCTAATATCAGAACAAAGAAAAGCTCGGTCCTTTTGGCCAAGAAATGGTTTAATCCCAAAGCTCCTAGCAAGCATAAACTAATGGTCTATCAAGTTTCTGCTCAAAACCCTAGTTATCGACACAAATGAACAAACGAAAAAATTTGAAGCATGTAAACTTTTTTTCCACAGAGATATAAATTGCAGGGCGAGGGAATTTGATTACAAGAACAAACAAGTGAACTAACAGAATAGTATCTTTTAAAATTACTGCAAAATTGAAGACGACGCACACATAATTTTTTGGAAAAAAGAAGTGGTTTTGGAAATATCAATATGAAAGAACAGATTGGTGCCATTGATCAGACAAAAAAATTTATTTTGGCCATTACCAATTTTGTGCCATATAACTGAATGCATTCATTCTATTGTTTTTTGAATCTGTTGCAGAGTCCAGGACATGTTGGGGTTGATGGAGACTATCCAAATACTGTCCTCTTTCATGTAATTTATGTGAGTCCAATTGACCCATAAGTCTTCTGTGTCCTGACATAATTTCCAACATCTTTTGTCCATTAAGGATTTACTTATAAGCTTCAAATGATGTAATTCCTAGTCCTCCATGCTATTTAGTTTGAAAGATTGTGGACCGTTTCACCTTAGAGATTTTTTTTAGCTGCTAATGCCACTCCATAAGAAGTCCCTTAGTTTTTGTCAATCCCCTTCATTATTCCTTTAGGTAGGACCATATGTGAACACCAATAAGTAGACAGATTATTGAGGACATAAATTACCAACTGCAGTCTTCCCCTATAGCATAGGAATTTGTTGGTCCAGTTGTTTAACCTCCTGTTGATGGATTCTAGGAGAGGGGAGCAATCTAAAAGAGGTAATTCTTTCCTCAGTGATAGGAATACCTAGGTATTTGAAAGAGAGACCACATAGTTGTAAGCCTTTTTTATAAGATCATGTTATTTAGATGAGGGTCTGAACTTGAGGAACAGATGAAAAAAAAAAAAAAACCTGGCTTGGGTTGTATCTCAAACCAGATAGAGCCTTGAATTGGTCCAAAGAGGACATGGGCAAGTTGGTAGAAGCTTTATTAGCATCACTTATGAGGTCATCTGCAAAGGATAGCTGGAATATCTTCTATTTGGAGCACTTTTGGCGGAATTTGATCCCTGGATCTCTTGAGATTTTGGCTCTAGTCATTCTAATAAAGACTCCCATACTGATGCAAACTAAAAGAGGGGACAAGGGGTCACCTTGCCTTAGACCTTTGATAGCCTTGAAGAGCCTCATGGGTTCTTCACTAATAATGAGCATGATAATGTTGTGATGCAGACCTATATCCGCTAAAACACTTGTTATGGAAACCTAAAGCATGTAATCTGTCAAGAATAAAAGTCCATTATAGTATTATTTGGAGTGCCTCTCCCCCTCCTTTAGCCAGAGCATTCTTGATTTTTGTCATAGTTGAGAGTCTATTTTATTTAAAGCATCAATAAAATCCTGGATCTTCTTGCCATTTGATGTATTGATATTCAAGATCAGAGGTTAAGTTCTCTTGCTGAGCAATGAAAGATCCCAATGAAATTTGTTTAACAACCTCCATAGGTTCAGGGCTACCTTTTTGTAGGCTCTTCGGTACTTCTTTAATAATTTTCAAGCTCTGAATGCACCTGTAAGTCCTTGTACGAGTAATTGCCAAACCTCTCATGATGGCTTCTCTAAAACCAGGCTCATCAAGCATTGAGTTGAAAAATCTAGATGTGGACTTCCTTTTGTTGGTACAGACAATTCTTGGATTAATACAGGAGAGTGGTCTGACACTAGTGGGCTACCAAAGTTGGCAAAAATCTGAGGGAAGGTAGGCAACCAGGAGGAGTTTACCAAGCGACTATCCAGTTTTTTCTATAGTAGCCACTTCCCAGATTGGTTATTACTCCAAGTGTGGATGTAACCAGAGAACTTAAGATCTTCCAAGCCTAGGTCCCTAGTTAGAGATTGGAGCGCATCAGACTTCAGTCTAGGGGATGAATTATAACCTGTCACTTTGCCCCAAAGATATGACACAATTAAAGTCACCTAGTAAAGACCAAGGGTATTTATGGTTCACCCTAATAACCTTAATCACTCCATAACAAGTGTCTCTAGAATTCCCAATTAAAGCCATATATTATAGTTAGGCTTATAAGGGCTTGATCAAAAAGTCTTATAAACTCACAATGGAGGAATTTAGCAGTGCATTGTCAGTTCTTCGGCTGAAAGACTTGACAATGATTCAACCATTGTAATAGAATTTATGATTACTTGAGATAGGCCAACCCTTGTTTATAATCCATAAACATGTTTTCAATTGTGCCCTTTTTATATTGGTCTCTACTAAACCATCAAAATGTGGCTTTTTAAGGCCTATAAGGTCCTTAAGAGCCAACTGTTTATTGTAGTTGTTTAAATCTCTAAGGTTCCATACAAAAATCTTCATTAATGAGCTGAAGTACCTTTCTTTTTCCACTTAGATTTCTTACATGACCTGGAGGAACTTGGACTAGATCATTTGGTGAATTAACTTTAGTTTCTAGAGGGATGGCAATCCCCTCATTTGGAAAGTCAAAGTGATATTTTTCTATTTTAGTAATATTCTTCCCTTTCCCTTCATTTTCCTTAAGTTTTGTTGCCTAAGGTTTCTCTAGGGAGGTATTGGTTGCTGGTAGTCCCACTGGCTGATCATTATTTGGGAAAGTTCCAGACTGGATTCTTGGTTAGGAGCAACTTGATTATTCTCCTCCTGAATTTGGTTAGGGGCTTCAACCCGAGACTTACCATGATCAATTACTTCAAGATTGGGGTTCTTTAGGACCCACTTCATTTTCTTTTCTCCCAGGTTTGGCTTTCACATGTAAGTTACTTTCATAGAATCTTCAATCAAGGACCCAGCTTCATTAGGTTTTAGTATTTTGATAGATTCTAAAAGAGCTTCTCCAAGGACTATTTCAATGTAGATGCACGCAAATCCTATCCTTTTAAGCCTAAGTATATTCTCATCAAGACATAATGGCTTCCCAATTTTACTTGCTACATAGCTAAGTCCCTCTGACGAGCAATATTTCAATGGGGCTCCATGAAAAGTAACCCAAATAGGTATTGGATTCAAGAGTTTCCTGTCCGCGGTCATTCCTATGCACCATTTTTTGATGAAAATCGGTTGTCCTTGGATATTTCAAGATCCAGCATCTATGATTCTTTGTGCCTATGCTTCAGTTGAAAATTTGAAGATAAAGAAATCATCTTCACTCAACGTAACATTCTCTAGGCCACCCTTTTTCTAGTTGCAGTTAGCCCAACTTTGAACAAGTGGGAACAATAATCTTTTCTCCAAAAAATAACCGACAAGTGAAGAGCTCCATTTCTTGGCTCCCATGTGTAAAACCTCTAATGGTGGAGAGACTAATGGATCTAAGTTAGCCTGAGGAACAATGTGGAGCTTACCAATATCCTCTAGGTAACCTACAAGCTGATAGGATTCCAATTCAACAATCCACCCCCAACTCACGAATGACTCTTTATTCAATGAAACGCAATCAGAAAAAACAAGATAAATCCATTCAAGAGTTGATCAAACAGTGATTTAAAACAATGGGAACCAATTCAACAAGGTCCCTCTCTCCTCATAAGAGAAAATCCTATTTGTACTCCTTAAAGCTGGTAACAAACACGAAACAAACTACAAATAACATTATTCCATTGCTGCCATCTCTCATTTTCGAATTCTGCCACCTATCACAGCTTTTTAGCCATTCTGGAGTAACCAACATTTCTTGATTGTAGTACCTGTTCAGGCTCAACTAGCCATTCTAGCTTTGGACTCAAATGACGTGGTGGTGGTTGTGGTTGTTAGCTTGAACCCAAGGCTTTTTTAAGTTGGAGACATGAAAAACCAAGTGTACAACCGAATGAGGAAGTAGATCCAGTCTATATGCTACTTGTCCCACCTTCTCCAGAATGAGGAATGGCCCAAAAAATTTCGGGATAATTTTTCATTCAACTTCTTGGAAAAAGAACGCATTCGATATGGAGGAAGCTTTAAGAATACATATTCACCAACCAAAAACTGCAGATTGCGTCTATGTTTATCAGTATCACTGTTCATTCTTACTTGAGCTCGTGCCAATTGTTGTTTTAATTCAGCTAAGATGATATCTCTTTGCTGCAAGTGTCTCTCCAAATCATCAACCCTTGTTTGTTGGGTCCCAAATTTGATTAATGGAGGTGGATCTCTTCCACCCACCACTCAGAATGGCATCACTTTTGTAGATTCATGATAAGTCGTGTTGCACCAATACTCAACCCAAGCTAACCATCGACTCCATTGGCGGGGATTCTCATTGGCAACGCAGCGTAGGTAACTTTCGACACACCTATTTACCACTTTAGTCTGCTCATCTATTTGAGGGTGGTAAGCTATGCTGCAATGTAGGCTTGTTCTCTACAACTTGAATAATTTTTTCCAAAAATGACTTAAAAAAACTTTGTCAAGGTATGAAATCAAAGTCCTAGGAACATCATGCAACTTAACCACTTCTTTGTTGAATAACTCAGCCACTATTTTGGTGTTATATGGATGCTTCAAGAGAAAGAAATGAGCATATTTGCTCAGTTGATCAACTACAACCAAAATTGTTGTATAACCCTCTAATTTAGGTAAGCCTTCGATAACTTCGAGTGATAGATCCTCCCAGATTTGTTGACACACTGGTAGAGTTTGCAACAATCCCACTGGGGATGCTGTTTGATATTTATTTCGTTGGCAAATCAAACATTCAGCTACATACCTCGTGACCATCTCCTTCATTCCTCCCCAATAAAATTCTCCCTTCAAGCACTTTTAAGTGCCCAAAAATCCCAAATGCGCTCCCACTACTCCATTATGATACTCAAATAAGAGGTGTGGAATAAAAGAAGAGGTCTTGGAAATTACCAACCTCCCTTTGTATAGCAAAAGGTCTTGGAAATTACAGCCTCCCTTTGTTTAGCAACAACCCATGACTTAATGCATAATTAGGCCATGTATTAGGATCCTTTTTCCAACTCTCATTTGAACTGTGCCAACTTCGGATCATTCTCTATTTCAGATCCAATTTGCTGCTCTTCTGCCACTCTAGTCAAGGTGAGGGCAATGAAGGAGTGTTGGATAGCTGGAGGCATTCGTGATAACACATCTGTTGCTCTGTTGTCTTTCCCAGCCTTGAATTGGATGTCAAAATCATACCCAATTTAACTTAGATACCCACCTTTGGTAGTCTTGAGGTACAATAAGCTACTCCAAGAGGAACTTCAGACTCTTTTAGTCAGTGAAGATAGTGAAATGTCTTCCAAAAGGTAGTGTCTCCATTTTTGCACAGCTAGAACAACCGCCATTAGTTGCAATTTGTTACGGGTTGATAACGCTTGACTAAAATATGATATTGGCCTTTCTTGCTACATAAGAACAATCCCAACTCCAAAATTCGATGCATCAGTTTGTAAAACGAAAGGTTTGTTGAAGTTAGGCAATGCCAGTACTGGAACTGTAACCATAACCTTTTTAAGTTGTTGGCATGCTTCTTGAACTGCTGTGTAAGGGGTAAAGCTATAGTGCCATGACCAGCCACAAAACGCTGATAATATCCTGTCAACCCCATGAATCCCCATAATTGTCTCAAGGTTTTTGGAGATGGCCAATCAATCATAGCTCACACCTTTTCTTTATCCATCGCCACTCCGTCGGAAGAAATCCAATGGCCTAAGTACTCAGTACTCCTTTGATTAAAGACACACTTCTTGGTATTCAAGTATAGAAAATATACTCCTTTGATTAAAGACACTTCTTGGTATTCAAGTATAGACAATTCTTAGACAAGGTTGAAAATACTACTTCTAGGGGTTGTTCATGCTTCTCCTCATCAACACTATATACCAGAATATCGTCAAAAAAGACTAAAACAAACTTTTGGAGATAAGGTTGAAATACCTTATTCATCAGTAACTGAAAAGTGGTCAGTATGCTATACTGATCGACAAGTTTTGGTGTTGTATACACACATTTTAAAGAGTTTTTTAGTCATTTGAGCATCATTGTGTCATATTTGTGTGAGTGAGTCATTTTGAAGTTGTCAAGTGAATTAGTGAGATATTTTTTAGTTATAATACATAGTTGGGGTGTTGAATATCTCAAATTATTCAATCTCATATGAGAGTTCAACAACTACAATAAACATGCCCTAAAATTGACAAAAAGAGTTGATTAATCATAAATAGCAATAAATGACTGTTGAGATACTAAATAGCTATAAATAGATTACACTTAGATATAGATAGGTTGTTAATAGATAAGATAAGATAAGTTTAAAATCCCTTAAATTAAGGTATTACATTAGATAGCTTTAGATAACTTTCCAGATTTAAATTCATAATTGTAATGTCCTAAATATGGCTGTATACTCCTATTCAATATATGAGAAATAGAAAAATTCTTTTCCAAATGGTATCAGAGTAGTAGAGCTTCTTTTTATGGGATTTGTTCTTTGAGCAGCCTTCATTGCTGCACTACCGAAATCCTATTTTTTTCTTCTCTTGTGTGTTCCAACCTTCATCGCTGCATTCCTCCTTACCTCTCTTATGTGATTCTCATCAGGGTAGCCTTAATTGCTACAATATCTTCTTCTTCACTGTAGTATCTTCTTCTTAATCATGTCAACCTCTTAAACCTCTGTCTCCATCAGATCTAACCCTCCAAAAGAATTCGGCACCATTCAGAAAATTGGAGATTTACAAAATATTTGGGCTTCCTATTGGCTTAATGGAAAAAACTATCTCAAATGGTCTCAATTTGTCCGTAAATACCTCAAAGGCAAAGGGAGACTTAGTCATCTTCTTGGAACAGGACCAACTAAGGATAACCCAATGTTTGAAGCATGGGATGAGGAGGATTCCATGATAATGTCCTGGCTATGGGATTCTATGGATCCCATGATCAGTGACACATGCATGTTTTTTGTCACTACAAAGGAGACTTGGGACTACATTTGTCGCACATACTCGAAGTCTCATGATGTTGCTCAAGTGTACAAGATCAAGATCAAAACTGCAACTACTAAGCAGGGAGATAAATCTGTCACAAAATATGCAAACTTGCTATAGAATCTGTGGCAAGAATTCGATCATTATCAAATTTTTTAGATGAAATGCCCTGAGGATGCTGTCATCTTGAAGAACTTCATTGAAAAAGACCGTGTATGATTTTTTGGCTGGGCTGAATACTGAATTTGATCAAGTCAGGATCCAAATCCTTGGAAAAGAGGACACTCCGTCTCTAGAAGAGACAATCTCATTGATTCGAGCAAAAGAAAGTCGAAGGATTGTTATGCTTGAACCACAAACCATGGACGGGTCAACCTTATTAGCAAAAACTGATCATCAGGACAAAGGAAAAAGTGATCTATCTAAGCATTCTGGTAGAGAAAACCGGGGGAAGGAGAATAAGGACAACCTCTGGTGCACCAACTGCAAGAAACCGAGGCATACAAAGGAGACATGTTGGAAAATACACGGTAAACCACCAAGTCGAGAATGGAGAAACCGTGGGGGACAGCAGAGGTCCCAAGCACAAATGGTAGATCAGCCCAAAGTTAAGGAAAATTAAGGAACAATGGAATTAAACAGTGAAGAAATTGAGAAGCTGAGGAGCTTGTTAGGGACTATTGAAAAACCTTCTAAGACTTGTTCTTTGGCTCGTTCAGGTAAACCTTTACTCCCTATTTGCATGAATGCCTCAGAAAATCTTCATACCAATTCTTGGATAATAGAATCGGGTGCCACAGACCATATGACATCCACATCTCAACTCTTTCACACTTATACCCCATGCCCAAGTAACAAAAAGATTGCAGTGGCCAATGGCTCTCTAGTTACTATCGCAGGTTTCGGAGATATACACATCACACCTACCCTTATTCTAAAAAGTCTCCATATTCCAAAACTGCGGCTAGCCTATTTTCTATTCAAAAGCTTACCCATGATCTTAAATGTTATGCTACTTTCTTTCCTTCTCACTGTGTTTTTTAGGAACAGGTCTTGGGGAGGAGGATTGGACTTGCTAAGGAAAGGGGTGGCCTCTACCTACTTGAATTGCCTCAAAGAGTTAGGAGCAACCTATCTTTGTCATTTCTCAATTCCTCAAATAAAGATACCATTTGAATGTATCATCTACGCCTAGGTCATCCATCTTTTAAAGTTTCAAAGGTCATGTTTCCTCATTTGTTTCAAGGATTGGATATTTCTGAATTTCATTGTGATGTTTGCGAATTTGCAAAACATACTCGAGTATCTTTTCCTATTAGCAATAAAAGAAGTTCTCGTCCTTTTCATTTGATTGATAGTGACATATGGGGTCCCTCTACTATACCTAATGTCTCTGGGGCTCGTTAGTTTGTATCCTCAATCGATGATTGCACTCAGGTAACATGGCTCTTTCTTCTTAAACAAAAATTTGAGGCTTGTTATCCCTAATTTTCACTCTATGATTCAAAACCAATTCGGGGTTAAAATAAAAAGCTTTAGGATAGACAATGTCAAAGACTACTTCAACCAGACTTTGTCACAATCACAGGGCATTATCCATAATTCATCATGTGTTAACACACCTCAACAAAACGGGATAGCAGAAAGAAAAAATGGGCACTTACACAACACGCCTTACTCTTTCAAGGGAATGTCCCTAAATCCTATTGGGGAGAGGCAGTTCTTACAGCCACATACATGATAACTAGACTTTCATCACGTGTGTTAGACAACAAAAGCCCCATAGAAATTCTTAATAGCTTCTACTACTAAACCAATGTCATCACATGTCCCAACCAGCGTTACTCAGGTGTCTTCAAGGAGGAAGGTCGTTCTAGAACCAACACAGGTCCAAGAATCCAACTCAGACTCTGGAAATGAAATCATGGTAAGATCTGACTCACCTTTACACACACAATTCTTTGAACCTATTGCTGTTAGGAAAGGAACTAGAGAATGCACTAAACGACCACTTTATCCTCTATCTCACTATGTTTCTCTTAAGCGTCTGTCACCAACCTACCAAAACTTCATTATGAGTTTAAATACCATTACTATCCCTAACACCGTTTTTGAGGCATTGTCAAAAAGGGAATGGAGGGGTGCTATGAGCGAGGAGACGAATGCATTGGAAAAGAATAGAACATGGGAGATTGTTGATAAACCGAAAGGAAAAAACATTGTTGACTGTAAGTGGATTTCCACACCCAAATATAAGGCTGATGGATCTCTTGAGAGATATAAAGCTAAATTGGTGGCCAAAGGATACACTCAAACTTATGGTATTGATTATCAAGAGACTTTTGCTCCAATTGCAAAGATGAACACTATGAGAATTCTGTTATCATTGGCTACCCACTTTAATTGGCAGCTCCTACAAATGGTGTTAAGAATGCATTTCTCCATGGAGACTTAGATGAAGAAATCTATATGAAAATCCCACCAGGATTTGAGGGAGACACGAGTAACAAAGTTTGCAAGCTGAGGAAGGCCCTTTTATGGGTTAAAACAATCTCCTAGAGCTTGGTTTGGGAGATTTGCAAAAGTCATGAGGGAGTCTGGGTATAAACAAAGCCAAGGTGATCACACTCTCTTCAGTAAACATTCAGCTGCAAGAGGAGTTACTGCACTTCTAGTCTATGTGGATGACATCATAGTGACTGGAAATGATGAGAAAGAGAAGCATGAATTGAAGAAAAGACTAGTAAAAGAGTTTGAGATAAAAGAACTTGGGAAACTAAGGTACGTCCCTAGTATTGAGGTGGCATATTCCACACAAGGGATTTTTATATCTCAACAGAAGTATGTGACTGATTTGTTGGTAGAAACAGGGAAGATTGGGTGTAAGCCAGTCTCTACACCAATGGATCCAAACCACAAGTTGGGAGAAGCTAAAGAAGAACCAGCTATTGATAAAAGGATGTATGAAAGACTAGTTGGTAGACTCATATATCTTGCTCACACTCGGCCAGACATAACATACTCGGTAAGCATGATCAGTCAATTCATGCATGATCTAAGAGAGCCTCATCTTCAAGCTTCTTATAGGGTGCTACTTTACTTGAGAGGCAGTTCGGGACAAGGAATTTTGTTCAACAAAAACAATACTCTTGCTCTAGAAGCTTACACCGATGTTGACTATACATGTTCCATAGTGGATAGAAGATCAACTACAGGGTATTGTACGTTTCTTGGAGGAAATTTGGTAAGGTGGAGGAGCAAGAAGCAGAATGTGGCGGCAAGGTCATCTGCAGAATCAAAATTTAAGGCTATTGCTCAAGGATTGTGTGAACTACTCTGGCTGAAGATTATTCTAGATGATTTGACAATCAAATACGACGGCCCTATGAAAATCTGTTGTGACAATAAGTCAACCATCAATATTGCTCATAATCCTATACAACACGATAGGACAAAGTGTATTGAGATTGATAGACATTTCATTAAAGAAGAATTGGAAGAAGGGTTAGTGTGTATGTCCTATGTTCCATCAGAATGTCAAGTAGCTGATGTTTTAATAAAGGGGCTAAACAGTTCAAGTTTTCATGATCTTGTATATAAGCTGGGAATGGAAGACACCTATTCCTCAACTTAAGAGGGAGTGTTAAGATACTAAACAGTTGCAAATAGATTATACTTAGATATTGATAGGCTGTAAATAGATAAGTTTGAAATCCCTTAAATTAAGGGATTACATTAGATAGCTTTAGACAACTATCCAGATTTAAATTCCTAATTGTAATGTCCTATATATGATTGTATACTCCTATTCAATATATGAGAAATAGGAAAATTCTTTCCCACAATGACCATCGTGTAATAAGAAATGCTTCCTTTGGTAGGTATTTAATTTGTTGTTAGTATTTGCCACTTTTCTTGTTCAAATGGAGGCCTTTTGTTACTAAGCATTGGAGATGAAGTGGGGGCATAAAATTCAAGATTGCTTTGCAAAATTGGGTGAACAAATAATAAACATCAATGTGCAATAGTAGAAGGCAAAACAAAACACAGCACAGTCCAATTCTCGGACACTGATTCACCATGAATTCAAGAAATGTTAAACAAAGTCATTGAGGATAGAATGCCAATCAATGACAGGTTTTGGAAACATTCAAGCTACCATGGAACTAGCAACCTCTAGGAATGTTTGGGGCATTTAATATGTCTCATTATGTTAAAAGTATACAAAAGTCAGCTAAATGCATATTAAGGAGCAAGTTAGGAGGGCACGTGTGTTACAATTGCTAAAAGCTTAGAAAACTTAGCCATTTCCATAATTTAATCAGGATTAGATTAGATGGACATACAACATGTTACGAATGTTAAAAGTTTGAAACCCTCAACCAATTGCTTGGCTAGTATTAGATTCACTATGTTATAAATGGAATAATGAAAAGGGTTGCCAACTTATCATTTCCATCTCCAAATGGCCTACTAAGGACCGAGCAAACAATCAGGAGCTAAAAATAGGAAAATATCAAACAAGTGAGCAATTAGATATGCCCTGGTTAGCTTTTTTCAGTAAATATGAGGTGAAGTTATCCGTATTGGACACTCTTAGAACTCATTTCAACAACTCTTATGCCTGGAATGAAACAAAAACATGTAGAACCCTAAAGCAAGAGATCCGTAAGCTCAGAATCTATCACAAGAAATCAAGCATTACTTGGGGCAAAGCTCAAACAAATTTCACAATTCTGCCATACCCAAAAGCCAAATTATCAAGCTTTTCATGCCTAACATATTTCCCGGAAATCTTTTGAAGAAAACGCGTCAAAGGTCAACTTTTCAAAGCCCAAAAATCCACAAAACCCAAATAGATCAGACAATTAAGAATGCCTAAGAATTGAAAGACAAATTGGATAACAAAAGGCTTCAATTGCAAAGATAACAAATTAAACCACGCAAAAAAGAATAGTAAACTTACGGAAGAGTAGATGATAAGGAAAAGCACAATTAGACGATCATAAAACCAAGAGAATAAGAGGAATAAAATTGACTACCTGATTGTTACAGTAAAAACGCCGGAAAGAAAACGTAGTTTAGAGAATACAACAACAATCTAACAAACAGCTGAACAAGAGCAATAAAGACGAAGAGTGCACCAACCGTGACCCAAGTGAAGAAGCCTGTAAGCCGATAGATGACAGAGAGAGAGACAGTCTTCGCTTCTGATTTTACTCGCGGGACAAGGCCTCGTTTTTATTGTGTCTCATGAAAGTTTCACGAGTTAATCCTCAAATTATTTTGGTTAAATTATTTTGGTACTCGCGCCATTTGTCTTGCACGTGTCAATCAAGTTTTGGTTGCCTCCCGTGGTCTTATACAGTCTGTTTAATTACTGTCTCCAATATATAGAGACTAACGAGACAAAAATTTGAGACAGTGAACTATTTGGTTATGTTGGACAGAACAGAAACAATTGTTTCCGTCTCAAGAACAGAAATGTGTTTGGTTGCAGGGGACAGAACATAAAAACAGTACCTATGACGAAAATGCCCCTATAGTATAATATGATTGGAAATATGTAATTTATTGATTATTTTATAATTGAATCAATATTTATTTTAAGTGTATTTGTAATATTTTAATAACGATGAAATAATTACAATATAATTAATTAAATCATTATTATTACTTAATTAATTACATTATATTTAATTAAAATATTATTATTAATTAAAATTTAACTAATTAAAAACTAATTTTTTATTAATTAAAATATTATTATTCATTAATTAAATTATTTTAATTAATTAATTAATTAATTATAATATAATTATTAATTAAATATAATACTTTAATTAAATATAATGTAATTAATTAATGAATAATAATATTTTAATTAAATATAATGTCATGTAATTAAATAATCATAGTATTAATTAATTACAATATAGTGAATTAAATTATTATGATTATTTAATTACATGACATTATATTTAATTAAAATATTA
>JANQBM010000222.1:23285034-23327145 GCA_025594535.1 Erythroxylum domingense | reverse complement strand
TTTCATTTCAAGAAAGATCAGAAGGATGTGGAAAAAGAAAGCAAAAGGAAGTAAAAAATTTTCTTTTAAGAAAAATAACAAAGATGAAGTCAAGAACGAGAAGACCTCTATCATTTGCTAGGAGTGTAACAAACCAGGACATTATGAGTCTGAATGTCCATTGTTTAGACTAAAGAAGAATAAAGGAAATAAAAAGAGTATAATGGCAACTTGGGAATATTTGGATTCATCCAAATCTAATTCTAATTCAGAAGCATCAGAGCAAGCAAATATATGCTTGGTAGTCAAAAAAAAGGGTGATGAAGAGGTAACTTCTAACTTTAATGAACTTCAAGACGCATATTTAGAATTGTTAGAAGATTCACATGTTATACTAAAGTAGTATAGATTCTTAAAAAGAAAGTTTGTCGAAAACTTGAAGAACACAGAAGTGTTAGAAAAAGAAAACGTCTATCTTAGGAAACAAGTAGAGGATATGAAGAAAAAAGAATCTATTGATAAATCTGAGCAAATTAGTCAGTTTAAACAAAGGATTAATTCTCTCTCAGCAGACTTATCAACCTTTATTGAAAGTACGAAGAAACTTAATGACATGATTAGAAATTATAGACACCCTAATGATAAGAGTGGTTTAGGATTTTTTAAAAGCAATACTCGTTACAAAAAGATTTTTGTTCCTTATAGAAAGAAATTTAACCAGTATTCTTTTTATCATTCTATGAATAATTATAAGACTAACCCCAAAGGACCCAAGAAAATCTGGGTACCTAAAAAGAACATAATATCTACTGTAGATGTCCTTCCTTGGAAAAAGCAGCCAGCACCAATGGTATTTGGACAGTGGAATGCTCGTGAAAAATGACAGGAAGAAGGTCTATGTTCCTAGATCTTCAAAATAAGAAGGGAGGATCAGTAACTTTTGGAGACAACCAGAAGGGCGAAATAGTTGGAATCGGCAAAATCGGTAAAGATTCCTTTGCATCTATTGATAATGTCTGCTAGTTGAAGGTTTAAAACATAATTTGATTAGTGTAAGTCAAAATTATGTGATTCTGGTTTTGAAGTATCTGTTAATCAAAACTCTTGTGTAGACAAAAACAAGGACGGTTCCATATTCTTTTCTACCAAAAGACGAAACAATCTTTATCAGAATAATTTATAAGAATTTCAAAGTCAAAATATTTCTTGTTTTATATCAACAGATGAAGAAAAACTGATCTGGCATAAAAAAGCTAGGTCATGTTAGTTTTAAACATATTTCCAAGTTGATTAAATATGATTTAGTAAGAGGTTTACCAAAAATAAGTTTTAACAAGGATTTCTTTTATGAGAGTTGTCAAAAAGGAAAATAGGTTAAAACGTCTTTTTCTTCTAAAAATGTTGTAACTTCGTCTAGACCTCTAAAGTTGTTACATATAGATTTATTTTGTCCAATTAGGACATTAATTCTTGGCAGAAAGAAGTACGGTCTTGTAATTGTTGATGACTTCACTAGATTTTGTTGGATATTATTTTTTCACATAAGTATGAATCTTTTGAATGTTTTAAAGTTCTTTCCAAAAAGTCATAAAATGAAAAAGGAATTTCTGTTACTGGAATTAGAAGTGACCATGGTGGAGAATCCGAAAATGAAAAATTCAGAATATTTTGTGAAGAGAATGGAATTTTCTATAATTTATCTGCTCCTAGAACTCCACAACATAATGGAGTTATAGAAAGAAAGAACAAGACAATTCAGGAAATGGCAATAACCATACTTTGTGAAATGAATCTTCCTAAGTATTTCTGAACAGAAGCTATAAATACAACTTGTTATATTCAAAATAGAATAATTTTATGACCATGGTTGAATAAAACTCCATATGAGTTATGGAATGGAAGTAAGCCTAATATATCTTACTTTCATCCATTTGGTTGCAAGTGTACTATATTGAATACAAAAGAAACTTTGGATAAATTTGATTCTAAGGCCTATTCAGGAATTTTTCTAGGATATTCATTATCTTCTAAAGCTTATAGGGTTTATAATCTTGCCTCTAAATCTGTTGAAGAATCTATTTATGTCAAGTTTGATTATAGTTCTCAACCAGATAGAAGTAATGATACTGATAATGAAACCCTATCAGCACCCTTAGTTGATAATGAAGATATGTCACCATCAGATGTTCCTCTAGATAAAGTAGAAGATATTCCTCAAAATTTTAGTCTAAAAAAGGACTGGAAATATAAATCTTCTCATCTACAAAATCTGATGATAGGAGAAACTTGAGGCAATGTGAGAACTAGGTCCAAATTCAGAAGAGAAGCAAATGTAGCTTTTATTTTTGAAATAGATCCTAAGAAAATTGATGAAACTTTTCAGGATGATGCTTGGATTTTAGCCATGCAAGAAGAGCTGAACCAATTTATTAGGTGTAAAGTTTGGTCTTTAGTTCCCAGACCCTCCAAAAAGTCTATTATAGGAACCGGATGGGTTTTTAAGAATAAACTAGATGAGTCAGGTAGAGTAAGTCATAACAAATCTAGATTAGTAGCTCAAGGCTATAATCAACAAGAAAGAACAGACTATAATAAAACTTATGCTCCTGTAGCTAGATTAGAAGCTATTAGGATTTTACTTGCATATACTGTTTGTCATGATATAAAACTATCTTAAATGGATGTTAAAAGTGCCCTTTTTAATGATTTTATAGATGAAGAGGTTTATGTTAAGCATCGTCCTGGTTTTGAAGATTTTAAGAAACCAAATTTTGTCTATAGACTTCATAAAGCTTTATATGGCTTAAAACAAGCTCCTCGAGCTTAGTATGATTGTCTAAGTTCCTTTTTGATTGAAAATGGTTTTAGTATAAGACATGTAGATAAAACTTTATTTAGAAAATGCATTGAGAATGATTTCATCATAGTACGGATATATGTTTACGATATTATCTTTAGTGCAACATCTAAAAGCTATGTTCCAGTTTTGAAAAACTGATGAAAAACGAATTTGAAATGAGCATGATAGGTGAATTAAAATTCTTTCTTGGTTTATAAATTAAGCAAATCGAAGAAAAGATTTTTATTCATCAACAGAAGTGTATCAAAGAACTGTTGGTTAAATATGAAACGAAAAAAGTGAAACCTATGTCAACTCCTATGCATCCTTCAAACCTTTTATCTAAGGATGAAACAGGTAAGAAGGTTGATCAAACCCTTTTTAGAGGAATTATTCGTTCTTTACTTTATCTTACAGCAAGCAGACTGTCTGTTTATGTGCTAGATTTCAAGCAGATCCTAGAGAATCTCACTATATTGTTGTTAAAAGAATTTTGAGATATCTATCAAGTTCTACTGATCTTTGCTTAATGTATGAGAAAGGTAAAGATTTCAGGTTAATTGGCTATCGTGATGCTGATTATGCTGGAGATAGGATTGATAGGAAGAGTACAAGTGGAGGCTGTCACTTTCTTAGCCATAATCTAGTTTCTTAGTCTAGTAAGAGGCAAAGTTCAATTGCTCTATCTAATGCTAAAGCTGAATATATGTCAGCTGCAAGCTATTACTCACAGAAATTATAGATCAAGTATCAGTTAGAAGATTATTCAATATAAGAGGAACAAATCCTAATTTTCAGTGACAGCATAAGTGCTATCAACCTATTGAAGAATCCAATACAACACTCAAGGCTAAAGCATATCGAAGGTAGGCATCATTTCCTACTAGACTATATACAGAGGAGAATTGTTAGTCTACAGTTTGTTGAGACAAATCATCAATGGGCAGATATCTTCACTAAGCCTTTGAATGAAGAAAGTTTTAAAGAAATCAGACGAAACTTGAATATGGTAGTGTTGAGTGACCAATTGTCTGACGTGTCATAACCCAAATGATTTTCATAGAAGGAAGATAAAAAGTCGTAAGTTTTCAAGAGCACAGTAACTGTAAGTTACAGATGGTAATTTTTCAGAAGGTAGGAAAGGGAAATCTCTCATAAGGTTCAGAACATCACTTACTCTAGAATATTCGTGAAATACTCTGAAATCGACTTTTGCAGAGCTCTCAACAAAACGTTTCATTACTATATTTTTGATATCAAGTTCTTTCGGTTTACATTCTCATCTTCAGATTCTAACCTCACTACTTTGAGAAAAATACATTTGAGTGGTTACTTTCTGTTATCTATAGATCACAATGGAGCAATCTATGATTTATAGAAGACATGTTGATTTCGACTCCTTAAAGAAGAACCAGATGGATATTGAACCAAAAATTGATGCAGTGGGTTGGAAAAACTTCTTTTAGGTTCGTGAAACAGTTTACCTGAATGAAGTATATGAGTTTTGGAAGAATGCAAAAGTAGTAGACGATACTTTAGTATCAACGGTGGATAGATTGTCGGTTATTGTGACACTAGAGTTAATCGAGAAGGTTAGTGAATGTCTATGTGTTGGAGCAGAGGTGTCTCACAACATAAGATGGATGACAAAAAGCAGTGTAGAGAAAGCATATATCGATCGACAACTCTATGGAAGTAGTGGCCCAAAGGACAAAAAGGCGTCAACTCTTATTCCGAAGGCTAGGGTTCTACATATACTAATTTTTCATTATATTCTAATAAGAATAGGTTTGAAGAAAGTTGTGACGATGATAGATGAACAATGCATGTTCCATCTACTCAATCATTAGTCTATAAATCTTCCACACTTGATTTCAAATATATGATGAAGACGAAGAAAGATTCTAATGCCTTAACATATGGTATGTTGCTAACAAGAATCTTTAGAGATTCTGGAATTATTTTTGACAGAGGAAATAGAATGAAGATGAATATAAAAAGAATCATTAATGCATCAACTATCTATAGAATGGGTTTGACGTGTCAAGAAAAGGAGGATACAACTTCTATGGCAAAAACAAGGACTGAGGGGGAGCATATTGTCAGACGCAGCATAAGTGAAAATGTTACACCCATAAGGAAGAAGAAAACTCAATCCACAGGAAGAATGTCTATAGAAGAAAAGAAGAATAAATCGTCAAAAGTATCAATTAAAGCTAAGACAATTTCATAAAGAGAAGAAAGCCAGGTGAAACTATCTGAAAAACAAGTGTCGTTAAAAAGAAAGGGGGAGACACTTGATTCTGAGAAAGTCAAAAAATTAAGAAGATCACTAAGGTTATTAACTTTGCATCAACAAGAACAGAAGAGAGGGAAAGGATTGGCTCTTGGTGAAAGTTCTGCAAAAATAGAGAAAACACCACAGGTTACTAGATCTTCGGTCTCAATTTTGCAAGAACAGTCGGCAAAGTTGACTAAAGAAATATAAATTAAAAGGAAGTAGGTGTTTGAAAGGAAGAAACCTGAACCAAAACCTCCTTCTAGACTGGTAGAAGAAAGTAAGAAGCTGAAGACCAGTCAGAAAAAGATTACTTCAATTGGTGTTCAACAAAAGGAAAATTCAGTTGAACACATATTTGTATCTCATAGTCTTTCTCAACCTATCAGAAAAGAGGATTTAAGAATGAAGGTGATTGAAGAAATGGTACTTGTTAGAAGCAAAAGTTTGATTATTATAAGAGAAAATATGAAAAGGTTAGTCAAGGTACAAGTTGAACCAATACTAATCAATAATCGATCAATACATCTTCTAAATCATGAAGAAAGAAGATTATATGATATTCTAAGAGATGAAAAGTCAGAACCATATCCATTGAAGATGTCTAAGGATCGATATACTATTTACCCAATCACAAATAGAACATTAATCAAGATTGTACCAGATATACAATTGAGAGCTTCAAACATTGTATGTAATGAAGACAAAGGGAAACAGAATATATATCCTGAAGGAAATACAGACGATTTTAAAGAAGATCAGATACAAGCAGCTATGAGAAACATAGATGAGGCATGCAATGCAAATCAATCAAGAGGAATCTATGTTTCACATCACACTTCAAAACCATCAGGAAGTCATTGTAGATGCTTTACCACAAATGCAACTTTTCAGGTAGTTGGAAGAGTGACAAAAGGACAGTACAGAACTATCAGGGTTGAAGGTATTAGTTTCAACTTAGAGACTCTTGTGCATCTAATCATGCACTTTAGACCTTTGAGTGTTTATCTTTAATTAAAGATGTCCTTCACCTTCTTGGCAAACCAATTCCAAAACTAACTAAACCTGATGACCTTGGTCTTCCTAAAGGAAAACCATCTTCCAAACCTCCTGTTATCAAAATCATTGAATTAGATGTCTTACCTTCAAAAATACTTGTTACAACAAACTTCTATCCATCAAGTACACCTCAACAAGTTCCTACTATTGGTATGAAAGAAGTTAGTCACTCGCAGTTGTGGAGTGAGGAAGCCTTAGTTAAGGAGATTGAAGAAATTCATACTAAGGTTGATGATCTTAGTGACTCAGTAGGTGATCTACATGAGGACGTAGCCTATCTACGAGTTTCAATTGAAGAAGACCTCAAGTTGATTCGAACTGATATGCAACGCATGTTTTCTGACATCATGAAGCATCTTCGATAAAGTTTTTGATTAATAACAAATAGGGGGAGAAGAGCAGAAGAAAGAAGTAGAAAGAACATAGCATATGAGGAGAATAGAGACAAGAAAAGAAGACAGTAACAACGACAAATGACTACATTTTTTTCGTATGTGTATTTTATATATGCATGTGTATATTGTTTGTTGTCTTCTTATTCATTATCTGAATAATATTCATTCATTCACTTTTATCTTTCTAGAATTACGATTATTTGTTATCATTAAAAAGGGGGAGATTGTTAAGTCAAGAGGACTTCACGATTATTAATTTTGGAGACAATCAAATAATAATAATATTAGAAATAAATGAACTATTTTGATAAGTGTGTTAAGTGTGCAGAAAAACACAGAAGAAGTGAAAACATAGAAGAAGTGGAAAACACAGAAGAAGTGAAAACACAGAAGAAGTGAAAACATAGAAGAAGCAGAAAACACAGAAGAAGTGGAAAACATAGAAGAAACGGAAAACACAGAAGAAGTGAAAACACAGAAGAAGCGAAAAATACAAAAGAAGTAAAAACACAGAAGAAGCGGAAAATACAGAAGAAGTGAAAATACAGAAGAAGCGAAAAACATAGAAGAAGCGAAAATACAGAAGAAGCGCAAAACATAGAAGAAGCGGAAAACACAGAAGAAGTGAAAACATAGAAGAAGCAGAAAGCACAAAAGAAGAGGAAAACACAGACGATACAAAGATGAAGATACGATAGTACGTCAGACCGTTAGTTAGTTGGAGTTAGTTACAGAACTCAACTGAATAACGGGTTCTACAAAAGTCAAGAAGCAGTTATCAAGAATCAAGAAGCAGTTGGAGACTTAGGCTTTATATACTAGTCGTAGTTGAAGATTGAATAACCTTTTGAGCTTTCAAGTGTTTACTTAAAATGAAAAATTCTGTATTCAAAAGTGCGATACTAGAGAGCAAACTCTACTATAACAAAAAGCTTACAATATCTTTCTAGTGAGAGAAAGAAAAGGCTAAGAGCCTGGGGAGGCTAAGATAGTAAAAAGAATACTTTGTGTAAGAGACCTAAAGAGGCTCTAGAAGGGAAGAAAGAATACTTCTAAAATTGTCGAAGTATAGTGAAATATCAAACTAATTCTGAGGACCAGATGTAGCCTATGGTTTGGGGTGAACTAGTATAAAAATCGCAGCATCTATCTTCTAATCTTTCACTTTATTCTATTTTGTTTTTAGACAAGTATATAGAAGTTATTTACGATTTAACTACGTAACTATTTTTGCATAAATTTTATGGTATTCTTTTAACAATTGAAAAAGTTCTTAACAAGATATATTAAAGTTTTTGTATTCACGAAAAGAATACACAATTCAACTCCCCTTCTTGTGTATCTCATATATTGTATGTGAATTCTATATTAACGTGTGATTTACTTCAGGTTGAAGCTATGGCTACTCCAACAAATGATGGTAAGGTGGTTCAACGCTTCATCAAGAGGATATTCACTATATTTAGGAGGCCAAGGGCAATTATAAGTGACGGTGGTAGTCATTTATGTAATAAGCCATTTGAAGTTCTTTTGAGAAAGTATAATGTTCACCATAGAGTGGCTACCCCATATTATCCATAAACTAATGGCCAAATGGAGGTGGTAAATCAAGAGTTGAAGATGATTTTAGAGAAAGTAGTGAGCACCTCAAGAAAGGATGGGGTTTTGAAGTTGGATGACACACTTTGGACATAAAGGACAACTTTCAAGACACCTATAGGTACTACTCCCTATAGACTTGTGTATGGTAAGGCTTGCCATTTACCTTTGGAGGTGGAGCATATAGGGCTTATTGGGTAATAAATAAATTGAACATAGATTGGAAACTTGCGGGCAAGAAGAGGTTGCTGCAAATTGATGAATTGGAAAAGTTGAGATTTGATGCTTATGAAAATGCCAAGTTGTACGAGGAGAAAGTTAACAAGTGGCATGATGCTCACATCAAGGAGAAGGAGTATAAAAGTGGGGATTTAGTGCTTCTACACAATTCAAGACATCACTTATTTCATGGAAAGATCAATTCAAGGTGGAGTGAACCTTTTAAGGTACTTTAAGTATTTGATCATAGGGCAATAGAATTGGAGAACATCAAGGTTGAAGCCTTTAAGGTCAATGGAAATCGATGCAAGCTTTACATTAAAGAGCTCTCTCTAATGAAAGGGAAGTGATTTCTTACCTTTCCTTTACTCTTTTTCATTAAATTAAACTTTAGTCAAGCTCATGACCTTAAATGAAGTATGTTATGGTTAGTTCTTAGATTGTTTAAGTTATTGTTGCTTGGTTTTCAAGTTGTTTCTTGCTTTAATTTTGTCTTTTCTTGAGTTTGACTGTTGTTTTCTTGAGTTTAATTATAGCTTTTTATGTTAAAATTTGAATTTACAAGTTTGGAGTGATTTAGAACTAAGTTGGGAGCCATTTAGAGTGAATTAGAACAAGTTTGAGTGACACCCCTACCACCATCGTAACAGAAGCCTTTCACTCATCACCCTACCACGATCATGATAAAAAACTTCACTCATCAAGGTTGCAGAGCACGATCGTGACAAAAGCTTTTCACTCAACAAGGGTGGATGATCATGCACTAGCACGATCGTGCAGGGCGAGTAGTAGCTCTCGCCTGCCCCTTGTTTAAAACAACCCTAAAAACACCCTCACCCCTTTTATTCTTTCCCCTACGCTTCCCTCTCTCCAGTTTCGACACCCATAACCTCTCGTCATGAAATATTGCTCATTCTCTTCCAAGTTTTCACCACATCTTATAAGTTTGCTTAGGTTTTTCATTAAAACCTTCAGTTTTGTGTATATTTGTGTTGTTTTTGTTTTTCTTTTCCCCTCCTTCCCTGCATTTTTGCAAGTTTCCCTCTATAGAGCCTGAATGTGTTATTTCTTGAAACTTATCATGTTTCTTTTGTGATTTTTGTAGGTTTTCACACCATTATGCCTCTAAGAACTAAAACACTTTGTAGAAAATCTATCAAACTCATCCAAATTAAAGTGGAAGGCTAAAATGCTATAGACATTGCAGCTGATTATGATGCCCCTTTTCCTATTTATTCCAAGGAAGAAGGTGACAAGTATGCTCTTCTAAAAACTAGAATCATTTACAAACAATGATATTTGGATTTTGATCTGCTAGAAGAAATAGGGTTGAAGGATAAATTGTTGAAATTGTGTAGGAAAGGTAATTAGGGACAATATGTGCATATAGATTACCTTATTTTTCATAGATGACAAGTTGTTACACTAACTCTTTGATTTTGCTAAGCCATAGGTAGAAGATCACCATCAAGACTTTTCATCTACTATTTATTGGAAATATTTAACTAACTTGCTCAATTTTAATGCTCACAATGCATCGAATGCTCACATTCTTAATCCTGAGTAGTTGCTTTTGCACAAATTTATATGTTATGTTGTGTTTTCCAAAACCCAAAGCAACAAATGCTCCACTAAAGAGTTGTTTTTATTATAGAGCATAGATGAAAAGATTAAGCCTAGCATGTTCTCTTATATATCTCAATCTTTGATCCAATATGTGGCCAAAAAGGGAACATCCATAGGAATACAGTATTTAGCCACTACTTTGGCTCAACATTTTAAGATTGATCTTACTGGACTAACCCCTGTTTCTTATGAGTATTTTGATGCACCGTACTTAAGACGTGCGGAGATAATATTGCACTATAACATGGAGCTTTGAGATCCTCAGACACGTATTACAGTCAAGCATAGGTTTTCCAGTGGAGCTTTAAGTTCTAGACTTTCTTCACTGGACTCATATGAATCAAGTGAGGAATTAGAGGGGCCAACAGATTAGGAGAGAGTATACACACTTTTGGTCGACAGCAACAGCAAGACACAGTAGCAGCTCAACCAAATGAATGAGCAAATGCAACTAATAGCCTACTAATAACAATACCTAAAAAAGAAAATCCACAAGTCTTAGGAGATGTAAGGAATCTATATGCCATCTCCAACCTCATCGTCTATGCCCTCTCCATAAGCTTTCTAAACTCCCTTTTTTGTTGTTTTTTTTGTTTGTTTGTTTATTTCTAGTTCTTTTGTGATCGTTACATTGGTACTTATTTTGTGTCATGGTTTTTAGCCGTAGTAATCATGTTCTTTGCTTGTAGTTATCTCATTACACATTGAGGGTTTCCTTTAAGTGTGGGGAGGTAGCTTGGTAACTAAGTAGCTAATTATTTGTTGTTTGTGTTTGCATTGCATTTTAACATGTCTTATAGGTTGCATATTAGGTTGCTGGTTCTAGGTTTATCATTTTCCATGTATTTGAATCTTTAAGATAGAATTTGTTGCCTTGAGATTTTATCATAATAGTCGGAATAGGATTGAGTCACAAGCTTGAAGATTGAATTAAGCCACTTGGATAGAAGGTGAACCATGCAAATTGGCTTGAGTAGTTAGTTACATAGGTTTACTCAGAAATTGATAGTTAAGTGATTAGGTGATATGTAGAAACATAATAAATTTTAATTTAAGCCTAAGTGAAGAGTTGAGCCTATATGACTCTATTCTATAGTCATATCATTTCCTTAATTGTGTGATACTCCTATAGGTAGTACCTTTAGAACTTGCCCTGAACCAATTTGAATCTACTAGATGCATATTAAATAGAAGTGGTTAAAGCCCTCCTTCTTTTAGCCCTTGACTTAAATAACCAACCTATGTCATTGTCCCTTGTAAACCCCTTTTAGCATTTGACCTTTTTGTTTCTAGAAAACACCTCATTTTAAACCATAAACCTCATTATCCTACCCTTTCGCAAGTTTAATAGAATGTTAAGTTTGCATTAGTTTAGGATTTTTTACTACAATTTTTTTCTAAGACGCTTTGGCTTTCATTGTACTTCTACTTTTAGAGCACATTACATCTAGCTGCTAATGTTAGTTTGTATTTCTTTATTTTTGTTCAAAAAATGGAAGGAAAAAGGAAAAGAATAATATATAGTAACAACAATAAGTGCAGAGTAGTTAGTTATATCCATTTTCATGTCTCAAAAATCATTTTGTGTCCCTTTACATACTTATTATTCTATGAGTGCTTGTGATGACCCCGTAAACCCCTTTTTACATACCTTATACCCTAGCCCCATTACAACCCTTAGCAAAGTCCTTTTGATCTATTTGTGCATGTAATCACTGTAGAGAAGAATTGGTATATTTGCAAGCCTATGGTAGTGTACTTTCCTATGGGGAGTCTTGAGCGAAACACTAACCTTAAACACTTAGGTGAAATGAGTACATTCTATGAGGAAGATCCATTTTGAGTCTATGCTTGCCCTTGATCGATAGTGTCATAACTTGAGTTTGTTTGTGTATACTGATAAAAGCTAGTTATGATGTGTGTAGTAATTGGACATTTAAGTGGCCGAATTTGAAAGATTGCATGCTCTTAATCCTTGTGATGATGAATTGATAGAATGGATTGGTTTTGTTTGATTTTGCTTGAGGAAAAGCGAAGGTTTAAGTGTGGGGAAGTTGATAAGTTTATTTTTAGGTTATATTTCTATTGTGTTTTCATGTGATTTAAATGCTTCTTTGTGTGTTTTAGTTCTAGTTTATTTGATCTTTAGAATCTTTTGCATATGTTCTCGATCTTTGAAGTGTTTAGTTGTTTCTTTACATTATCTAGTGTTTGAGGGGAGTTTTGGAGCTTTTTTTTTAAAGCATGGATTGATGCACCTTATTGATGAATTGTGCAGGTATTAGATTTGCAGCTGTAGATATGGTACAAGTGATTTAATGGCACCATTGGGCAGACTTAGATAATTTAAATGATGATGAAATCTAGTGGAGAAGAAGGACAATGTGTGAGGAGCTTGCAGCTTAAATTTCAAGTTAATCGGAGGTCCAGAAAGGAAGTTATTGCCAACAAAGTGAAGAGTGTAAAACGTTATCAGATAGTAGTGCACGATCGTGTAACTACAGATGACTACCTCTCTGTCACGATCGTGCTTGTGCATGAGGGTGACATGTGGAACTTGCCAAAATTAGGTCAAACATGGTTTGACCCTCCCTTTGACATATAAAAAGGCTCTAAACCCTAGGAGCTTCCATCCATCAGGAGAACACACTAAAAATAGAAAAAGTAAGTCTTTTAGAGGCTTGCCAAAAAGGGAAACACATAATCCATCTTGGAAAAGTGGTGACAACATCAAACTTCAAGGTTTTTCCAGCTTTTTGGAGTAGAGAGAAGGAGTTCTTAACTTTACCCAGTTTTTATTCTTTTCTCTTTATAACTTTTAGTGTGAAATATATGGACTCTGTTGGATTGTTCATGAATATGAGTAACTAAACACTTTGTAGGAGTTGTTTTTGAACTATTTGTGGAACTCTTGTTTTTTTTGATGCAATAAAAGATGTGTTGTGATATTTATTAAGCTTATACTATGCAATAGACCGAGAGGGTGACTGTGGTTATTTGAGTTAGGTAGTTTAACGAGAGTTAGCTCCCAATCGATCTAATAAATATTCAGGTTTTTTCCAAATAGTTGAAAAGAGATCTTAGTTATTTGTTAAAAATCACCTATAAGAGTGTTTAAAATCTTATTGAAGGATCAGGAAAAGTTGATAAGTCTAGAGATAGCATAACTAATTATATTCTATTCAATTAGGGTCAGCTAATTATGCCTTGAAAAGGGGTAGTTGAACATTAGAAAATCTTGGCTCAAGCTTAATTGGATCGAGAACACAAAAGAAATGCAAAATAGGGATAGAGTAACTCCTAATTTTAAACTTTGGCCTTCAAATTACTGTACTTTTCCTTAATTGGGTGTCCATTGCTAGTTTAATTAATTTTCATTTAATTTCCATTTTTGAATCTTTTCAAATCATTTTCTTAAACAAAGTTTAACCTAAATTGAGTGGTGTCTAACATCAATATCTATGGGATGATATCTATTTTTAACTACAAGTAACGACCCGTATACTTGCAGTTTTGGATGTAAAACTAATAGTTTGGTTTGCGAACGAACAATATGGAGTGAAGAATCAAATCATAATTAATTCAGTGAACACATAAAATAATCAGATTTCATTAAATAAAAAATAATAATCTAAAGGCGAGTATAGAACTTCAATCATAATGTAATTCTATCATCAAACTATATATCGTAATTATATAATCAAATAAAATTGAAACACATAGGAAACATAACTCTAATGGATGATGGGAAGCCGCGACTATGGAATTCTTCTTATTCTAGGAAGCACGTCGTGTTTGCGTTGTCTTCCTCTTCTATCTTCCTTCGTCTCTTTTTCGATCTCTCAAGGTTATCTCTTTTAGGGTTTAATTTTTTGTGGTTGATTTAAGCTCTTCAAAGGATGCCTCTTCTGTTCTTTAATGTTCTATTTATATCTTGGAAGCCCTAGGGTTGATTCAGGGTTGAACCGGTCAAAAAAGTCCTATGAAACTTGACATTTTTAGCTATTTTTGTGTCTACCCAACACAAGCCATGATCATGACCCTGCCTGCCACAATCGTGGGCAGCTTCTAACCCTCTCTGTCACAATCGTGGCCCACAGTGCATGATCGTCACCTGGTTCAGACCTTTCTGTCATGATCATGACCAAAATGGCACGATCATGGCCTGGGTCCTATTGGCTCGCCTTTTTCTGTCACGATCGTGGCCTATTGTGCCATGATTGTGGCCATAGTTTTAGCTCGAAACTCTTCCAAACTTCTCCATTCTTCTCTGTTTACCCTGAAACACTAACAAACACATCAAGGCATCTCAAAAATATAAAATTTAAGCTCAAAGACTTATACTAATCCATAAAATTACATAAACACATAAAGTAACACAATTAAAACCTAAACACATACTAAACACTCAAATTAACACTTAATACGTAACAAATTAAATCCTAAAACATAATGCAAATCAAAAATATCAACATCTCCAAAATTAAATGTTTGCTTGTTCTCAAGCAAACAAAACAACAAACAATACAAAACATAAAACACACAATGCAACAAATGAGGTAATGGCTCACGAAATAACTTAACTCTAAACACAATCATTCAAGTTTTTTCAAATTATTAACATACGAAAACCGCGTCTAAGAAACTTGGAATCAATATACAAACTAATCAAAATTTTAATGTTGAGTTTATTCACCCCTATCACTTACATACACACATTGACAATCATTCATTCAAAACAAAAATTCAACTTTTCCTTAGTATGTTTTCATGAAAAATCAAGTTATTAACAAGTTTGGTAGGTTTTAATTCGAAAACATTCTTTTTTTTTCTTAAAGGACATGAACCTAGTCTTTTATGTGGAGGCAAACATTTGTGATGAATGTCGATCCGGTTACTCCACTAAGTCATTTTGTTATTAAGCTGCTTGATTGGAATGTCATTATAGTCTTTTTACACAAAGGAACATATTTCTGATGTGTGTCAATCCAGTTACTCAGCTACATCACATTCTAAACTGGCTACTAGCTCTATTTATAACCCAAAAGCTAGCGGAATAGTTATTTTAGTTAAAAATTATATAACTCTTTTTTTAAAATTTTGCCTACCTCATTGCTTTAGCTAATCATTCTCATGAAAATGTACTAATAATGCCACTTATTTGATTGGCTTAAAATAATAAATGAGTATGGAAAATTCTAGGGTGAATGGACTAACATCATATATTAATTAACTAGCATATTTAGCTTTAAGTAACTTAGGTCACTAATTTCATAAGCTAATAAATCTTCACATTCTAAAAGGCTATGTTTAAGGCTAAATCCATCCCGTTAAGCTCTAGGCATTAATGCATTCCTATAATTTACATCATGCAACCTAAACAATCTATCATACAAAATGTAAAATTCACACTCAAGGTAAAAACACATAACCATCCCCACACTTAAATAACACATTGTCCTCAATATGAGAACGGTACATAAACACACCTTGGTCAAATAAACACAATATAAGAAAAACATAAGAACAAAATACTAACAAAAATGAAACAAATAGGGTTAGAACATGAAATTGTTTATGGTGATAGAGGTGATGATGGTGATAGTGTTGAGACCAAATCCGCTTTACATTGAAAGTGATTCAAGAGAACAAAAGAATTGGCAATCCAAATCATCCCAAATCATTCAAAACTTATTTAAGAATTTAAAACAAACCTAACTACACAACAATTTTAATCTAACTACTAAACGTGCTAATTTATGGTCATTAGTTTAACCTTTATCCTTTAAAACTCAACCAAGATCAATTATGAGTGGCTTGCTTCCACCCTTCTCATTCAACATCAATTTTGTAGCTTGTGAGTAAGCTACAAATTGCAAAATGATAATAAGGGCAACATTGATAAAATTATTAAAACCAATAAATTTCAGTAATGTCCTTTTTTCAAGAAAATTGTCAACAAAAAAGTGAATAACAAAACTCCCTAAATCTTCCATGGAATCCAGCAATTTGCCCTGTAAGAGGGTGAGTTGTTCTCTTTTTGTGTCTTACTCATTTGCCCTTATCTCCTCTTCTTCTTTAGCTTTTTGAATAGAGACTTTCATAGCTTCTTCAAACTAGATGTCTGTTTTCATCTGTTCTTCATCCTCTCATTCCTTAGAAGATTAGAACACATCAATTATCCTAAATGAGCTACTAACCTTTGGATTCTTAATTACACCATTCATGTTGAATGTCATTTGATCATCATCAATGCAAAAGATAGAGTTCTTTTCCTGAACCTCTCTCTAAGATTTTTCGATGTTCATATATGGTATATCAAGAATTGGTGAATAATAGGGATGGTTGACATTATTTTCTTCATCCTCTTCTTTGATTTTTTGGTTTTCTCTAAGGTCATGTTTAGCTGGATTCTCACTGGTTCTTCTAGCTTTAACCCATTCTTAAGTATGATAACCTCATATTGATATCGTTGATGTAATTCCATATTTCTCAGAGACTCTTCCACACTTTTTTTTACAAAATTCATGAGAAATTTGTCTAGCTTGCATCTCCAAATTATGAATAGAAGTGGAATGATTTTTCGTTACTTGATCAATTTTCTCTTGTCCAATTTAGAATCCCATAAACTAGACTCATCTTATTGAAATCCTAACAGGTCTTGATGTCCTAAGTGAGTCCTTACATTGTTGGACCAATAGAAATTTGGGTGGTTCTGCCACCTCGGAGTGTACATGTTCCAATAAGGTTCGTTACTTTCCTAACCATACTGTGCCTCATTATAGTTCGCAAAAGTTCCTTGCCCCTTATAATATATATCCTCCATCATTATTCTTTCCATTTTTTTCTTGGCATCTAGCTTTTCAGATGTCTCACTCTCACTCTAAGATGTCTTGATATGTCTCTACTTTACGCCTCAATTTTTTTAAAAACAAAAATATAGTGATAAATCCTTAGACTAAAGAACTAAACTAATCACCTCCCTGATAACGGTGCCAAAAACTTGATCGTTAGTTTATGTATGCTAAGTTTTAATATTTATAACCTCGATATTTCCACAAGAGTACGGGTCGTTCGTGTAGTACCTAAGGTATTGATCCCACGAGGAGGGTTAATCTAGTACTAAAATCTAAGGTCGGAGATTATTAAATAAATATTAACAGACAATGAATTTTAACACGAGACTAACTAAATCAAATAACCAAATCAACTAATAAAACAATAATTGACAATTAACACTTAAATAGAAACAATCATGATGACGATTAACAATTTTGAAGAACAATTAATGGAAATTGATCGATTTGTTAAACAATGATCGCACACCCTTAAATTTAACCTAATGAGTTTATCGAAAGAGAGAAAGGGAAAATTATCTATCCTTAATGTCAACCTAATCGATTATGATTTATCAAATTAACGGTTCTAGATGATCCTAGGGTCAATTACACTCTCTAAATTTATAATTGAACCCAAAAGCATAAATTAGATAGTGGGAAGTTATAGTCTCTCAATTAACAACCCATTCAAAACCCATTCAGTTTTTAAGTTTTTTAATAAACAATTGAAATCCTAAATGTGATCTCTCTATACAAGATTTACCAACTTCATTTAATTCCAAATTTATTAATTTACCTAACTCTCGTTAGCCTAAATTAATCATTTTCTCTCTATTCACCCTCTCAGTTTATTATCGAGGAATGAAATGAAGAATCAAATCACAATTAATTCAATAAACACATAAAACAATCAGATTTTATTAAATCAAAAATAATAATCCAAAGGTGAGTATATAACATCATTCACAATGCAATTCTATCATCAAACTATATATCCCAATTCTATAATAAAATAAAACTGAAATACATAGGAAACAGAACTCGAATGGATGATGGGACGCCGCAACTACTAAAATCTTCTTATTTCAGAAAGCACATCGTGTCTACATCATCTTCCTCTTCTCTCTTCCTTCCTCTCTTTCTCGATCTCTCAAGATTCTCTCTTTTAGCATTTCATTTTTGATGACTAATCAAAGCTCTTCAAAGGATACCTCTTCTGTTCTTTAATGTTGTATTCATATCTTGGAAGCCCTAGGGTTGATTTTGGGTCAAAACGATCTAAAAAGTCTTGTAAAACTTGACGTTTTCAGCTATTTTTGTGTCTACTCGACACAGGCCATAATCGTGGCCCTACCTGCCATGATTGTGGCCAGCGTCTAACCCTCTCTATCACGATCGTGGCCCAAAGTACATGATTGTAGCCTGGTTCAGAGCTCTCTGTCACGATCATCACCAAAATGACACGATCGTGGCCTGGGTCCTTTTGACTCGCCTCTTTCTATCACAATTATGACCTATTGTGCCACAATCGTGACCTATTGTGTCACAATCATAGGCCATGGTTTTGACCCAAAACTCTTTGAAACTTCTCCATTCTTCACCGTTTATCCTGAAACATTAACAAACACATCAAGGTACCTCAAAAACATAACATTTAAGCTCAAAGACTTATACTAACCCATAAAAACACTTAAACACATAAAGTAACACAATTAAAACCTAAACACACACTAAACACTCAAATTAACACTTAATACATAACAAATTAAACCCTAAAACATAATGCAAATCACAAGTATCACTACACTGCATTTTCATCTCCTTCATTGGTTGTGTGCTACGTTTTGGTCCTTGCTCATACTTGTTGTAATGTTGTTTTGGTCTTTGTTTTAATCCACTTGTAGCATACATTTTCTCTATAATTGCTTTACCATAATTCCAAAATTCTTTCCATTAAGTTCATTCTTGCATGGGGTCGTCATATGCAATTTCTATGTAGCTTCATCATCTTTATTTTCTTATCTTTACTTGCTCCAATATTTATCATTTTTGTTCAACAAAGACAAGTTAATATGAATCTTTAGAAAATAGCTAAAATATAGAGCTTTTGACTTACTTTAACTTCTTTGCTTTCAAATTATGCCTAAAATCACATATGAGTCAAAGTGAGTATCTTAAGCAATTTCATGTCTTTAATTGCTAAGTGTTATGAAATAATTAAACAATCAATTAAGCATATATCAATTTCCCCGACACTTAGCTTTTAGCCGTCCTTGGGTAAAACATCAAAAACATTGACTCATTTGGTATAAAGGGATGGTAATATCTAGTGAGGCCAAGACCGTTAGCTTTTAAGGGAATTCTAGAGTGGCTAATTTTGCATCATCTTAATTTTGTCAAGATCAATGGCCACACCTTATCCTAAAATTTTGTACCCCAAATAGCCAATGACGGAATATCTAAACTAGCAATTAGATAATTTTGCAAATAGATGGTGAAATTGAAGGAGAGAAAAGAAATATTGAAAATGCACTAAATGGGTTTCCCACGAGGGTTATATATTAAAATATTGTTAAAAAGGTATAAATTTGCAGAGAAATTTCGTAAAAACTAAATTTATAAGGGCTTGAAACATTAAGTGATCATTGGACAGCCCGAATGGCATTATGAGGAATTTGTTATGTCCTTTGTGAGTACAAAACATTGGTTTCTCTATATTGATAAGGTGAATTCTCACTTAGTGGTATCCTACTCATAAATCCATCTTTGAGAAGATTTAGGCACCATGGATTTTATCCAATAACTCATCCATTGTCAGAAAAGGAAATCGATCTGTGATGGTGACCACATTAAGAGCGCTACAGTCTACATAAAAGTACCATGGGACATCTTTCTTCTTTACTAATAGGATTAATGAAGAAAAAGGATTTGTTCTAAGGAGAATAATTCCATTGGACAACATTTCTCCCATAAGTTTCTCAATTTCTAATGTTGAATGTGTGGGTATTGATATGGTTTGACATTAACCAGAGCAGTGTCAATAGTAAAGGGCATTTAGTGGTTAAGAGATCTAGTATGTGGGGAAAAGAGTTTGGTAAAGATGTTGGAGAACTTTAACAAAAGCTCCTTGGGGGAAGTAGCAAAAAATGAAGGTGCCTAGGATGAATTTAAGGTTAAGTAAAGGGGATAATAGGTTTATTGGTTAAGTGAAAAAACTGAGCAATAATGTTATTCTTAGTGGAGCACTTGAGTGGAGATACAAAAATATAGCCAGAGATGTTTACTGTAGGCCCTTGATACGAATTCGTTGTCCATTTCGATTGGATTCCATCTAAAAGGCTTTATAGTAAAAAAAATTTAGCCTAAACTTTGTTAACCATTGGACTCCTAGTATAACTTTGGCTCTATATATTGGTAATAGTAGCAAATCCACTGAAAATAAGTAGTAGCCTATCTTAATTGGAGTTTGGAGGCAGGAGCCTACGCATCTCAAGGAGTCTTCGTTGCCTACTTTGACTTTCATATATGGGCTAGGTTGGATAGGTAGGTCAAGATTGGTGGCCAACTGCATTTGAATAAAATTATTTGTATAACCTTCATTTACAAGTATTACCACCGAATGGCAATTAACCGACAAGCTTTAACGTGGATGGAACCACTTATCCAGTAAAGGCCTAAAACAAAATTAACAGAGTTTCTTCTATTGAGTTTTTAGGAGTGTGAGGGGAACTTTTGTCAGTTCTAGTTGTGCAATCTCTAGTTTAGAGTTTGACTCATCACTTTTTCCTCCAATCAAGATGTAGAGAAATTATGGCGGCATACATTTGTGGCTTAGAGTGAATTTCTCAGCTTAATTGAAACATAGTCCTTTCTCTCTTCAAGAAGCCATCTTTTCTAGTGTTAGTCACTTCACTGATATAAGAGACGCGCTATTGAAGGTAGTTTATATGGAAATTGTGGGTTTTCTTGGGACAAACTAGCAATAGATTTGGAAAGAGTGTGAGAAAACGAACTACAACTATCATTACACTTATCTTCAACAATTTTTTCCATGCCCATTGCATCATGTAGAGTATGGGGCTTAAGTTAATAAGAAGCAATTTAAGAGATTGGAATTAGTAAGACCTATGGTTTAAGTGGATAATGCTTTAAACTCACTGAGATAAGCTGAGATAATAGAGCATTGCTTTAATTTACATAGTTATGCTCCATGATTCAAGAAGCAAGATAAGCCAAATCTCAATTCAAGATCTTAAGGAGAAGCCTTCAAAGTGGTGAGTTAGATGGTGGAGTGTATCCAATTGTAACATTAAAGCACTGGGCCTGACTTGTAAAATGCCCTAACGGGTAATTTGTGATCATTTAGAGTGTTGTAGTATGTAAAAAATGTTCAATTAGGAAGATCTAGCTAAGAATATTCTCACTAAAGAAAAGTGAAATTTCAAGCGTGGATAGGCAAGTAACAAGTTAGTAGGTGTTTTATTCAGGTTGTAGTACTACTGGTTAGTTTGTTGTGTTGGAAAAAAGCGGAGGTTAGTTGTAGAGTTGACAAGACAAGAAAAAATTGATATGGAAGGATTGGCAGGTTAGTAAAGGAAGCAATGATGGTCATGAAGGAGCCTTTTCCATGGTGGATATCTAGGCAAGCACATATGTTATGACCATCTGCTGTGTTGCAAAGGAATTGTGTAACCTTTCAAAAGAATTCGAATGTTGCTGCACCATGGAGTACAAAAACTCTAACTTAGAAAGTAGAGAATCTTGATGGGACAACTCATTAATGTTCTTTATCAACTGATCATCCAAGGAAGCTTTTGATCTAGTTAAGACACCTTCTGCCATGGTTGTTTCTTAATGAAAGCACCAAATGTAGCACTCAATAAAACAAAACTAGGGGAATACTAAAAGGAAAGAGCAAAGATATAAGAGAGCTGAAGGAAGAATATTAGAGAGAATTAAGAGAAATCCTTTTTCTATCATTATTTAGTAACCATTTATAATGACATCATAACAAGCTTCTACTAGTGTGCCAGCTATACAATTTTGTAACAAACTATCATTTTTCTATATAAAATCTGTGAATTTAGCTGGCTTTTTAGAGTTTTTTATGTTTCTTCTAGTCGTTTGCCTTACTAGACTTGCATCATGATAGGTGTAGTTTATACTATGTTTTGATAGGTGTTTTAGTGTGTTTATAGGTTTTTATTAGATGATTGTTGCATGTATGGGCTTAGAATTACGTTAATGTGAGTTTTTATTTATATTCTAAGTGCTTGTGTGGTTTGGATCATACTTTCAATCTTAATTATATGTTTCTTGGGATGTTTAATGTGTTTATTAGTATTGGAAATTAGATAATTGAAGAACAAGAGACTTGGACATGCATGGAGCTGCATAGACAAGGTCATGATCATGGCTCCCATGTCACGATTGTGAAAAAAGACCAGAGTCACGATCATAATAAAGAACAATTTTACAAAGTCACAATTATGACAGAGAGCAATTTTAGGGTTCAGGGGCATTTTTTAAACCGATCAAAGGGTGAAAACCCTAGTTACACCACCAAAACCCTAAGAAACTATTTAAGAACATTAATAATTCTTAAAAATGCAACTGCCATCTTACAAAAGTGGATTAAGCAAGGAATATAAAGAAAGATGTCCAAATTTCTAGTTTTCTAGATCAAACTCCTAATAGAGTTTTGCTTTCTTTCTCCTTTGTTATTTTCATCATACTTGATGTGTAAACTAAACTTCCAAATGTCTATTACGTTCATGATGTTCTAATTTTCATATTAGGGTTTATTTCATACTTTTTTGACTTTGATCATTGTTGTGTTAATTGTGCAAGCATATAATTTGACAACAAATTGAGAGAGTGAGTCAAAAGTAATCTAATTAAATTGTGCAACGAGAGTTAGTAGTTTAATAAATTATGAGATTAACAAATCAACTATTATTTGAAGAGATATTTTGTGTGAGAACTTGATTATTCAATAGATAGCTTCAAATCTAGTTGAAACATTAGGAAGGTTTTATGAATCGAGAGGTTATCAAATTTGGAATTTTTGTATTCAATTAGGATTAATTGATTATGCCTTGAGAGAGATTAATGAACCCTTTAGAAAATCTAGGATCATCATATTATTGGATCAATAATCGTTAAGGGAACAAAAATAATGAAAGAATAAATACTATACATTCATCCTTAAATAATTTTGGCAGCTCACTTAATATTTGTTATTTGATTGATATTGTTTAATTGTTTTAATTTTCTATTAATATTTCACTCAAATCATATTTTATTACCAGATAAAGTTAGATACAATTGGTTGTACCTATTTCCTTATGGTATTGATACCTTTGAATACCACAAGTTTACGATTCGCAGAATTGTAGATATTGGAAGTTTTATTAAGGCAAAAGGGTCAGTTTTGACCCTAAGTTTTACACAAATCAACAAAATTAACCCTAAGATTTCATAAAGTATAAATAAGACTCTAACATTTAAAAAAGTTTAAATATAACCTCATAATAGCAGAAAATTTCAAGACTCTTAAGGACAGAATTCAAATTCAATTCCTTCATGAAAATTGTAGAAATATGTCTCTAGTTTTTAAAAATCAAAATCTATCCAATTTGGATATCTACAGATTAAGATATGGCCAAAATACAGATGCATGTTCAATAAAAACATTCCATATAACAGAATCCAACACACTTCACTCCCAAAATTCTATCATTTCTCTGTCAATTCAAGTTGATGATTTCTTCAATTATACCTCAATTTCAGTTCAGTATTCTCCATTCATAATTCAAAAATTCATGAATAATTACAACCTGAAAATAGAACCTATTTCTATACTTTTCTATATCATATTTTCTACACTTCACTAATCTTCATTTAACTCCAATTATCACAATCCTTTATCACACTTTTTGTACATTTTCATTTTGCTTGTATCACTGAAATTGCTTCTTCCTACACCACTCACATATGCATCAATCCACTAGCCTGAAAACATCATCTCTTTATCATTTATCATTATTATTACCATGAAAAGGAAAGCACAACTTACTTGATTCAACAAAATTCCAGAAGTTGAGAGTGGAAATAAGAGATTTTGGTGGATGGAGAAAAACAAGAATAGAGAGAAACAACCAAAAACAACATATAGACTAAAGTGTTTACTTTGCAAGGTGTGACATTGATGTAATAATCGAAAGCCAAATACATAAGAATAAACAAGCTAGGTGTTTCGGTGATGGATGAACAAGGAGAGAGTTTCAGTGGTGAACATGCAGAAACTTTCTTTCACCACCGAAATTCCTAAGGGATTAGGTGTTTTAATTATGTCTTGACACATGTCACCAACGCATGTCTCCCATTTGTCCTCTATGTAAGGTTACCAAATGTCACACTTCTAATTATCTCTTATTTCCACATTTTTCCTATTTCAAATACCCAAAATTTTTAGAAATTTCCAAACTGTGCCAAAAATGCTAAATCAATTTTAATACATATCAATTCAATTTCCAAGCCAAATAATCCACAATTCATATTTTAATCACATTAAAATCACTTATACCCATAAAATGTCAACGAATTCATGTAAAATTATTTTAATGAGTATCAACGTTATTCAGGTGTGTGAGTATGCCATAGATGCATGAAATGTACTAATAAATTCTTAATAAACTCTTGTGTACAATATCATAGGGTTCCAACCCTGATCTTAGGATAATGGGATGTTACAATTCTCCCCTCTTTAAGAATTACGTCCACGACATTCTTACCGGATTGATGAAACAAGTGGGGATATTGCTTTCTCATTTGCACCTCTGTTTCCTAAGTTGCTTCCTCACTCCAGTGATTTTTCCACAAGACTTTCACTAATGGAATTACCTGATTCCTTAACTATTTTTTCTAATATTCCATTATCTGGACCGGTTCCTTGATATAACTCATATTACTAGCAACTTCAATCTCTTAAGCCGGTAATACATGCATTGGATCCAACCTATATCCCCTGAGCATACTTACGTGGAATACATTATGTATCTGAGACATTTCACTCGATAAGGCTAATCTATATGCCAATGGTCCTACGCTCTCAATGATCTCATAAGGGCCAATATATCTAGGGCTCAACTTGCCCTTCTTGACAAATCTCAATACTCCTCACCAAGGCGAGACTCTCATAAATACTTTGTCTCCTACACTGTATTCCATATCCTTTTTGTATTAATCTACATAACTCTTTTTTCTATCTTATGCTACTATTATTCAGCTTCGGATCATCTTCACCTTATCCATAGTATCTTGTATCAATTCTGGGCCTTCTATCATTCTCAAACCTTCCTCATCCGAATATAGAGGTAATCGACATTTTCTGCCGTACAATGCCTTATAAGGTGCCATATCGATGCTACTATGGTAGCGGTTGTTGTAAGCAAATTCAATTAAGGCTACGTACTGATTCCAAGCTCCTTGAAACTCTAATACACATGCTCTAAGCATGTCCTCAATAGTCTTGATAGTCCTCTGCCCACCTGTTTGAGGATGAAAAGCAGTACTGAAGTTCAACTTTGTACCCATAGCTGACTGTAGAATATTCCAAAACTTTAAAGTAAATCTAGGATCCCTGTCTGATGCTATGGACACTAGTACTCCATATAGTCTAACTACCTCATTCATATACCTCCGTGCCAGTTGGCCTAGTGACCTATTCTCTCTCGCTGGTAAGAAATAGGCCGACTTAGTTAATCGGTCAACTACAACCCATATAGCATCATTTTGTCTTCGAGTTTTAGGCAATCCCATAAAGAAATTCATTATGATTCGTTGCCATTTCCACTCCAAAACAAGTAACGAATGAAGCTTCACAACTGGAGCCTAATGTTCGACCTTAATCTGCTGAAAAATTAAACACTTGGCTATATAATCTGCTACTTGTTTCTTCATCCCTGGCCACCAAAAATGTTGCTTAAGCTTATTATACATCTTGATAGGACCAGGATGCATAGCATAAGCTGCTATATGCACTTCATATAGAATTTCCTTCTTCAATTCATCCACATTAGGCACACAACCTCTGTTTTAACCACAATGTTTTATCTCTCAATTCAAATTCAGAATTTGAGTCTCAATCAGTTTCACCATTTCAGGATCTTTACTATGCACTCTTCTAATTCTATCATGCAATGTGGATCTTAACTTTAATATGGTTATCAATGGTTCGTTATGCTCTAGATGCAACTCCACATTCATAGCTTTCAATTGAATCAAACTTGGTAACCTTGATAACTGAATATGAGCTACACTACTATTAGACTTCCTACTCAATGCATATGCCACTATATTAGCTTTTCCCGAATGATACTCAATCATACAATCATAATCATTTAACAACTCAATCCATCTTCTCTATCTCATGTTCAACTCCTTCTGACTCAGTAGATACCTCAAGTTCTTATGATCAGTGTATATCTGGAATGTCTATCCATATAAATAATATCTCCATATCTTTAAAGCAAAGACTACTGCGGTAAGCTTAAAATCATGTATCGATTAGTTCATCTCGAGAGAACTTAATTATCTTGATGCATAGGCTATCACCTTATCATACCACATCAACACACATCCCAATCCTTGATGCGAAGCATCGCTGTATACTACATAACCACCAGTTCCTGATGGAATAATCAACACTGGCGTTGTAGTCAACCGATGTTTTAGTTCCTCAAAACTTCTCTAACACTCATCATTCCATCTGAAGACCACATTCTTCCCCATAAGTTTAGTTAGAGGGGCTAAGATCAAAGAAAACCCCTTAACAAACCTCTGGTAATATTTGGCTAATCCTAAGAAACTCCAGATTTTAGAAACATTCTTCAGAACCTCCCATTTCATTACTGCCTCTATCTTCATTGGATCCACTTAAATACCTTGCTCATTTACCATATGACCCAAAAACACTACTTGACTAAGCCAAAACTCCCATTTAGTGAATTTGGCATATAGTCGTTTCTCCCTCATAATCTGTAGTATCACTCTCAAGTGCTCAGTATGTAATTCTTTATTCTTCGAATAAACCAAAATTTCATCGAAAAAAACTATCACAAAGCCATCCAGGTAGGACTGAAACACCTTATTCATCAATCTCATAAATGCAGCTAGGGCATTAGTTAACCCAAACGGCATTACTAAAAACTCATAATGTCCATACCTACTCATGAAAGCACTCTTCAGTACATCAGCCTCCACTATTTCAGCTGATAATACCCAGACCGTAAATACAACTTAGTGAACAATGGATCTCCCTACAACTGATCAAAAAAATCATCGATTCTAGGGTACAGGTACTTGTTCTTCACTGTGACCTTATTAAGTTGCCTATAATCGATGCACAGTCCCAACATTCCATCTTTCTTCTTTATAATTAAGACTAGAGTTCCCCATGGTAACAAATTAGGTCTAATAAATCCCTTATCCAGCAACTCCTATAACTGAGTCTTTAAATCCTTCAGTTCCACAGGTGTCATCTTATATGGGAGAATAGATATAGGAGTAGCACCTGGAACTAGATCAATTGTGAACTTTGTTTCCCAATTTGGAGGTAAGTCAGATAACTCTACAGGAAACATATCCAAGAATTCCCTAATCATAGGAATGTCCTACGTATTCTACTCAGTTCAGGTATCAGTGTCGTAGGCCAAATAAGTGTCACATCCCTCTTGCATCAACCTCAAGGCATTCATAAATGAGATCAGCCTGGCTAGCACTACTTAGCTAATACCTCTGAACACTGCTTTCAGCTAATTAGGAGATTCAAATATTACCTCCTTAGTATAATAATTCATGATGGCCCTATGAACAGTGAGCGAAGCCATACCTAGGATAACATCGATTTCCTTTAGCGGTAACAAAACCAAATCTGCCTCTAACTCTTCCTGATCAATTTGAATCAAAAACCTCTTACAGACTTCCCCTATTATGATGGTACTACCTATCGGTGTACCCACCTCTAATCCACATCTCAATAACTCTCTATCACAATACAACCTAGATGTCATATGCGGTGCGATAAAGGAATATGTAAATCCAGGATCTAGCAATGCAAAAGTCTCAAAAGTAAATATTAGTAACAGACCTGTAATGACATCTAGATAGTCTTAAGCCTCTTGTCTCGTTATGGCATATACACGGGCCTAAGATTGCGGTTGATTACTCCACACCTCAGTTCTACCAGTAGCACTCCTAGAACTAATTATGCCTCTGTTACGGCCTTTCTGTCCAAACCTACTAGCCCGACTATACTAAACTATAGTTTTTGTCGCCACACTTCCTCTCCTACTAGACTGTTCTCCAAACACAATAGAACAGTCCTTTATCTGATGATCAAATGAGCTACATCGAAGGCAGGCTCCTATCAACTTCCAATATTCACCACTGTGCTTCTTCCCACAATGCTTACAAGTCAGCAACTAACCCGATACTGCACATCTACTATTTCCATACTGAATAAAACTATCCCTCTATTTAAACCCCGACTGTCTTGATCCAGTCGATGGTCTGAAAACTTAGTTTTGATGCTTACCGAACCTTCTGCTAGAATCGCCCTGAGATTCACTGGGCCTCTTCTGCTTAGACTCTGATCTATACTCAGACCAACTGTTTTTCAACAACTGCTCAACGTTGATCGAGGTAGCTTATAGTTTCGTAAAACTACCGAGGTTCAAAATGGCTAACCTCGTCCAAATCTCCATGTTCAGTCCATCTTTAAATCTCTTGCACTTGTCTTACTCAATAGGAATCAAGGTAGTAGCATATCCCATCAGCTCATTGAACTTAACCTCATACTTTGCTACAGACAAACTGCCTTGCTTTAGATCTAAAAATTCCTTCATCTTTTTGTTCATATAGATCTTGGGCATATAATTCTCTATGATGACCCTCAGGAAGTCTTCCCATCTCAAACTACATGGCCTGATGGTACTACCTTGAACAGTTTTCCACCACTAGTAAGCTGGGCCTTGCAATAAAGAAACATCATAGTCGAACCTCCTGTTTGACTCACAATCCATCTAGTCAAAGACTTTCTCTATTCTCTCTAGCCATCCCTCGAACTCTACAAGATCTCTACTTTCGTAGAAGTCCACAACTCCCTACTTTTGTAGTTTATCATACCTCCTTTCCCTTCTCTCGGGAACTCTTAGAGGCATTCCCTTAAGTCTAGACATAGATGACTCTTTACTAGCTCTTCCTGATCCTAGATCAGCTGATTATTCCACTTAATCACTTATAGCAAATGACCTATAATAAACAAGAACTTCAATTACTATCGGCAATTCTCACCACCGACTGCAAAACCCCACTCCCATTTGACACATGTCCTTACACCCTCGGATGAACGTGCACATGCCCAAAAAAATTGATGTGCTAACTATTTCATTTTCACTACATTGCATGGCATCATAATTAAATCATAACTAACAAAATGTTTAAAATCCAAAATTTTCCTCATTTCATTTCATAAACCCTAATTTAGAATGTAGCATTATATCCATCATCCATGGTTATACAATATCAACCTATCAGAGTCCACAGCTCTGTCTACAAGGTATGCTGCATATATAAGGAAGTAACAAAAATTAAGGCTAATCCTTCAATCCCAACTGACCGACCATTGAGCCATGTCTTCTATCCAAAAGATGTACAAAATCTAATTTAAAGCAGTCTTAGAAGCTAAGTCATCACTCTCTCAAACCTAAAAATGTCAACGTTGCAATTTGTTTAAGTTTTGAGAACTCAGTTGAGTAACCATCCTCGATGGTTCACTCTTGTCATGCAACACAATAATTCATATTATCATATAATTCACATCATCTCAATTATCATCAAGTAATATCATAAAACACTTTGTTCATAATTGTCGCATTCAAAAACCCATACAATTCATCATTTCATTGCGATCATGCAGAACATATTCATCGATAAGCTTTCACATATTTTATACAAGAAAAGTCCTCAAAATATTACAATCGCTCAATTTATTCATATCATATATGTATGCAATGTTTATGAGACTTAATTTCATTTATTACGTTGTGATGACCGAGTGCCTTTTTCACTGTCCCGTATCTTTTTTGGATACCCGACTAATTTATACTTTCCCTTATCTGTTGGGGATATAGGGATCATTATACATATTGAGCCATAGGCTCTTACTGCAGATGTATGAGCTTTAAGCTCTTTTCCACTGGCGACTCCTGTCAGAACTACCTTTATATTTCATGCATTCATGGAATAAACAGCATTACACACATTCGTTCATCATATTCAGTCCATTACATTTGCATTCACTTTCTTATTCACACCAATCATTTAACTTGGTCCGGCATTCAACATATATGTTGAGAAAACATTTATTCAACCATATTCACATTCAAGGAATACTTCCAATGAGTTATTCATGTATCAATCACCTCGGACATTTTATGTCCGAAAATTAGTACACATACATCACATATCAATTCAATTCAGAGTCAAACAAACAATCAAGGTGAGACCATCTTAGGTTACCCACAATTACTCCTTTTAGCTTATTGCCTTGAAGTCCTGGCAATGTCTAGAAGCGGTCACTCAACTTCCTCTTCTATATGCAATCACATACATTTTCACATTACTACATTGCACATTCAAATGAATAAACACATTTATAAATGTATGATGTATTATGCATGTCCAATGACAAATTCTCGCGTATGTTTCTTTAATACACTTTCTAAACAATTTACAATACCATCCAAGCATTCTTTACTCCAAAATACACTTTAGCACCTTAATCCTTTCATTCAACATCAACTAAATTCATTTAAGCTCTTATTTAAGCCTTAATATCTCATATGAAATACCCTAGTATTGGTTGGTTCAAACTTCACTTAAAAGAAGGCTCTTTTTCTCCATAGGTCTGGCCATGATCATGGTGTCCCTACCACGATTGTGACAGAAACATTTTTTGGCCAGGCCATGAACGTTGTGTAAGGGCCATGATTATGATAGAAACTTTATTTTGTTAGGCCACGATCATGGGATAAGAGCCATGATTATGCCCTGCATTTTTCTTCCTTCGTCCACATGAATTTCACACTTATACAAACATCAATTCTACTCCAAAATTTTCATAATTCATACACAAATTAATGCTATTTCATTTCATACTAATTTAATGAAAAAATTGATTGCATTTAATTCAAAATTTCCTACCTAATCTCTTCATTCATGAATTCCTATTCCTTTTCCATAATTCCTCATTCATACTGCATCGAACAATTTATTCACTAAGTTATATCCTCATTTTAAGCCCAAATTAAGTCCAAAAGCATCATAATTATACATGTCATCCTTAATTGGTTCAACCATTGCATAATCAAAACCTTTCCATGAAAAATCACTACCTTGATGTTCCACGATCGTGACAGAAACTAATCTCCCATTTATCCTACAGTTTTCCAGTTTTTCTCAGTATAGATTTTTAGATAAGTTTTGTATGAACATTATGACCTAGAAAATGAGGTATTTAGGTAACACCTTCTTCTAATCAAATCTTCCTCTATGCCTTAAGTTTCTAATGACATTAAATTCATATATTTTAGTTCAATATCATGCAAGTTATAACCAAAATATTGCAAACTATTCTCATACCATGACAGCACACAATTCTCAACTTCAAGACTCTTAAGGACAGAATTCAAATTCAATTCCTTCATAAAAATTGTATCCATATGTCTCTAATTTAATCTAAATCAAAATTCATCCGATTTGGATATCTATAGATCAAGATATAGCCAAAATACAGATGCATGTTTAGTAAAAACAGTCCATACAACATACTCCAGCACACTTTACTGCCAAAATTCTATCATTTCTCTACCATTTTAAGTTGATTATTTCTTTAGTTATACTTCAATTTTAGTTCAATATTCTCTATTCAAAATTCAAAAATTCATAAATAATTACAACTCAAAAACAGAACCTATTTCCATACTTTTCTATATCACATTTTTTGTACTTCACTAATCTTCCTTTAACTCAAATTATCACAATCCTTTATCACACTTTCTGCACAATTTCACTTTGCTTGTATCACTGAAATTGGTTCTTCCTACACCACTCATGCATGCATCAATCCACAAGCACGAAAACATCATCTCTTTATTATTTATCATTATTATTACCATGAAAATGAAAACATAACTGGATTTAGCAAAATTCTAGAAGTTGAGAGTGGAAATAAGAGATTTCGATGGATGGAGAAAAACAAGAATATAGAGAAACAACCAAAAATAGCATATGTACTAAAGTGTTTACTTTGCAAGGTGCAACATTGATGTATTATTCAAAAGCCAAATACATAGGAATGAACAAGCCAGATGTTTTAGTGATGGATGAACAAGGAGAGAGTTTCGACGGTGAACATTTAGAAACTTTCTTTCACCACCGAAATTCCTAAAGGACTAGGTGTTTTAATTACGTCTTAACACATGTTACCAATGTATGTATACCATTTGTCCTCCATGTAAGGCTACCAAATGTCACACTTCTAATTGTCTCTTATTTCAACATTTTTCCTAGTCCAAATACCTTAAATTTTCAAAAATTTACGAAATTTACTAAATGTTACCAAAAATGTTAAATCAATTTTAATACATACCAATTCAATTTTCATGACAAATAATCCACAATTCACATTTTAATCGCATTAAAATCACTTATACCCAAAAAATATCAATGAATGCTTGTACAATTATTTTAATGAGTTTCAAAATTATTCAAGTGTATGAGTATGACATATGATGCATGAAATGTACTTCTAAATTTCTAATAAACTCTCATGTACAATATCATAGGGTTCTAACCCTGATCATGGGATAATGGGATGTTACAACTACATTACTAGAAGCCTTTTATTTCTTATTTTTATTCTTTTTAGAACCCTTTTTCTTGCTCTTAGAAGAACCTACAATAAGTACAGAACTAGGTTCTTTCTTAAAGCATCCTTTTGCAATCTTGAGCATTTTCAACAGTTTAAGCAATGTCATATCCTTCTGGTTTGTAACGCCGAACTCTCTAAGCCCTTTTTTATTGGTCTGTACTTAGAGATTATATATATACATATATATATACATATATATATATATACATGTATATATATATATATACATATATATATATACATATATATATATATATATATATATATATGCCAGTGATATATAATGTTATATGCTTTTACAAGAACTTAGAGTTCATCGGTATGCGAAATCTTGGAGATTTCTGACATATAAGCTTCTAAGTGTGTAAAATCAAGTCCATTAGATGGATATGGCCATGGTGGCAGAGTTAAATGTGTTCTAATGCCTTAGAGGTGATTAGATATGATTTATACACTTATTGGAAACTTAGAAAGCTTAATTGGAAAAGTTAATGTACATAAGGACTTAATTGTAAATTTAGGAAAGGTTTGAAGTGTATAATGGTAATTTCACATAAGTTAAGGGCTAAAAGGTAAATTCACCATGCATGGTCAAAGACGAGTGAATATTCTAAACCCTTCTTCCTTGTGTATGACCATGCTATTGGATCGAAAATAAAAACATGCTTGGGTTGGCTAAACAGTAGAATTTAAAAACTTTTTCCGAAATCACAATATAGCGAAAGCATAAACACCAAATCTACATGATTTAATCTATACATGATACGGTATAAGGAAAATAAATAAAATAAAAAACAAGATCTAAATTTTTACCAACTTCTTGCTATAGCTTTGACTCCTTGCTGATTTGTCCTCAACCAATCCGATATACCACTTGTTCTCCTTTGACAACTTAGTTATTAAAATCCTTTTGTGGGAAAGGAGAAGAAAAATAATTGGGGATCTTTTTTTTGTTATATTTGGCTAGGTAAAACAAAGAACAATGAGACCTTCTCATTTTCTTTTTTATTGCCGATGGTGTGGAGAGCTTAGAGAGAGACAAAATTCCATACACGTTAATTGCATCAAAAGAAAAAAAAACGAAATAATTTTTTGTCTTTACAAGTCCAACACTTGGACACTAATGGGAGAGAGATAAGAGATTAAAACACCATTTCATTCTTTAATCAAAAGAATGCCAAAAGGTGATGTACGTTTCTCTCTTTGTAAAATGCCGACGCCACCACTACAATCCTTGAACATTATCTATAAAAATAACATGTTCATTTAATGACCAAAGTCATAGATGTAGCTATCATCGAAAATGAAAAGAGAGAGTGAGTAATTAAACGCCATACACATTTTATTTAGCAATAAATGCTAAAAGTCATGCACCCATTTTAATACAACACCTCGACATTCTTTTTAGAATTCAAAAAGAGAGCTGTACATTTTCTATCTTTTAAAACCCACCATTAAACTCATTTTAATGAAGAGCATTGCTGAATCCTACATTTTGTAGCATCGGTTTTGCTCCTTTTTTTTAGTTTTAATTTTAATTCGATTAATCTAATTAATTAAATCAAAATACAGCCTAATATTAATTGTTCCTTTGGGCTTATAATTAACAATTAATTAGTGTAAGCCCAACATTTAATTATAGGCTTAAGACCTAATTTAATTAACTTTTAATTAAATTGTTCCTATCTTATTGGCCCAAATCTAATTCGTCCATTTCTCTCCAAACTGTCTCATTCTCTTTTCAATGACCTCCATTTATTTTTCTTACTTTCCTTGATAACCTTCCTAGAAGCCAAGTGAGGAATCTAATTGGACTTAAATAATTCAGGCTCCAATAAGCCCGGAATTAATTTAATCTCATTAGAATTAATTCCGACTTATTAACCAAATGTCATTCCACTATATGCAATTGTTTGAAATCTTGAATTACTTAAAATTATAAGAAACCGTGTTTCAAAATTATTAATTCGATGTCTAATCACAAACTCTATTATGAACCATATTATAGCCATCCACATAATAAAGGGTAAAATTATAGTTTTTCCCTTATGTTGGTTTTTCCTTCTAGATCTCCAGTTTTACTCTACATGGTGATTAACACACAAGATTTAATCTTGGTGTTAAGACTTGATGGGTAGCTAGTCCATCAAACTACTAGCACTAGTTTAATCACCAATCTCTGTAAAGCATTTAAAAGTGATGATATCACTATAAACTCTTTATTTGAGTGAATGTTCCCTGATGCATGTTTTAATTAATAATTCCAACATGAGGACACTAGATTGATACCTTGTAAAAATCCATTTCGATCATATCAAGAATTATAACGAAACATATATGAGTTCACCACTCATCAAGATTATGGTTCGTAATAAACGAATGCTAAGGTGTATATTTTAAGATTAAAGTAACGACCTACTTTATTCTTTAAAAACATACGTGATTCTAGATTCATTTAATAGTGCCATTACCGATAGTCAACTACTATCATGATTTGAAACTCATCATTCCCTTAAAGTAAACTCCTTTACTTAAACAGGGGTAAATCGGAACATTACAGTCTAAATCATAATCAAGCAACCAATTTGATTATTCGACTGTGAATAAATTAATTTAGATTCTAATAATATACATGTTTCCCATTCATCTCCATGTATATGTATATTACTGACTTAAGAACCTTGGTACCTTACGACTAGTTATATTATGCTCATACAAATAAAACCAAACTCTTTTGTTTTATTAATAATAAATATTTTCATTACAATATTGCAACTGGAAAAAAATTAAGTTATATGTAAATACACTTACTTTACAAGGCATTATATTTACATAAACCTAACACGTGCACCCCACCATTTAGCATTAAAACACTTTGTTTTAATTAAAAGAAAGGAGAAGAAAGGAGAAGAACACTTTCGGCCATCACCCAATTTCCACCATTTTTTTATTCTCTAACCCAAAGTAAGGTGTTCTAAGTTAATTTGGGATCAAGGAACTCAAATCTATCATTAGATTTGAAAAATTCTTAAAGGAGTTTAAGATATCACTAAAGGAAAGTTTAGGTAAATTTTGTCTCATCTCTCTCTACATTATGATTTTGACTTTGTTGTTAAGATATGTTATTCTCCATGCTTGACTATACATGAAACATGGTTTAGATGAATGAAATGAGTCATGGAGAAGTTCTCCTTAAGCCAAAAATGAGATGCGTTCTCTTTAGTGAAAGTTTGTAAAGTTTTGAATATCTTTTGAAATTGATGGTTTAAATGAATTCTATGGTCTTAATTGTGTATTTATAATGTGAATTGATGATGAAAAATGAGGAAGATGTGCATTGGAAAAAGGCTTTGAAGTTCATGACTTTAGGTGTTAGATAAAATGCCTAAGTGAACTTGGCTTAGAATTCAGGGATTGTAATGGTGTGCATTGGAAAAAAGGATTTCATGTTTATTTAAAATAAACCTAAATTTTTGCTTAGATTGATGAGTAGTGGCCTAACGTGTTTGGATAAAAATGTGCTTAATTATGTTTTGAAAATGTGTAAGTATTGGATCAAAGGCATTAAATGCCTTGGAAAATGTAAAAGAAAGCTTATGTGAATAATAAGGGAAGTAATCATGTGAGAAGCTTAATCGACGAATCCTATAGCCTAAAGATTATGATATTGTGTTTTATACACTTGTACGATGGTGTATAAATATAAAACACATGTTTGAGTAGTAAATACATTGTATATTTGTATGTATAGAGGCTCGGGAGTTGTGGATTAAGGAGCTCGTGCTAAAGATTATTGAAATCAAGGAAGTGTACTCCTTCCTTTGAGATGAGTTGGGGAAAAGATATCTCTCAAATTGGACTAGGACATTTAAAGACATGCATAATAACTTGTATGCAAATTTTGAACCTCGGTAACGTATACTAGAATTGAATCTCAAATAGATGCTAGTATACTTATTTATTTAATAAAAGACATTGTTTTGAATAACTCTTTGCACTTGTAGTGAAACTGATATTTTTATTTTATATTTTGAGGAATGATATTGTTTTCAACAAAACTACACTTAAAGTGCAAAGGAAAATGATTTATTTTTTGAAACTAAATTTTTGAACAACTTTGAACTTAGAGTGTAAAAGATGACTTTTACTGCATGAAATAATGTTTTAGAACTTATATATGCATAACCGATTAATGTATATTACATGTATGTGTTCTCTTTTGACTAAAAGTCATGGCAAGGTTCCATTTTATCGATTGGACTGATAAATAAAGACATGACACCTTACTTGATTTTAGTACTAAATATTTGTATATGATTTTTTTGTGAATGGTGAGGTAATGATTGGCCATTTTTTTTCTAGGCACAACAGATTAAACGATCCTTATATCCTCGACGCTAGTACATAAAAGTCGAGTCTTTGTATCAACACTTTTCTATAGGACTTGAGGGTGATTGCACACCTAGAGGTCTGGTTACCGACGAGGTCATCACCTAGGGTCATGACACTCTTATCGACCATAGTCTGGACTCACCACAAATGAAAGTCGAGCCAACACTAGGAATTGGTGGGTGTGTACACTAGTTTGGCTGACTAGTGGTGACATATATAACTATTTTAGCCTATTCTAAGATTTGGTTTCTTGACGAGATTTAATTTTACATGTGATGTTTTTCTACTCTTGTGTACTGGAATTGAAACCTATGTTCACTGAATGAGTGATTAATAGGCTAGGCCTATGTGGTTCCTAACTAGTATGGGTTGAGTCATAAACTAGGTCTATGTGCTTCTATATCATGTACGTTCACTTTTATAGGTGGTTATATACATGATCGATGTGTAAAATTGTCCTTAGGATATTTAGACCGTCTTAATATGTACCGAGTTCTGTTTGCGATATATGTTTTTTTCCTACTCACTGAGTACATAGTGTACTCAACCCCTCCACTTTCCAACCATGCAGGTTAATTTGGTGAGCTTGAAGTTCTGAATAGATTGTGCAGTCTTTTGACTTTTTCAGGGCATTATTGCACGGGGGTAGTCTCTGTTTTGTACTTTTATTATATAGTGGCTCATGATTATGTTGATATGCTTTATAATTTTGTAAATTAACTCTTGGTTATCTTATGGATTGTAAATGACCTTATGTGTAAGCTTTTTTTTACTATCGTTGAGATTGCTCTTAGTGGACTTAAAAGTCCAGCAGTTGCAGTGGAGTTTTAATGTGAATATAGAAGTGCATTTAAAATTGATTTATAAGTGTTTTAATTAAGTTTTGGGATTTTCAAAATACATTTTTTGTGTTGTTCAAATGTTCTTAAAGATATTCAGATAGCCTCGTATAGTCAGGTTAAGGGTATCGTAAGTATCCTTAGCCTGGGTATGTGGCAGTTGTCATGTGCCTAATATGGTTCTGGGTTGTGACATGGTTCATGTTAAAGTTCATGATGAACTGTGAAAAGCTCGAACTTAAATAATGCAGTACCAAATCAACGCTTATGGTCTATGACAAAACCTAATTGGGATAATTTTTCAATATATCCAATCATCTTCAACAGATGTAGGTTGACTGAAGATCCTTCTGTCATCTTGCATTGAAACAGTGCCTTGGAGATTTGATATTTCTCGACCCTACTTTGTACACCAAATAACTCCTTAAGATGCAGTATCATAGTAGGTGCATCCATGTTCTCATGCTGCCTCTGAAGTTTAGTAGACATACTAGCTAACATCACACATGTAGTTTTTTCAACGTCATCTATATAACATTGATATTTCTTCCAATCTTCATCAGTTGCATCTGAATAAGGTTCTAATAGAGCAGGAGTGTCAAGAATATAGAACTTCTTTTTTTGCCTAAGAACTATTCTTAAGTTTCATAACCAGTCCGAAAAGTTGGGTCCAGTCAACTTGTTAGCATCCATGATGCTCCTCAATGTTAAGTTGGTACTTATCTTCAAATTCAATAACTGAAAAAAATTAAAAGGAACAAATATTAGTTTATATCCAAAATCAAATAAAATAAGGACTTCAAAATTATTTGATTACTTCCATTATTTTTAATCAAATTTATAGCCCACACTATTAAATTAATAAATTATCAAATAATTTCTTAATGGACTAGGATCCAATTTAAAATTAGTTGACCTAAAGTTTGGTCAACAAACCAACTAAATTTAGATTAGGTAGAAAACTACTTTTCAATCACATCTTATGTGATTCCGATAACCGTTAGGTAACAACTCTTTGCCATAATATATCATATATATTATTCTTAACCCTGCCTCTAAATCCATATGATCATGAGTTTGCTCATTCAGATCATACAAATTTAGTTAACTAGGACTCATTAATTTAATATAAAACATATCCGGGTTAAAGTGACCTTAAGTTTACTCAACAAGCTAAGCAATAAATAGAATTTTGGTTTTATTCTCAAATAATAGAAGGCAACTATTATTTAACCGAGGGATTTAAAATTTCAAAAATTTCCAATCTCATCAAAATAATATAACCTCATTATATTTATAATTTCAAACATAATCTAATTACGAAAGAAATTATTTTAAAAAATATTTGCCTGATTCTAATTTTTGATTTGATAAGTAATTTAATTTAATAATTCAAATCTTGAAAAATTAAACTAAATTCAAAACCTTTTCCTAATAAAAATTCCCTTTGAAAATAATTTTTCAAAATTGGAAACACTTCATTTAATTTTATTAGGAGTATATAAAAAATAGGTTTTCAAAAATATTAAAATCAATTAAAAGAGGGATGGGAGGGTACCTGGCGTATGCAATGCACGCGGGTGCATGTATTATATGATCCCACGGTCAACGAGGGTTGATTGGCACGTACAGTGCACATACCATTCATGTTTGCTATAAATCTTGTGACTTACACGTGCCTATTGTCTTCTCTAAAAGCTTCCACCTACTTCTGCAACTGCCTCCCTCCCACGATTTTCAAACCAATCCTTATTGATAGCAAAACCTATCTACTTGTTTTACAACTAAAAATTGAAAGTGAACAGGTCTTGACTTGTAGTTTAAAAGAGCTGATATCGATCCTACAGGGATTAATGCCCAGACACCACTTAATTTATATAAAACTTTGTTTAAGAAATGAAATTATTAAAAGTAAATAATATGGAAAATTAAATTAAAATTAAAAGACTAACTCAAAACAATAAATAATACCAACATGCAAAAAAATAGAAATTCAAGAATCTAAAGACTTGAGATTTTTTTCCCTATTTTGTCTCCCTCCTATTTTACTGATTGAATTGTGTCTCACCCTAGATTTTCGAGTGTAATAACTACCCTCTCTCAAAGTGTAATTAATTATTCCTAATCAAATTTAAGGGAATCAATTGGACGATCTCTCAACTTACCAAATGACTCAACCTATTCAACTAATTATTAAACTATCTTTTGGGTGATCAATTGACTAGCCAAGGTCTCTCTTCTAACTATTCATTTACTGTGATAATTGTAAGTCTATAAGTCGTCAACTCTCATTGTACAGTCCTACATAAATTTCTCCTACTCAATCTCTGGATTTGTTGTGAGATAACAATTTAAATCAACAATTATCAAAGAAAACTTCATTCAATTCATTAAAATAAGAGTTTTGACAAAATAGTTTAAAAGCAATCACTAAAACTAAATTAGCCTAACATGGTGTCCATAACATCATCAACATTCAAATAAACCATTTCACAAAGAATAGAAGAAATAAAATTGACAAAAAATTGAACAACAATATTCCTTCTCTTCTTTGCCAAAATTTGGAAATTTTAGTGTCGATGTGTTATTTTGCTTAATCTTAATGATGATTCTTGATTTCAATCCTTCCACAAGGCTCCAAACATATGTCCTTCATTCCAAAGATGGTCTTTCTACATAAGGGTTTTTGTCCTCCCCCAAGATGGAGGCTTAATGATGCTTAAATAGTCCAAAAACCATACGTTTAATGAAGTCCTGTGTATTGTCTCAGATTATGATTCCCACGATCGTAGGAATTGGTCATAGATGCACTCCTTTTTCTCTTCTCCTTTGATTTCTAGCTTAATCTCCAAGTTACTCCATCTTCCTTCTTGCACAAAAAATAGTCAATTCTTACCATAAATTAATATCAAACACAAAAGAACAACAATGAAAATCAAACTAAGCAAAACTATACAAAATGAAGCCTAAACTATAACAAAAATTAATATGCATAAAAACACATGCCAATTGCATAGACAAACATAGACTAATGCACACCTATCAATATCCCCACACTTGAATCTTTGCTTGTCCTCAGGCAAAATAAATACAACCACTCAATTCTACCATTTCATCTTCATAAAGATCAAAGTATACAATCCCTCAAATTCAGGTCAACTCAAATATCAAGTCAATACACATATCATGACTACTTTTTCATTGATGTACATAAGTAAACTCAACAATTGACACCATCACTCAAAGATAAGTATGTTAAGTCAAGAGGACTTCACGTAATTAAATTTGATGACAATCAAATGATAATAATATTAGAAATAAATGAACTATTTTGATAAGTGTGTTAAGTGTGTAGAAGTACAAAACACAGAAGAAGTAAGAACACAGAAGAAGTGGAGAACACAAAAGAAAGGAAAACATAGAAGAAGCAGAAGATACAAAAGAAGCAAAAACACAGAAGAAGCGGAAAGTACAGAAGAAGTAGAAAATATAGAAGAAGCGCAAAACACAGAAGAAGCAGGAAGATACAGAAGAAGTGAAAACACAGAAGAAGCAGAGATACAGAAGAAGTGAAAGCACAGAAGAAGTAGAAAATACAGAAGAAGCGCAAAATATAGAAGAAGCAGAAGATACAGAAGAAGTGAAAACATAGAAAAAGAGGAAAACACAGACGATACAAAGAAGAAGATACGCTAGTACATTGGACAGTTAGTTAGTTGGAGTTAGTTACAGAACTCAACTAAATAACAGTTATCAAGATTCAAGAAGCAGTTATCAAGATTCAAGAAGCAATTATCAATATTCAAGAAGCAGGTAGAGACTTAGGCTATATATACTAATCGTAGTCGAAGATTAGACAACTTTTGAACGAAGCTATTGATCTTTTCAGCGTTCAAGTGTTTACTGTTGGACCCCGATTTTCTTCTTACTATATGTTGGGGTTTAATTTTATTATTTTTTTGCAATTAGGTATAAATCATGATGTTTTTGGGGGTAGAATTATTTTTTTTAAGATTGAAGTTATTAAATGGAGAAAATTGAGATTAATTT
>JANQBM010000222.1:23263620-23284934 GCA_025594535.1 Erythroxylum domingense | reverse complement strand
AACAAAGCTAGGTTAGTAGCTCAAGGCTATAATCAACAAGAAGGAATAGACTATAATGAAACTTATGCCCCTATAGCTAAATTAGAAGCTATTAGGATTTTGTTTGCATATGTTGTTTGTCATGATATAAAGCTATTTCAAATGGATGTGAAAAGTGACTTTTGAAGAGGTTTATGTAAAGCAACCTCCTAATTTCGAAGATCCTAAGAAACTGGATTATGTCTATAGACTTCATAAAACTTTATATGCTTGAAATAAGCTCCTCAAGATTGATATGATCGTCTAAGTTCCTTTTTGATTGAAAATGGTTTTAGGAGAGGATATGTAGGCAAGACTTAGTCTAGAAAATGTATTGAGAATGATTTCATCATAGTACAGATATATATTAATGATATTATTTTTGGTTCAACGTCTAAAAAGCTATGTTCCAATTTTGAAAAACTGATGAAAAGTGAATTTGAAATGAGTATGATGGATGAATTAAAATTCTTTCTTGGTTTACAAGTTATGCAAACTGAAAAAAAGATTTTTATTCATCAACAGAAGTATATCAAAGAACTGTTGGTTAAATATGGAATGGATAAAGTGAAACCTATGTCAACTCCTATGCATCCTTCAAACCCTTTATCTAAGGATGAAGCAGGTAAGAATGTTGATCAAACCCTTTTTAGAGGAATTATTGGTTCTTTACTTTACCTTACAGTAAACAGACTTGATATTCTATTTAGTGTTTGTTTGTGTGTTAGATTTTAAGCAAATCCTAGAGAATCTCACTATATTTCTGTTAAAAAAATTTTGAGATATCTATCAGGCTCTATTGATCTTTGCTTAATGTATGAGAAAGGTAAAGATTTTAGGTTAATTAGCTGTTGTGATGCTGATTACGCTGGAGACAGGATTGAAAGGAAGAGTACAAGTGGAGGTTGTCACTTTCTTAGCCACAATCTAGTTTCATGGTTTAGTAAGAGGCAAAGCTCAATTGCTCTATCTACTGTAGAAGCTGAATATATATCAGCTGCAAACTGTTGCTCACAGACGTTATGGATTAAATATTGGTTAGAATATTATTCAATACAAGAAGAACAAATCTCAATCTTCTGTGATAACACAAGTGCTATCAACCTATCAAAGAATCCAATGCAACACTCAAGGGTAAAGCATATCGAAGTTAGGCATCATTTCCTCCGAGACTATGTACAGAGGGAAATTGTTAGTCTACAGTTTGTTGAGACAAATCATCAATGGGCAGATATCTTCACTAAACCTTTGAATGAAGAAAGATTTAAAAAAATTAGACAAAACTTGAATATGGTAGTGTTGATTGATCAATCGTCTGACACGTCATGACCCAAATGATTTTTACAGAAGGAAGATAAAAAGTCTTAATTTTTCAAGAGCACAGTAACTGTAAGTTACAGACGGTAATTTTTTTAAGAAGGTAGTATAAAGGGAAATCCTCTCAAAAGGTTCAGAACATCATTGACTCTAGAATGCTCTTGAAATCCTCTGAAATTAACTTTTGCAAAGCTCTCAAACAAAAACGTTTCATTACTCTTGATATCAAGCCCTTTTAGTTTACATTCTCATCTTCAGAGACTAATCTCATTACTTTGAGAAAGTTTCTACAGTCTAAAGATCATAATTGAGCAAGCTATGATTTATGGAAGACACGTTGATTTCGACACCTTGAAGAAGAATCAGATGGATATTGAATCAGAAGTTGATGCAACAGGATAGAAAATTTTCTTTAAGGTTTACGAAGCAGTCTATCTAAATGAGGTTTATGAGTTTTGGAAGAATGCGAAAGTAGTAGACAATACTATAGTATCAACGGTGGATAGATTATTGGTTATTATGACACTGGAGCTAATCAAAAAAGTCAGTGGATGTCCATGTGTTGGAGCAGAGGTGTCTCATAACATAAGATGGATGACTGAAAGCCGTGTAAAGAAGGCACATGTTAATCGACAACTATATGGAAGTAGTGACCCAAAAGATAAGAAGGCGTCAAATCTTGTTCAAAAGGCTAGGGTTCTACATTCTATACTTTTTCACTGTATTCTACCAAAAACAGGATCGAAGAATGTTGTGACAACGATAGATGAACAATGCTTGTTCTATTTACTCAATCATCAGGCTATAAATCTTCCACACCTGATTTTGAGGTATATGATGAAGACGAAGAGGGATTCTAATGCCTTACCATATGGTATATTGCTAATAAGAATCTTTAGAGATTCTAGAATTCTTCTTGATAGAGGAAATATAATGAAGATGAATATCAAAAGCATTATTAATACGTCAACTATATGTAAAATGGGATTGAAAACTCAAGAAAAGGAGGATACAACTTCTATGGCGAAAGCAAGGACTGAAGGGGAGCGTACTGTCAGACACAGCGTGAGTGAAAATGTTACACCCACATAGAAGAAGAAACCTCAATCCTCAAGAAGAATGGTTACAGAAGAAAAAAAGAATAAATCGTCAGAGGTAGTAATTAAAGATAAGACAATTTTACAAAGAGAAGAAAGCCAGGTGCATCTATCTGAAAAACAAGTATTGTTGAAAAGAAAGGGAGAGACACTTGATTCTAAGCAAGTCAAAAAATTAAGAAGATCAACAAGGTTAGTAACTCTCCATCAACAAGAGCAGAAGAGAAGGAAATGATTGACTCTTGGTGAAGATTCTGAGAAGATAGAAAAAGCACCACAGGCTATAAGGTCTTTCGTCTCAATTTTGCAAGAACAGTAGGTAAAGTCAACTAAAGAGACAAAAACAAAGAGGAAGTTGGAGTTTGAAAGGAAGAGACCCCAATCACAACCACCTTCTAGACTGGTAGAAGAAAATAAGAAGTTAAAGACCAGTCAGAAAGAGAGTACTTCAACTGGTAGTCATCAAAAGGAAAAATCAGTTAAACACAGAGTGATATCTCATAGTCCTATCAGAAAAGAGGACTTAAGAATGAAGGTGATAGAAGAAATGGTACCTGTTAGAAGCAGAAGTTCAATCATAATAAGAGAACCTGTGAAAAGGTTAGTCAAGGTACAAGTTGAACCTATATTGGTTAATAATCGGTCTATACATCTTCTGAATCATGAAGAAAGAAGATTATATGGGATTCTGAGAGATGAAAATTCAGAACCATATCTGTTGAAGATGACTAAAGATCGATATACTATCTACCCAGCCATAGGTAGAACATTGATCAAGATTGTACCAGATGTATAACCTAGAGCTTCAAACATTGTACGCAATGTAGAAAAAGGGAAACAGAAGATGTACCCTAAAGGAAAAACAGGTGACCTTACAGTTGATCAAATATAAGAAGCTGTGAGAAGCATAGATGAGGCATGCAATGCAAAATAATCAAGAGGAAGCTATGTTTCGTATCACATCTCAAAAGCATCAGGAAGTCATTGTGGACACTTCACCACAGACGCAACTTCTTAGGTAGTTATAAGAGTGACCAAAGGAAAGTTCAGAACCATCAAGGGTGATGGTATTAGTTTCAACTTAGAAACTCTTGTGCACCTAATCATGCACCTTAGACCTTTGAGTTCTATACCTTCAATTAAAGATGTCCTTCACCTTCTTGGAAAACCAATACCAAAACTACCAAAACTTGATGACCTTGATCTCCCTGAAGGAAAATAATTGTTCAAACCTCCTGTGATCAAAATCATTGAATTAGATGTTTTACCTTCAGAAACACATGTTGAAACAATCTTCTATCCATCAAGTGCACCTCAACAAGTTCCTACTATTGGAATGGAAGAAGTAAGTCACTCGTAGCAGTGGAGTTAGGAAGCCTTAGTTAAGGAGATTGAAGAAATTCATACAAAGGTTGATGACTTGAGTGACTCAGTTGGTGATCTACATGAGGAAGTAGCTTATCTACGAGTGTCAATAGAAGAAGACCTCAAGTTGATCAGAACTGATATGCAATGCATGTCTTTTGAAATCATGAAGCATCGGCGATAAAATTTTTTATTAATAAAAAATAGGGGGAGAAGAATAGAAGAAAGGGGGAGAAAAGTAGAAGGAAGAAGAAAGAAGAAAAGAATAGGGGGAGAAGACCAGAAAAACAGAAGAAAGAAAAACTAAAGAAAGAAAAGCAGAAGAAAGAAGAGAAGAACATATACAATAAAAGAAGATAACATATGTGTATATTGCTTGATGTCTTCTTATTCATTATCTAAATAAAAATCGTTCATTCACTTTTATCTTTCTATATTATGATTATTTGTTATCATCAAAAAGGGGGAGATTATTAAGTCAAGAGGACTTCACGATGATTAATTTTGATGAGAATCAAATAATAATAATTTTAGAAAAAATGAACTAGTTTGATGAGTGTGTTAAGTGTGTAGAAGTACAAAACACAGAAGAAGAAAAAAACCACAGAAGAAGTGGAGAACACAGAAGAAAAACACAGAAGAAGTGGAGAACACAGAAAAAGTAAAAACATAGAAGAAGCAGAAAACACAAAAGAAGCGAAAAGCATAGAAGAAGCAGAAAATACAGGAGAACGCAGAAGATACAGAAGAAGTAAAAACACAAAAGAAGCAGAAGATACAAAAGAAGTAAAAACATAGAAGAAGTAAAAAATCACAGAACAAGTGGAGAACTCAGAAGATAAAGAAGAAGTAAAAACACAAAAGAAGCAGAAGATACAAAAGAAGTAAAAACATAGAAGAAGTAGAAAATCACAGAAGAAGTGGAGAACGCAGAAGATAAAGAAGAAGTAAAAACACAGAAGAAGCAGAAGATACAGAAGAAACAAAAACACAGAAGAAGTTGAGAACACAGAGGAAATGGAGAACACAGAAGAAGTAAAAGCGCAGAAGAAACAGAAAACACAGAAGAAGCGGAAAGCATAGAAGAGGTAGAAAATACAGAAGAAGCAGAAGATACAAAAGAAGTAAAAACACAGAAGAAGCAGAAGATACAGAAGAAACAAAACACAGAAGAAGAAAACACAAACGATACAAAGAAGAAGATACGATAATACGTAGAACAGTTAGTTAGTTAGAGTTAGTTACAGAACTCAACTAAATAGCGGTTATTAAGATTCAAGAAGCATTTATTAAGATTCAAAAAGCAGTTATCAAGAATCAAGAAGCAATTAGAGACTTAAACTATAAATACCAGTCGTAGTTAAAGATTGAACAATTTTTTCGAAAATCTTTGAACTATTGATCTTTGAGCTTTCAAGTGTTTACTTAGAAAAGAAAAATTCTGTAGTGCGATACTAAAAGAGCTAACCCTACTGTAACAAAAGTTTACAATATCTTTCTAGTGCGAGAAAGAAAAGGCTAAGAGCTTGGAGAGGCTAAGATAGTTGAAAGAATACTTGGTGTAAGAGACCTGAAGATGATCTAGAAGGGAAGAAAGAATACTAGTAAATTTGTTGAAGTATAATGAAAACTCATATAAATTCTGAGGATTGGACATAGATCACAGTTTGGGGTGAACTAGTATAAAAATTGCAGCGTCTATCTTCTATCCTTTTTACTCTATTCTATTTTGTTTTTTAAAATAAGTATATAGAAGTTATTTTCGATTTAACTACATAACAAATTTCGTATAACTTTTGTGATATTCTTTTAACAAGTTAGAGAAGTTCTTAAAAAGAAATATTAAAGATTTTGTATTCACGAAAAGAATACACAATTTAACCCCCTTCTTATGTATATAGTATATTGTACGTGAATTCTATATTAACGTGTGATTTACTGCACTCCTCAACGAAGAAGTTGAGTAGAATGGAGGAAGCAATGGGCACAATAACCTTAAAGTCATGTTCAAAAAGATGAAAAACTAGGGCATGTAACTGACTGCAATAAAAGACTAAGATTGCATAAGGTGACTAATCTTTATAGACCATCGATCCCATATCTGAGCCACCTTAAAGAATCAAAACAAGATAAGTAATTTTCTAATCTTTATAACATGTTTTCTAAAGTTAATATTAACCTCCCTTTGATAGGTGTGATAAAAAACATTCCAACTTATGTGAAGTTCTTCAAGGAACTAAGCACCAAAAAAATGAAAGTTCAAGCCAAACAAGAAGATGATAGTTTCAGAGGTTGCAAGTGTAGTGCTACAGTAGCAATTACCGCCTAAATTAAAGGATCCAGGGAGTTATCTTGTGCAAGTGTCAATGGGTAATGGTGATGACGTTAAAGGTATGCTTGATCTTAGGGTGAGTGTAAACCTTATTCCTTAATCTATTTATCTGAAAGTGGATCTTGGACAGTTAAGAACAACTAATATGTTCCTACAATTAGCGGATAGGTCAATCTGTTATCTAAAAGGAATAATGGACGATGTGTTGGTGAAGGTTAGCAGGTTGATTATTCCTATAGAATTTATGGTCTTAGACGTGGAGAAGGTTAAACAGTAAGGGAAGGAGAACGCCATACTCCTAGGGAGGCATTTTATGACCACTACTAATACCTTGATTTATGTGAATAATGGAGAGTTGTGCATGACTATTTTGGGAGAAATAGTAAAATTTTCTATCTTTTATGTTAAACATATTCCTACTCTTACTATTTATGAAGACTATTCTTTGGTCGATTAAGTTAATGCTTCATATTTTGATTTCTCTTTGTAGGAAGAAGAAAAGAAGATGGATTTAGTTAAAAAAAAGTAATGAATGTTGCCAATTGCTGCTAGATACAACTAAGGGAGAGGTAAGCGAATTCTTGAGGAAAGGTCCCAATGAAGAGAAGAAAGTAGTGGACTTAATTACTTTGAGCGATCCACCTTGAGCATAACAATTGAGGTGTCTAACTTAAAGACATTAAATAATCACTAAATGGGAGACAACTCATATAATTTCTGTTTTGCTTTTCAATTAGTTGTTTGTTATTTCTTTTTAGTGAACTTCAACTTAATATATTTGTTTTGTGTGCATACTCTCCTGTCTCTTCTATATGTTTTCCTTGCAACTGTTCTTTATTCCTCGATTCAGTACACCATGTTCCATACCAAATCGATGCAGTGATCACCCCCACATTCATATTGTATTTCTATCCCTTTTTTTATTAGTTTAATTTCTTTTAGTTTTAACACATATCCTTGTTTGTGTTAATTTTTGTCTTTTGTCTTAAACCCCTCTTTTACTTTTTTGTATCACATTAGGAATAGTACGATTTCAAGTTTGGGGGGAGTATTAGTTAAAAAATTTATTATAATTTTTGTGTTGTGTGTTTGTTTTCCCATTTAATATTTAGAGATGCATGATCATTAAATGGACTCAATCGAGATTATAAATGCATAATATGAGTGAATGAGTATATTAGCATGCTTAGACTAATTAAATTATATTTTAATTAAAAGGACATTAGCTTATTGTGATAGATGAATGACACTTTTGTTTGGTAAGAATTTGACCCATTAAAAATATTTATACCAAATTCAAGTATTCCTTTTTAAGGATGTTCTTTCATGATTGAGGAACTCTAGACCTTGCTTGCAAGTACTAGTTAAGATCACATAATCTTATGCAAACATTGAAATGATGGAGGCAATTAGGATTTACCCCTTTTGTTTAAAAAACTACCATGATGTGACCTTTAGTGAACCCCCTTTGATTTTAACATCAAACCTTTTCTTTCTTCAAACCCAAAATATGAGCCTTGACCTTATTATTTATCCTCTTCCTTGTACCTACCTTAAGGCAAGTTGAGCATTTGATTATGTATGTTGGATTTAGGGAATAATTGTTTAAATAAGTGTGGGGGAATCATAACATATAGTTGGCTTTTGAGTTAGGAATGGGTAGGGTTGTAATAATGTGTATCTCTCCTCTAAATTTTTTTTCTCTTCTAAACTTGATCTTGTTCTGAATAAATAAATTCAAATATAGAAAAAGGAGAAAAACAATGAGTAGAAAAGAGAAAAGAGAAAGAGAAAAGAAAAGAAATTGAAATAGAAAAGAAAAGAAAGGAAGAGAAGATGACCATAAAATGAAAGAAGAGGAGAGAAGTAGAAAAAAAGGGGAGTGTTAATTTTGTTAAATTAGAAGAAAGAATTGAGTATTTTATGGTTCATTGTTTTGTATTATTTTAAATTTTTAGTTTGGGTTGTAGTTTTAAAATGTAATTTTCCCTTTTCCTACCCTTAACTCGGCCCTATTGCATCTGAAATAAAGACCATCAAATAGATGTTTTCGTTTGATATGAGTGGTGGAGATTGGATTGTTAAGCAAGTTTATGATAGATGCCTTACATGAAATGAACAACAAGTGAATACATATCCCACCTTTGAATGCTTGAGAGGATGGAGAGTGGAGTGAATATCTATCACACCTGTTGATTGTTCTTCGAATTAAAGTGCTTGTTGATTTTGGCTAAATATCTGAAGAATAGTTTGTTCATAAAGTATTATGAGTTTCAAGTTCTTAAGTTGTGCTTATTGAAATGATCATTTATATCTTTGATTATTGTTTAGGAAAATTGTTGTTTCCATTGTTTGTTTTTATAGTCTAGTATTTTTTATTTTGCTTGTGGGCAAGTATAGTTTAAGTGTGGGGGAATTGTTGTGTCCAATTTCTATTGCTTTTGATTGCCTTCATATATTGATTTTGGTTACAAATTCTTGTGAGTTGATCTAAATGAGAGATAAATTGAATGAAAATCATGTGAATATTTCTTACATGTTGATTGGATTAATTTGTGAACATAGAATGAAAAATTAAAGCTGACGTCACTTTCCATAAGAGAAAAATAAAATAAATAAATAACATTTAAAGATGTCACCACCTACACTATGGTGACACCTTTGTCACCACTGTTCATAAGGTGGTGACTAAAATGTCACCATCATGCATAGGTGGTGACTCATTAGTTTCCACCTGCACGGTGGTGACACTTTTGTCAGCACTGTGCATAAGTGGTGACTCATTAGTTACCACTTGTATGGTGGTGACACTTTTTTTTGCGTCATGCATTAGATGGTGAAAATTTATGTCTTTAATCACTACCACATAAGCTTATGCAAAGGATTTTGTCACCTCTTGCAAATTCTCATTCACTATGTGGCAGCTGTAGGTTGAAGGGCATGAAAACCTAAACATATACGAGGCTATAAACAGAAAAGAGAGGAGGGTGGCAGCGATATCTATTATTCACTCTTCATTCCACACATCACAGACACACTCATTCAGCTAGGACAAAAGGAGAGATAGAGAGGGAGGTGGAGAAATAGAGATTTGGCGGAGAGAAGAAAGAAGAGAAACAGAGGAGGAAGAGAGAAAAGTAGTAGAGAAAATGAGCTTAGACCAGAGGTAGAAGGAGAGAGCCAACACTAGACACTATGTGGAGTTTGACTGAGATCCACCGCCAGCTTCATCATTCGAGAGCCCGTTTGTTTGTTTTTTCCTTTTCATCTCTGCTTCTGTGTAGTGAAACATTTCTGTTGAACTCATTTGTTGAACTCCTTAATATTTTATCTACTGAATCTATTTCTTTGTTTAAGATTGATAGTCCATTCGGTATTCACTATTTTATTGATTTAATAATTTTGTTATTGTTGAACATAGGACTGAAGTGTATGGAGATAATGATCTGTGTTTATACTATGATGGGCTGATCTCTTTTCTTAAGAATTAATGTAGCTATTTTAGTCAAATATGCATGATTGAGGGATTGTGTTGTTGTCTTATGTTTGCTATAGTTTATTTTAGTATTAAACGAAGGACCTAGAGGAGAAGTTTAATATGGAACTAAAAACTATAGATGATTAGGTTAAGAATTAGAAATATAATAACTTAAGTGGTAATTAGTGGTCGGGTTTCCATAATTAATTCAGATAATAACTTGTTGAATGTGAAAGCTAGATTTAGTCTAATATTTGAGTTGATCTTAAAGCCAAACTATTAATTTCAGTAAGATAGCTATCCAATCATTAACCCTTGATCATGTATAAGAGATTAAATTAGTGTAATTAATTCTCAAAGATTTTCCACTTTGATTTCTACTCGTTTTTGGTTCCAGTCGATTAAGTTTACATTTTAGTTCAATTGTGATATTTACTTTAAAGTCTTTTACGCAACAATTTGGGATAAAGTGTTTAGGATTGCATTGTTTTTATTTTTAATTCAAAATTAATTTTAGTTAATCAATTTCACCTTTGTAGGAGATGACCCTGGGTTCACTACAACTTCCTCGTACATTTGAAAGTAGGATAGCCTAGGTCTTTTTAGAACTTTTTGGGCATAACAGGTGGCTAATCCATTATAAGTGACTCCTCTTTATCTCCACCTACCGCTATTGGCTCTTTGGACTCCCATTAAGTTTATAAATGTCTCATGTGGGTGCTTGATGTCGAATGACCATGTGTATATGTTTCATTATGCCTAAATTGAGTGATGCCATAGTGCTAACCTGCCACATTAGTGATAATCGATCGAATATTCCCATTCGTGGTGCCAGGTTTGTTACATAAGTCCTAACACAAATTATGTTGGTCTTCCTCTCCTCGCTTTAACACCTAATGAATTGGGCAAGTGCATGCCCCAAGTGGATTGACATCCTCTTGCTTATTCTCCATAAATAATAGACATCTATGTTCCCTACTATGTCATGGTTACCCCCCGACCGCTCGAAGGATGGCCAAGACTCCATGTATTTATTAGAGTGTTGGGTGTCTTAACGGTGAAACCTTAGATCTGCCTGGGTCATAGTCACCACTGTCACTAATGTTGTCCCAGAATTACCAAGAGGACACCCCGTATAGGAAGTCCATCTGTACGTTTAAGTACTTTTGCATCCCATAAAAGGTCTATGTTGTACAAACCAATTATGACTGAGAAGTTTGAATAGCTCGTTCAGATCATCTCCCCAAATAGTCAGAACTTTATGGTGTTTGTCCTATCCTACTTATGGCATCCCTTTTCCACGAAGAAAGTGGAGAGAACCTCCCAAGTCAACTCCTAATAGGAGGGCTCCATAATGTCGAAGAATCTGGGCCAGATACCAACGTTAATATACTCCCAAACTTGTTACACTAATCCAACTTGCTCCAGTGTCTTTCAATCTATATGGCATCCTGTGAAAAATGTCTTATCCTTTAAGCATAGATACTGCTCTTCATTCACTGCCATATTTAAGGGTAGCATAGGAGGTCGTGAGGGTGGATGCATTACGCTAACATTTCTTGGGTCTCTCCTCCTTATCACTTGCGTGGTACTTCCTTCTCACATTCTGGTCTCATCATTATGCCTGAAACTTAAATTAAATATGAGAAAATTTTCACTAATTTAAAAAAATACCCATTTCCCCACACTTAAAATGCATTATACTCATTGCTTACATAAATGTGACAACGAACTAAAAAATGAAAAAAGAAACACATAATAAAATTGCTAACAAATAATCTAAAGTAATAAAATAAACAAATAAAAAAATAAAGAAAATAAAAAAATTAATTAATTGGCAAATTTAACTAACAGCCTAATAAATCATAAAATCTAAGATTAAAAATGTTATACTTAACAATTATAATTAATCTAATTGTTTAGTTATAAATTTAACCTTAAATTTGAAATTAAAAATCCTAACCTAGCAATTATGCAAACTTAATGAAATTAAACATTAAATTTATGTAAAAAGAAAAATTAACATGCAGTTAAACATAAACCCAACTTCAATTAATGTATAAAACAACTATTTAACCTAATTTCAAGCAAAAATATCATAGTTATATAATTGGTGAGCAATAATCTCACAATTTGCAATTCAAGTTAAATTTTCACCCAATTCATATGCAATTAATCAAATTGGATCATGAAATCAATTAGGTAATGATAATAATCAATTATTAAACCATAATTAAATATAAAATCACGCATATTCTAAAAAAAACTAAATTCCTAATTCTAGTGTTTTTAAGAAAAAATTCCATGAACAATGCAAAACATCTAATAAATCATGCATAAACAAATGAAACAAAAATAAAACTTACTTGAGAGTTGCTAATTTGGGAGAAAAATGCCAAAAATTGGATGAAAGAATTTAAGGGCGATAGTGGGGAGTGAGAGAGCAAAAGATAAAAATGAGAAAGTGAAAGGGTTAGGGCATTTTTAAGCTGTATCACGGACTTACACGGACTACTACATAGTCGTGTAGCTAACTGTGTAAGTCACCAAATTGTAGCTTTTTGTGGACTTACATGGTTAGTTACATAAGTATGTATTTAACTGTGTAAGTCTACACTAACATGACTAGAGAGCATGTAGCTCTCTATAAACACGTGCAACTTCAAAATTAGATGACCAATCTTAAAAGTTTTGCACTTTAGCATTATAGAACATTAACACGCATATCTTAAACATCGATTATAAACAATCTCATCATTAGGATGCTTAATTTTATATCTTAAAACTTATGAGAACTTAATTAAATCCTACTAGCATTAAAGAAAAAATAAAATAGCATGAAATTTGTTGTATCGAATATATTGCATGGATGTTAATTGGATTATGTTGTGAATATTGCATGGAAACCAAAGGAATTTTTCATGAAAATTGCATGTCACACCCTTAGTCACACCCTAGACCATGTAAGTCATGGGTGTGAGTTACATGGTCACACCTATGACTATGTAACTCACAGGCATTCAGCCTTGGTCACACTCATGACCATGTAAGTCACACTCTTAATTTGTTAGCTTAACCGAATCCATACTCTGTAGATTTTGATAGTTTATCTTTGTTATTTACTTGGTTTACTGCTTAAGTCCTTCACTTATATTGATAAAGATGGGATTAAAGTGTTTAATGATGATGAATCTTGTGACATTCATGATACTCTGATCTCTTTTTCTTGAGGATTGATGTAGCTATTTTAGTCAAATACGTATGATTGAGGGATTGTATTGTTTTCTTATGTTTGCTAAAGTTTCTGAATTTAATGGATGTAATAGAATGACCAAACTTTACATCATTTTAGTATTAAACGAATGACCAAGATGAGAAGTTTACTATAGACCTAGAAACTATAGAAGCTTAGGTTATGAATTAGACTTAAGTGGTAATTAGTAGTTGGGTTTTTGTAATTAATTCAAATAATAACTTGTTGAATGTGAAAGCTAGATTTAGTCTATTATTTTACTTGATCTTAAAATTCAACTGTTAATTTTGATAAAACAATTAACCAATCATTTCCCTTAGTCATGCATAGGAGATTAAATTACAGAAATTAATTCTCAGGAGTCTTCCATCTAGATTAATTTATCTGTCTTTACTTCCGATTGAATCTTTTACTTTTCATACTAATTTGTAATTTTCTTTTAAAGCTTTCTTTCAACAATCATGATAGAATGTTTAGGATTGCATCTTTTTTTTTGTATAAGATTAATTTAGGTTAACCAATTTCACCTCTGTGAGAGATGACCCTGGGTAATCAACTACAACTACCTCGTATACTTGTGAGTAGGATATACTAGGTCTTTTTAGAAATATTTGGGCACAAAAAGTTTTAGCGTCATTGCCGGGGAGATGTTTAATGTTTTAAACTTGAATTAATTTTGAATTTTTTATTTGCTAAACTAATTTTGATTGTTTCATCGATTGGTTTGTCTGTTCATGCATGCATTTTTGTTGTGTTATTTTATTGAGTTGTTTTAGTAATTTTCTTATTAATTCACTATTTTTTTTATTTGGTTTATGTAAAGATGGAAAAATGAGGAGAGCAATGGGAACAACTCTTTAAGTCACGTTCATGAAGTTGAAAAACTCAAACATGCAACCAAGGGTGATGAAGGACCAAGACTGCATAGGGCGACCGATCTTTATAGACCACCAATTCCATATCTAAACTATCTTAGGAACTCAAAATGAGATGAGTAATTTTTTGATCTCTATAAAATACTTTCTAAAGTTAATATTAATCTGTCATTGTTAGATGTGATTAGGAACATTCCAGTTTATATGAAGCTCTTCAAGTAACTAAACACCAAAAAATGGAAGTTTGCACCATATGAGGAGGTCATAGTTTCTGAAGTAGCAAGTGTGGTCCTTCAGCAACAATTACCCCCTAAACTGAAAGATCCAGGTAGTTTCATCATGAAGGTATCAATGGGTAATAGTGAGGAGATTAAGGGTATGCTTGACCTAGAAGCAAGTATAAACCTAATCCTCATTCTATTTATGTGAAATTAGATCTAGGAAAATTAAGACGTACTAACATATACTTGCAATTAGTTGATAGGTCAATCTATTAACTAAAAGGAATAATGGAAGATGTGCTAGTGGAGGTTTGAGGATTGATTGTACCTATAGACATTATGATTTTAGATAAGGGGGAAAACAAAGGAGCAAGAGAAGGAACACACCATACTCTTTGGGAGACCTTTTATGACAACCACCAACACTTTGATTGATGTAAAGAATAGGAAATTGACTATAAATGTCTTAAGAGAAACATTATTATTTTCGATATTTAATGTTAAACCTATCCCTACTACTGTTATTTATGAGGAGTGTTCTCCTGTTGATTAGATTAATGTTGCATATTTTGATTTTGCCTTGCAGGAAGAAGAAATAAGGAAGTTAGATTTTGTTGAAGTGGTTGACGAGTACTGCCAGTTACTAAACGATGTTGTGGGAGGAGAGTTTGACAAATTCTTATGGACATCCTCTAATGAAAAGAATAATGCAACCCCACTAAAAGTAGAGTTGAAAGAGTTACTTGAAAATTTAAAGTATGTGTTTTTAGGTGAAGGGGAAACATACCCGGCCATTCTTGCATCTACTTTGGATGTTGATCAAGAAGAAAGAACTTTGAGTGAGATGAAAAGATTGAAAAAGGCAATAGGATGGAGTTTGAGTGACATTAAGGGGATTAGTCCCTCCATGGGCGTGCATAGGATTATCCTAGAAGAGGGGACTAAACTAAAGAGAGAGAGCCAAAGAAGACTCAATCCTAATATATGGGAGGTAGTTAAGAAGAAGTATTGAAATTGTTTGATTAGGGAGTGATTTATCCAATTGCATAAAGTGAGTGGATGAGCCTAGTGCATGTGGTTCCAAAAAAATTTGGCATTATTGTGGTTCGAAATGATAAGAACGAGTTACTACCTATTAGGACCACCACTAGATGGAGAATGTGTATTGATTACAAGAAAATGAATGCAATGATTGAAAAGGACCATTTTCCTCTCCCTTTATTAATCAAATATTAAATAAACTTTCTGGACGTAAGTTTTATTATTTTTTGGATGGTCTTTCAGGTTATTACCAGATACCGATTGCTTTTAAGGACCAAACGAAGACGACTTTCACTTATCCATTTAGGACGTTCACTTTTAGGATGATGTCATTCGAGTTATGTAATGCGCCTACAGCATTTCAAAGGTGCATTTTTTCATTTTCTCATACATGATCAAGGACTTTATCAAGGTATTTATGGATGATTTCTCAATCTTTGGTGCCCTTTTTGATGATTATCTAAGTAATCTGAATTGTGTGCTTGAAAGATATATTGAATGCAACTGGACATTAAGTTGGAAAAATAGTCATTTATGGTGAAACAAGGAATTGTCCTAAGTAATATTGTATCAAAAAGGGGAATTGAGGTTGATAAGGCTAAGACTGAAGTTATAGAAAAACTTCCATCACCCATTTCTATCGAGGGTATTAGAAGTTTTCTAGGAAATGTCGAATTTTATAGGAGGTTTATCAAAGATTTTTCTAAGATAAGTCATCTTTTATGCCAACTGTTAGCAAAAGATGTCCATTTTGATTTTAATGAAGAATTTCTTAATGTCTCTAATGTTCTTAAATAAAAATTAATCTTTGTATCGATTGTTATGGCTCCTAATTGTTCTTTACCTTTTGAAATTATGAATGATGCTTCTGATTTTACTACGGGAGTTGTTTTGGGTCAAAAAGTTGAGAAATCTTTACATGTGATTTATTATGCTAGCTTAACTTTGAGTGATGCACAACTAAATTAAACCACTCAGAAAGAATTGTTAGCTATGAATTTTGCATTGGAAAAATTTAGATCTTATTTGTTAGGGTCAAAGATCATAATCCATTTTGATCATCCAGTTCTTAGATATCTTTTGACCAAAATGCATGCAAAACCACGGTTAATTAGATGGATTTTGTTGTTACAAGAGCTTGATGTGGAAATAAAACATAAAGGAGGGAGTGATAATGTTGTTGTGGATCATTTGTCTAGAATAGCTCCTAACTTGGAAACTCTTGAACAACAAAAGAATTATGCAATTGCTGAGAACTTTCCTATTGAGTAGTTGTTTGTTGTGAGTAAAGTGCCTTGGTATACTGACTATGTGAATTATCTTGCATGTGGCTATTTGAGACCTAACATGACCTCTCAGGAAAGAAAAAGATTCCTTCATTTCAGTAGGTAGTACTTTTGGGATGATCTATACATCTACTGGATTTGCAAAGATGAAATCGTTTGGAGGTGCATTCTAGAGGATGAGCAGGTAAGTGTCATAACCTTCTTGTCATGAACTCCACTGTGGAGGTCATTTTGGAGGGAGGAAAATTGCTCCTAAAATTCTTCAAAACGGTTCTTTAAGGATGCTCGTTTCTTCTGTTTGAAATGTGACAAATCCAAATGAACTGGAAATATAAGTAGAAGAAATGAAGTTCCCCTAACTAACCAATTGACTATTTAATTATTCGATGTTTAAGGTATTGATTTGATGGGTCTGTTTCCAAAATCTTGTGGATTTGAATATATACTTGTTGTTGTTGATTACTTATCTAAATTGGTAGAATCAATACCCACTCAAACTAATGATGCTAATGTTATTGTTAAATTTACGAAGGAAAATATTTTTAGCAAGTTTGGGATTTCGCACGCAATCATAAGCAATGGAGGAAGTCATTTCTGCAATAAGCTTTTTGAGAAGATCAATAAGAAATAGCCATAACTCACAAGGTAGCAACTCCCTACCATCCAAAAACTTCTGGATAAGTGGAAACAAGTAATAAACAGATTAAGGGGATTTTGGAGAAGACTTTGTGCCCATTATGGAAGGATTGGTCAATAGCGTTAAATTATGCACTATAGGTATCACACAGCTTATAAAATCATTTTACGAATGAGCATTTACCGGCTTGTTTTTGGGAAGGCCTTCCATTTACTAGTCAAGGTTGAGCTTAAGGCACTGTGAGCAATTAAGATGGTGAACCTAAATTTGGATGATGAAGGACGGGAGTGTTTGCTTCAAATTTCAAAATTGGATGAACTCTAGAATAAGGCTTACGAGAATTCCAAAATTTGAAAGGAAAGAACAAAACATATTTATGATAAGGGTCTTACTTGTAAGTTTCTCATACCTAGAGTGAAAGTTCTGTTATATAATTTTTGGTTCCACTTGTTTCCAGGCAAGTTGAAATCAAAATGGAATGGTCCATTTGAAGTAATCAAGATCTTTCCATATAGAGTAGTGGAATTAGAAAACCCACAAGCAAAAGAAATCTTTAACGTGAATGGCCATCGAGTGAAACCATATTTGGAAGGAGCAATTGAGAAGAAAATCGTATAATCCATCAATTCCAGTGATCCACTTAAAAAATGACCATTTGGGTTGTCCAGCTATAAGACATTAAGGAAGAACTTAATAGGAGGCAGCCCATATAATTTGTATCTTGTTTTCTTTATTCCTGTTACATGACAATTTACTTATTTATTTATTTATTTATTTTTCTTCTTATCTAAAAAATAGGGTGATTGAATTGAAGTCAAAACCATACTATAGTCACGGGTCACACCTGTGACTCTCCTCGTCTTTAAATATTGTTAACTATGTTACCCTAATTTTTGCTCATCTTTTATTTTTATTTCTTCCAGATCTGCGTGCGTTGCCATCTCTAGTTCTTCAGTCTTTGCCAGTACAATCACAGTCTCCACCATCTTCTTATCTCTTACATGCCCATGTGACCATCTTCTCTAACTATAGCCACTACGCATCCACACTCCCGTGCACTCAGCCAGCCACACCACATCGCACGCCCTTGCACAACACACGCTCATGCGTCACCTCACTCAGCATAATGCAGGCCCTGTCCACATCATATCAATCCAGCAAGTGAACACAAGCCACCTCTACTAAAGGAGCCAGATATACCTTCAAGAATGAAACAGCTCAAATTTCCCTCATCTCCACCACACGAGCCAAAATCTGGTATCTCGTACCTTAACTTTCAAACTGGAGAGCACCAACAAAGGTACACCTTTCTTAAGGATCGTCAAATTATTCCAAATATATTTAAGTAATTATTGAATTGGGAATATTTAATTGAGTCCATCAGTTGCTACGAATATATGCTGGGAACAATTTTCTAAATTTAGGAAAAATTGGTATATGGAATTGACATTAGAGTTTTTGAACACTTTAGAAGTAGTTCATGAAACTACTGTTAGGGACATTACTGGTAGTCTTAAACTTTGATTAACGAATGCACATAATGTGGTCACTTTAAAAGTAATATAAATTATATGTTTGTCTTTCCAAATAGTAATTTATATAAATATCCTGTGGATTTTGTGGCTAGCAACTTTTGGTCTCAAGTGACCAATTCTAAGGAAGTGTTTTGTTCCAGTTGGTCTAAATCATCTGCCATCGTGGACCCTGCCCTTCACTATCTCCATCGATTTTTAACTTTTACATTACTCAGTAGAGGAGATAATAATAGAGCAGTTTATAAAACTAAATTATTTATTTTGTGGTGTATGCTACATGTCAGGCCTTTTAGTGCCAAAATTTGGTTAAGTGTGCATTTAAATGAAGTGGCTCAATCTAATGCAGGTAAAATAATAGTTGGGGCATTCGTGACCCAAATTGCGAATCATCTCGGCCTACTAACTGAGAGAACACTAATGCGGTTAGTTTCGGGCAACTCTACTCCTGAATTGAAATCCTTGGTGTCGATGAAGGTTATCAGGAGGTAAAGCGAGCACTATGTTCTTATCAATGACAACATGGAAGAAGCTTTAAGCAGCAAGCAAACTCGAGTTACGGAAGTAGAAACTACACAAGAAGATGATGTTCCATCCCCTGAAGCCATGCATCAAACTCTAACTACTTCCAAAGAGTACCAATCACTACTAAATCAATTGGTAGCATTTGAAAGATGAACAAATGACAGGCTCCAGAACATTGAGCCTAGTGTGGCGAAGATCAAAAACATTTTTTTCCAATCTAAATGCTCACTTCAGACAACCTCCACCCTCATCTTAGTATCGTATTTCTATGCTTTTCCTTTTTATTGCTTGTTGTTTTAATCTTTTTCCTTGTTTGTTTTCTTTTGCATCTTAGATCCCTCTTTTATTTTCTTATCACATTGGGGACAATCTGATGTTTAAGTGTGGGGGAGTATTCATTAAAAAAACTCATTATTTGTGTATTGTATGCTTGTTTTCCTAGTTAATAGTTAGAGATGCATGGTCATTAAGTGAACTCGATAGGGATTAGAAAGGCATAATATGAGCCAATAAGTATACTTGCATTCTTAGACTGATTAACTTAGATTTCGATTAAATGAACATTAGCTTATTGTGATAGATTAATGACACTTTTCATTTGGTAATAATTTGAGCCCTTTTGAACTATTAAACACCAAATTCAATTATTCTTTACTAAGAGTGTTCTTTCATGATTAGGGAACTCTAGAACTTGCTTGCAAATACTAGTTGAGATCACATAATTTTATACAAATGTTCAAATGATGAAGGCAATTAGGATTTACTCCTTTTTCTTAGAAAACCACCTTAATTTTACCCTTAGTGAGCCCTTTTGAGCTTAAATTCTTTAAACCTAAAACATAAGCCCTTGCCTTAACTATTTACCTTCTTTGTTGCACCTATCGTAAGGCGAGTTGAGCATTTGAAATGTTATTCTTGGGTTTAGGAAGTAATTTCTTAAATAAGTATGGGGGGGTCATAATATATAGTTAGTTATAGCATTGGAGAAGGGTATAGTTGTAGTAATTTTCTCTCCTCTATATTATTCATCTCTTGATTTCCTTGTTTTAAATGAATAAATAAATAAAGAAGCACTACAAGAAAACTGTCATTTTGTAACAGAAAATACCGACGAAAAATACAAATATTTCGTTAGTATCATATATTACTGACAGCATATACTGATAGAAAAAAACATCGTAGAATCAGTCATAGCTAAATTTACCGACGGTATAAGAATTTATCGTCGATAAATTTAGCGTTGAAAAATGATAAATCGACGGTAAATATACCAAAAATGTATCGACCGTAACAAGTGTTCCATCTGTAAATTTGTCGACTGTTAAACATTTTTCAACGCTAAATTTACCGATGGTAAGTTCTTTAACCGTAGGTAAATTTAGCTATCAAATGTTTACGACCGTTAGTAAATGTACCAACGGTAACATATTTTCCGTTCGTAAATATGCTGAACAATTACCGACGGAATTTAACATTCGTCGGTATATTCTATGAATTATCAATGGAATATAGCCTTTACCGTCGATAAGTTATTTAGAACGTTACCGACGAACGTTTATTTATATCGATAAATTTATTGCTTAAAATTTTTTTAAAATATAGTCATTATATTTAAATTATAGTTGATGCATAATTTTAATAATTAAATATTTATAATATACATTTAATTTGGTTAAAAAGAAATTTTGATTAATAATTAAAAACTAAAATATCTTAATTGATAATAAAAACGTTACATTGTAAATAATAAGTATCTGTAATACAAACTAAATGATCAAAACTACACTACTGATCAGGAGATGGTGGTCGTCTGGTTGGTGTAGCGATGTGCTACCCTTAACATTCAATTCATCTATCTCCTGACGGAGCTGAGCGTATAGCAACATTGACTGTTGTTGTGCTGCCATCAACTGTTGCAACTGATGCAACTGTTCCAACTTCTGTTGCAACTGAGTCGACAATGTCTGCATTGTGCTCTCAAGCGCTTCCACTTTATTGTTGTTGAACTGCCTAGCAGATGCTACTGTACTAGACGTGGATGATTGCGAATAACAAGTATTCGCAAATGATCTTAAGTTGAATATCCTCCTACGATGATCCCTACCACCTGCTGCTTCAAGGTCAGTGTCAGCCTCATCAACATTTTCTTATTATTATTATTATTGTTATTATTATGAATGTTCTACTTATTATTAATTTTATTATTATAACATTTATTATTTGTATCAATTATATGATATCTAATAATTATTATAAATTTATAATAATAATAATAATAATAATAATAATAATAATAATAATAATAATAATAATAATAATAATAATAATAATGATGAT
>JANQBM010000222.1:23242966-23263520 GCA_025594535.1 Erythroxylum domingense | reverse complement strand
CATGATATAAAGCTATTTCAAATGGATGTGAAAAGTGCCTTTTTGAATGGTTTTATAGACGAAGAGGTTTATGTAAACCAACCTCCTGGTTTCAAAGATCCTAAGAAACCAGACTATGTCTATAGACTTCATAAAGCTTTATATGGCTTGAAACAAGCTTCTTGAGCTTGGTATGATCGTCTAAGTTCCTTTCTGATTGAAAATAGTTTTAGTAGAGGACATGTAGACAAGACTTTGTTTAGAAAATGCATTGAAAATGATTTCATCATAATACAGATATATGTTGATGATATTATCTTTAGTGCAACGTCTAAAAAGTTATGTTCTAGTTTTGAAAAACTTATGAAAAGAGAATTTGAAATGAGCATGATGGGTGAATTAAAATTCTTTCTTGGTTTACAAGTTATGCAAACTGAAGAAAAGATTTTTATTCATCAACAGAAGTATATCAAAAAACTGTTGGTTAAATATGGGATGGATAAAGTAAAACCTTTGTCAACTCCTATGCATCCTTCAAACCCTTTATCTAAGGATGAAGCAGGTAAGAAGGTTGATCAAACGCTTTTTAGAGGAATTATTGGTTCTTTACTTTACCTTATAGCAAGCAGACCTGATATTCTGTTTAGTATTTGTTTGTGTGCTAGATTTCAAGCAAATCCTAAAGAATCTCATTATATTGTTGTTAAAAGAATTTTGAGATATCTATCAAGTTCTACTGATCTTTTCTTAATATATTAGAAAGGTAAAGATTTCAGGTTAATTGGCTATTGTGATGCTGATTACGCTGGAGACAGGATTGATAGGAAGAGTACAAGTGGAGGCTGTCACTTTTTTGGCCATAATCTAGTTTCATAGTCTAGTAAGAGGCAAAGCTCAATTGCTCTATCTACTGTAGAAGATGAATACATGTCAGCTGCAAGTTGTTGCTCACAGACTTTATGGATTAAGTATCAGTTAGAAGATTATTCAATACAAGAAGAAAAAATCCCAATCTTTTGTGACAACACAAGTTCTATCAACCTATCGAAGAATCCAATACAACACTCAAGGTTAAAGCACATCAAAGTTAGGCATCATTTTTTGTGAGACTATGTACAGAGGGGAATCATTAGTCTACAGTTTGTTGAGACAAATCATCAATGGGAAGATATATTCACTAAGCCCTTAAATGAAGAAAGATTCAAAGAAATTGGACGAAACTTGAATATGGTAGTGTTAAGTGAACAATCATTTGACACGTCATGACCCAGATGATTTTACAGAAGGAATATAAAAAGCTGTAAGTCTTCAAAAGCACGGTAACTGTAAGTTATAGATGGTAACTTTTGAGAAGGTAGTATAAAGGAAAATCCTCTCAAAAAGTTCAGAACATCACCGACTCTTAAATACTCTTGAAATCCTCTAAAATCGACTTTTGCAGAAGCTCTCAAACAAAAACATTTCATTACTCTATTTTTGATTTCAAGCCCTTTCGTTTACATTCTCATCTTCAGAGACTAATCTCATTACGTTGAGAAAGTTCCTACTGTCTAAAGATCATAATGGAGCAAGCTATGATTTATGGAAGACTTGTTGATTTCGATTCCTTGAAGAAGAATCAAATGGACATTAAATCAGAAATCAATGTAGCAGGTTGGAAGAACTTCTTTCAGGTTCGTGAAGCAGTTTATCTGAATGAAGTTTATGAGTTTTGGAAGAATGCGAAAGTAGTAGACGATACTGTAGTATCAATGGTGGATAGATTGTCGGTTATTGTGACATTGGAGCAAATCGAGAAGGTCAGTGGATGTCCATGTGTTGGAGTAGAGGTGTCTCATAACACTAGATGGATGACTGAAAGCCTTGTAGAGAAGGCCAATGTCAATCGACAACTACATGGAAGTAGTGACCCAAAGGACAAGAAGGCGTCAAATGTTATTATGAAGGCTAGGGTTCTACATTCTATACTTTCTCACTGTATTCTAGCAAGAGCAGGATCGAAGAATGTTGTGACAACAATAGATGAACAATACCCGTTCTATCTACTTAACCATTATGTCATAAATCTTCCACACCTGATTTTGAGGTATATGATGAAGACAAAGAGGGATTCCAATGCCTTACCGTATGGCATGATGTTAGCAAGAATCTTTACAGATTCTGAAATTCTTCTTGATAGAAGAAACAGGGTGAAGATGAATATCAAAAGCACTATTAATGCGTCTACTAGATGTAGAATAGGATTGAAAACTCAAGAAAAGGAGGAGACAACTTCTATGGAGAAAACAAGGATTGAGGGGGAGCACACTGTCAGATGCAACATAAGTGGAAATACTCCCACAGAGAAGAAGAAACCTCAACCCTCAGGAAGAATGGCTATAGAATAAAAGAAGAATAAATCGTCTGAGGTAGCAACTAAAGATAAGACAATTTTACAAAGAGAAGAAAGCCAAAGAAAGCCAGGTGCATCTATCTGAAAAACAAGTGTCGTTGAAAAGAAAAGGAGAGACACTTGATGTTGAGCAAGTTAAAAAATCAAGAAGATCACCAAGGTTACTAACTCTCCGTCAACAAGAGTGGAAGAGAGGGAAAGAATTGATTCCTGGTGAAGATTATAAGAAGGTAGAAAAAGCACCACAGGTTACTAGGTCTTTGGTCTCAATTTTGGAACAACAGTAGTCAAAGTCAACCAAAAAGACAGAAATTAAGAGGAAGTTGGAGTTTGAGAAGAACAAACCCCAACCACAATCACCTTCTAGACTGGTAAAAGAAAATAAGAAGTTGAAGACCAGTCAGAAAGAGAGTACTTCAACTGGTGGTCAAAAAGAAAAATCAGTTGAACATAGAGTAGTATCTCATAGTCTTATCAGAAAAGAGGACTTAAAAATGAAGGTGATAGAAGAAATTGTACTTGTTAGAAGCAGAAGCTCAATCATCATAAGAGAACTTGTGAAAAGATTGGTCAAGGTATAAGTTGAACCTATCTTGGTCAATAATCGGTCTATAAATCTTCTGAATCATGAAGAAAGAAGATTATATGGGATTTTGAGAGATAAAAAATTAGAACCATATCCGTTGAAGATAACAAAGGATCGATATACTATCTACCCAGCTACAGGTAGAACATTCATCAAGATTGTACTTGATGTGCAACCTAAAGCTTCAAACATTGTACGCAATGTAGAAAAAAAGAAACAGAAGATGTACCCTAAAGGAAAAACAGGTGACCTTACAGAAGAACAGATACAAGAAGCTGTGAGAAGCATAGATGATGCATGTAATGTAGAGCAACCAAGAGGAATCTATGCTTCACACCACATTTCAAAAGTATGAGGAAGTCATTGTGAACACTTCACACAGATGCAACTTCTCAGGTAGTTGGAAGAGTGACTAAAGGAAAGTTCAGAACTATCACGGTTCAAGGTATGAGTTTCAACTTAGAAACTCTTGTGCATCTAATCATGCACCTTAGACCTTTGAGTTCTATATCTTGAATTAGAGATGTCCTTCAACTTCTTAGCAAACCAATACCAAAACTACCAAAACCTGATGACCTTGATCTCCCTAAAGGAAAACAATTGTTCAAACCTCCTAAGATCAAAATCATTGAATTAGATGTTTTACCTTCAGAAACACATGTTGAAACAAACTTTTATCCATCAAGTGCACCTCAATGAGTTCTTACAATTGGTATGGAATAAGTTTGTCACTCTCAGCAGTGGAGTTAGGAAGCCTTACTGAAGGAGATTGAAGAAATTCATACTAAGGTTGATGATTTGAGTGACTCAGTTGGTGATCTACATGAGGAAGTAGCTTATCTTCGAATGTCAATAGAAGAAGACCTCAAGTTGATCAGAACTGATATGCAACGTATGTTTTCTGAAATCATGAAGCATCAGAGATAAACTTTTTGATGAATAACAAATAGGGAGAGAAGAGTAGAAGAAAGGGGGAGAAAAGTAAAAAGAAGAAAAAAGAAGAAAAAGAAGGGGGAGAAAAGTAGAAGGAAGAAGAAAGAAGAAAAGAATAGGGGGAGAAGAGAAAAACAGAAATAGAAGCAGAAGCAGAAGGAAAGCAGAAGTAGAAAAAAGAAAAGCAGAAGAAATAAGAGAAGAACAGATACAAGAAAAGAAGATAGCATATGTGTATATTGCTTAATGTCTTCTTATTCATTATCTGAATAAAAATAGTTCATTCACTTTTATCTTTCTAAATTATGATTATTTGTTATCATCAAAAAGGAGGAGATTGTTAAGTCAGGAGGACTTTACGATGATTAATTTGGATGACAATCAAATAATAATAATGTTAGAAATAAACAAACTAGTTTGATGAGTGTGTTAAGTGTGCAGAAGTACAAAATATAGAAGAAAAACACAGAAGAAGTGGAGAACACAGAAGAAAGCAAAACAAAAAAAGAAAGCAAAACATGAAGAAGAAAAACACAGAAGAAGTGGTTAATACAGAAGAAGCAGAAGATACAGAAGAAGTAGAAAACATAGAAGAAGCAAAACACAGAAGAAGCACAAAGATACAGAAGAAGCAGAAGATACAGAAGAAGTAGAAAACATAGAAGAAACACAAAGCACAGAAGAAGCGTAAAGATATAGAAAAGTAGAAAACACAGAAGATGCAAAACATAGAAGAAGAGAAAACACAGACGATATATAGCAGAAGATACGCTAGTATGTCGAACAGTTAGTTAGTTGGAGTTAGTTACAAAACTCAACTAAATAGCGGTTATCAAGATTCAAGAAGCAGTTATCAAGAATTGAGAAGCAGTTGGAGACTTAGACTATAAATAATAGCCGTAGTCGAAGATTGAACAACTTTTCAACTTTTCGAAAACCTTTGAACAATTATTGATCTTTGAGCTTTCAAGTGTATACTTAGAAAAGAAAATTTCTGTAGTGCGATACTGGAGAGCTAAACATATTGTAACAAAAGCTCACAATATCTTTCTAGTGAGAGAAAGAAAGGCTAAGAGCCTGGAGAGGCTAAGATAGCTGAAAGAATACTTGGTGTAAGAGACCTGAAGAGGCCCTAGAAGGGAAGAAAGAATGCTTGTAAATTTGCTGAAGTATAGTGAAAACTCAGATGAATTCTGAGGACTAGACGTAGCCCATGGTTTGGGGTGAACTAGTATAAAATCGCAGTGTCTATCTTCTATCTCTCAACTTATTCTATTTTGTTTGTAAACAAGTATATAGAAGTTATTTGCGATTTAACTATATAACAATTTTGTGATATTCTTTTAACAAGTTAGAGAAGTTCTTATCAGAAATATGAAAGATTTTGAATTTACGAAAAGAATACACAATTCAACCCCCTTCTTGTGTATATCATATATTGTACGTAATTTCTATATTAACGTGTGATTTACTTAAGTTTGATCCCTAAAATGGCCACTAATGCACAACAATTCAGGACTCGACAAGATAGTTCACTATAAAGGGTTAATAAGGTTAGTGTTTCTTCCACTAATCAAAGATTAGATGCTCTGACTTCTTTGCTAGAAAAATTGGTTGTAGGACAAATTCAACAGGTCAAAACGTGTGGTATTTGCTTCATAATGGGTCATGCGACGACATATGTTCAACTCTTCAAGAAGACCCCAATGAGTAAGTAAATGTTGTAGGAGGATTTCTAGGACCACCGCAAAGTAGATATCATACCTACTCTAATCACTATAATCCAAGCAGGCGAGATCATCCCAATTTTAATTATGATAATAAGCCACTAGGATTTCAGTGACATCCACCTCAAATGAGATCACTAATTCCACCACCTCAAGCATCATCATCTTTTAAGCCTGGTACGTCTTTAGAAGATATTGTGAAAAGTCTAGCTACTAACACTCAAACTTTTCAACAGGAAATGCAGGCCAGTATCCAAAATTTGGAAAAGCAAGTGTCCCAATTAGCCACAACTATGAGCAAAATGGAAGTTGAGAAGGGCAAGCTCCCTGCTCAGGTAGAAATTAATCTAAAGGAAAGCACTTGTGCCATGACACTTAGAAACAGAAAAGAAGTGCAAAGTCATATACCTAAGGAGTAAGCAACTAAAAAGCCTCAAGCTGAAGAGAACAATACCCCTTCAAATGAATCAACAAAGGAGGTAAGTAATTAGTCAGTTAACACTAAACCTAAAATTATGATTCCCCAACCTTTTCCTGGCAGGTTGGCAAAACCAAAGAAAGAAAAGAAGGAAAAGGGAATTTTGGAGACCTTTCGCAAAGTTGAAATCAGCATCCCTCTACTGGATGCTATTAATTAAATACTAAGGTATGCAAGATTTCTTAAGGATATGTGTTCTAAAAAGAAAAGGCATGAGATTGAGGAAAAAATTGTAGGTGGTTAAAATGTGTTGGTTGTTGTGCAAAGGAAAGCGCCACTAAAGTGTGGAGATCCAGGTATGTTTACCATATCATGTATTATTGGCACAACTAAAATCAAAAAGCCATGCTTGATCTAGGATCTTCAATTAATTTCATGCCACTATCAATTTATAGCTTGTTGACCAATAAAACCAACCAATGTAGTAATTCAACCAACTGATAGATCCGTAATTTATCCTAAAGGCATGATTGAAGATATTTTAGTTAAAGCAGATGAACTTATTTTTCCTGCTGATTTCTACATTGTGGATAGATGTATCTCCTGATGCTTCTATTATTCTTCTAGGAAGGTCATTCATGAAAACAACAAAAACTAAAATTGATGTTGAATTAGGTATTTTAACATTTGAATTTGATGGAAATGTTGTCACTTTTAATATACCAGATGCCATGAAATACCCAGATGACCATGATTCTGTTTTTTCATGTTAGTATGATTAATGCTAATGTGTGAGAGCATTTTGAAAGTGATTTGGTGCAGGATAAGTTGGAGGTCTTTTTAAGGAATAATCTAACAGATAGGGATGCCAAATTGGAGAGTGAGATTAAGATTAAAGATGCTATTATGACACTTTCATCCATACTAGAGATAAAATACAGGTCAGTGAATAGCTATATTCAGTTACCCACTATTTCTGAGAGAATTCTTCCTTCTGTTGAACAAGCTCCTAAGCTCTAGTTGAAACCATTACCTACACATCTCAAGTACATGTATTTGGGAGAAGGTGAAACACTACTAGTCATCATTGCTAATGATTTGGCCATGGTATAAGAGGAGAATTTGATACAAGTGCTGAAAGACTATAAACAAGCCAATTGTTGGACCTTGGTGGATATAAAAGGGATCAGCCCTTCAGTATGCATGCATCGCATCTTCCTCGAACTTAACTCCAAACCTATGAGAGACCATTAGCGCAAGTTGAATCCAACAATGAAAGATGTGGTGAAGAAGGAAATTATGAAATTATTAGACTTAGGGATTATCTTCACTATTTCTGATAGTTAACGGGTAATTTTAATGCATGTGGTTCCCAAAAAATCTGGCTTTACATTGGTTAAAAATGAAAGTAATGAATTGGTGCCTATGAGATTGCAAACTGGATGGCGAATGTGTATTGACTTTTGCAAGATAAATTATGCCACAAGGAAGGATCATTTTTCACTCCCTTTCATTGATCAAATGCTTGAAAAGTTAATAAGTAAACAAATTTTTTGATTCTTGGATGGATATTCTGGTTATTATCAAATTGTTGTAGCTCCAGAAGATTAGGAAAAAACAACCTTTACTTGTCTATTTGGTACTTTTGCATATCGACATATGCATTTTGGATTATGCAATGCCCCTGAAACTTTTCAAAGATGCATGATAAGTCTTTTCTCCGACTTGATTGAAAGTTATATTGAAATTTTTATGGATGATTTTACTGGTTATGAAGATTCTTTCAATCATTGTCTTGATAACTTGTCTAAGGTTTTGCAATGTTGCATTAACACCAACCTTGTTCTTAATTATGAAAAATGTCATTTTATGATTAAAGAAGGAATAGTGTTAGGTCATGTAGTTTCAACAAGGGGTATTAGTTTCAACAAGGGGTATTAAGGTAGATAAGGCTAAGGTCGATTTAATTGTAAATTTACCATATCCTACTAATGTTAGAGAGGTTCGTAGTTTTCTTGATCATGCAGGTTTCTACCAAAGATTCATTAAAAAAAATTCCAAGATCGCTTAACCATTGTCCAGAGTGCTGCAAAATGATGTGATTTTTACATTTGGTGAAGATTGTCAAAGTGCTTTTAAGACATGAAGGCATTGCTCACATATTCTCCAATAATACATCCTCCGAATTGGGATTTGCCATTTGAACTCATATGTGATGCAAGTCTTTATGTTGTAGGGAAGTCAGGAGAAATAGCCATGTTATCTACTATGCATCAACAACATTGAATCCCGCACAATGCAACTATTCCCCTACTGAAAAGGAGTTTTTTGCTATTGTATTTGCTTTTGAGAAATTTAGGTCTTATTTATTATGATCTAAAATTATAGTTTATTCTAATCATACAGCTCTGAAATATCTTATGGAAAAGAAAGAGTCAAAGCCTAGGCTGATATGATGGATCCTTCTACTATAAGAATTTGACTGGGAGATCAAAGATCGTAACAGAGTTGACAACTCTATGGCTGATCATCTAAGCATACTAGTGCGCAAAGAAGACCCCTTACCAGTTTCAAAGTTCTTCCCAGATGAGCAATTGTGTTTTGTTTAAGGTAAAAAAGTAAGGAACCATGGTATGCTGATATAGTGAATTTCCTAGTCACTGGTGTGCTTCCACATGATTTGAATAATTTTCAGAAAAATAAAATCGAAAGTGACGCTAAGTATTATATATGGGATGAACCATACTTATGGAAAATAAGTTCAGATCAGATTATTCGTAGGTGTGTGCTTAATGATGAAATTCATTCTATTATTACTTTTTGTCATGAGTATGCATGTGATGGACATTTTGGTCTAAAAAGAACAGCTAGGAAAATTCTAGATAGTAGATTCTATTGGAAGACTATCTTTAAGGATACATATTTGTTTTGCAAATGTTGTGGAAAATGTCAAAGAGTTGGAAATATTTCTGTAAGGGATGAAATGTCTCAAACTCCTATTTTAGTCTGTGAAGAATTTGATGTGTGGGGTATGGATTTTATGGGGCCTTTTCCTAGCTCTTTTGATTTTTTTTACATTTTGCTTGTTGATGATTTTGTTTTGAAGTGGGTAGAAGTCAAAGCTACCCTCACAAATGATTCTAATGTTGTTGTAAGATTTCTTAAATCTTACATCTTTAGTGGATTTGGGGTACCTAAAGTAATCATCAATGATCAAGGTACACATTTTTGCAATCGTACGGTGGAAGTTTTGATGGGCAAATATGGAGTCCATCATGTGTAGCAACCACCTATCACCTACATTGGTGCATTTTGAGTTTGGAAAGGTCATTGGGAATTGTGATGCCTATTCTAGAGTTGAATCCTACGAAATGCTTATGGCTTAATTGTGATTTTGGTTCGATAAGATAATGCATGTTAGACTAAATTTTTCAAAAAAGTTGTAAACATATTTGTTTTATTTTGTTTTGTTTTGTTTTCAAGTTTTGAATACTTGGGGATAATCATTGTATAGGTGTGGGGGAGTTTGATAGGTTAATAATTTATGTATTAAATTGGGGTATTTTTAAAGCATATTAAATGGATATTGTGTTGATTATGTTGTTCTTAGAGGTTGAGAGATGTAGAACTGTATTGGAGAAAATTAGCAAAAACATGCAGTTGGAGGACGTTTGACAAAGAAAAACACCCAGCAAAAGACAACAGTAACAGCCAGAGGAGGGATTAAAATGCGTCAGTAAGTAGCAGCCACTAAACACGGTCTAAGCACAAAGCCTGCACAGCCGTGAGTCTATGCATGATATTACATGGGACTGCGTGCCCATGCAACCAGCTTCCATTCCACGAGCAACCGGCTAAAAGTGGGTAGCTGGAGTGGGACAGTTGGCAGAAGGGCTAGAGTGCAGGTGGACAGCCAACGCACGCCAAGGAGCAGTCCACGCTAAATAAACAATGCAACAGCTGGTGAGCGGCCAAAAACGACGCAACAGAGGACAGAAGAAACGACGTAGCAGCACAACAGGTGGACAACTAACCAAGCAAAACGACGCAGTGTAATGAAGCAAAGCGACGACGCACAGCCAAGGAAGGAGCAGAAAACACAGCGTAGCCCTATCAAAGAACGGAGGCAGGAGTGAAACTCAGCAAGAGGAGTGTAGGTTTTAATAAAAGTGAACAGTACCAGTGCGCCAAAAATCAAATTGTGACATCAGTAAATAGTAGAAAAAAACAGAACAAAAGAGAGGAAGGCAACAAAAAGACGGCGACTGTTTTTTTCTAAAGGAGAAAACGTCTTTTTGGAGAACATACATAGGCGGCTTTACCAAGGCAAAAAGCATCAGCTACGTGGGTGAATTTTTTAACTGGACTAGGTTTGAGGACGTCTTCTGGAGTTTGGCAACAATCGACAGCTGGAGCTGAATTTGGAGACATCTTTACGCTAGGTTTTGTTTCCCACCTTTTGCTTTCAAGGGAGAAACAACGTGGAACTTAAAACTCCATCCTCGCATATTCTCCTTTAAGTTTCATCCGTAAGAATAATTTTTCTTTTTAATAATATTCATGTGTTTTTTTTCCTTTTATGACTTGTAACTAATTTTTTATTCTAATTAGAGAATTATATTGAAACCTTGATTCTAAATTGATTATGAGATTGAATAGTTTTATTCATCGAATAGTTTTACTGAAGTTAATTGTGCATGCATATTTAATTAATCCCTGAATTTCACTAATTTTATGATGGTTTTGCGTTTTACTGAATAGATGCCTTTATTTAATAATCCTAAAATAATCAACTGCTAATTAAAATGGCAAATCCATAATTGTTTGTTGATTTTAATAAGTGGCAATCGACATAATTTTGTTTCCTTGTTAAGAAATTTAATATATGTCGTGAAATTAATTAATCTAATTGCACTAACCATCTGTTGAGTTTGTTAGTTAAAATTGAGTCTTTCTAAATTTTAAGACAGTCGAAACATTAAATCCTACGAGCTATCTCTAGGGTTGTTTTTAATTAAGGAGTAATTATTCGATCTATTTGTGATTACTGTACAAGGTAAGGAAATAGTGGTTATTATAAATCTATTCTTAATAACTAGAACTATTTTATTCATTAATACGTTGAATTACTTTTGCATTAATGATCAATTGCATGAAACAAGGTGGATATAAATTCCTTTAACTAAAAGTCTATTTTATTGAATTTCAAATCAATTCATTTTTTTATTTTTAATATTGCATTTTAACATAATTTCAAAACTCTCTTTTTTTTTACTTAATTGTTTTAAAGAAATAAATCACCATTCTCTACTATGCTACGTTAATATTCTAAGTAGGTTAATTATTTTTGGTTGATTTGACACTCACCAAAGAGTCGTGTCATTTTTTCAAAAGTCGATTTTATTAATATTTTAAAAAAATCCATGTCAATAAAAACGAACTTCACATCATCATTTAATCGATGGAGACCTAACTTCGTTGGTTATTTCGTCCAATCAGGGACAATTTTGAACATTTTCTAAACTTTAGGTTTCATTTTCAACGTTTTGTAAATGTTAAGGTTTCATTTTAAGCACTGCCAAACGTTAGGATCTAACTCATAATTCGGTATAAACGTTGGGAGGTAAATTGCACTTTCGGCAAAGTTCGGTGGCTTAATCAAGACAACTCCATAGTTTCTTTCTCTTGTTTTTTTCCTCTGTCAAATACAATATGCAAATCCTCACATTTAGTTTGGACCTTTTTTTTTCTTTTACTTGGGATGTTAATAAGTTGAGCTGAGTTATAGTTGGGCTTAAGCTTAAGCTTGACCAGCCCTAAATTAGTTGAGCCCTAGCCAAGGTTGACTTGATCAGTTCGATTAGGCCTATTTTTTATTTTTAAAATAAAAATAGAAAACGACATTTTTATTTTTCTCTATCAAATACAATATGCAATTTTTAAATTTTTTTCTTTATCAAACACAATGTGCAAATCCTTGCATTTAGTTTACACCTTTTCTTTTATTTTCCTTAGGATGGCAATAAGTTAGGCTGGGTTATAGTTGGGCTTGAGCCTAAGCCTGACCGACCCTAAAGCAGTTGAGCCGAGCCAAGCCCGACTTGACCAACTCGATTCGATCTAATTTTTTATTTTAAAAATATTTTATTTTTATTATTTTCATAAAATGACGTTATTTTGATAGTTATTGGGCATTGGACCTATACAGTCTAAGCCTGAACTTGGTCTAAAACATGTTTTTTTTTAAATGGGCTCAAGGCTCAGTCAACCTACATATAGCCCAAGGATTTCAGGTAGGATCGGGCTAAGTCGAACTTAACCGGACCCAAATGTCATCCCTATTTAAAATGAGATCTATTCTATATGAATGATATCTGTGTTCTTTTTCTTTAAAAATAGTGTCAATTATTAGAGATATCTTCACTTTCTAATAATTTATTATTTTATAACATTATATATCAATAATTCATAAAGATATTATATACTTACATCTATGTATCTCACTGTAACATTATAATTATAATTTAATAATATTTAAATAAATGTTATCATCATATTCAAATAATTTGCAAGAGTCGTGGGAGGGTCATCAATACCAATTCCTCCAAAGCTCTCTCTCTAAGATAATATACAAAACTTGATAAATATTTGAACCTCTTTTTCACTTTTATAATTTTTCAAAATTTAAACATTTACAAAATTTTGTGAAAATTAAATACCAATTAAAATTTTAACAACTATTATATATATTTATCTATATATATATATATATATATAGATAGATAGATAGATAGATAGATAGATAGATAGATAGTAGTAAAATAATTGGTTGTAGTAAAAAAGGAATCACTAGTTAAATAACAAAAATGAATTTACAGTATAAAAAAGCTCTAAATTATTAAAATATTTTTAAAATATGCCAATTGGTCTTTTAACTACTTGTTTGGGCTAATATATATATATATATATATAGTAAAATAATTGGTTGTAATAAAAAAGGAATCACTAGTTAAATAACAAAAATGAATTTACATTATAAAAAAAACTCTCCATTTTTATTTTTTATTTTTTGTTTTTGTTTTCAAATTCAATACAAAAACTTGTTTGTTTAAGTTTTTGATTTCTTTTTAGTTTCTTCAAGTTTTCAAAATTTATGAAAATCATAAAAAGTGGTTTTTGTTTTTGTTTTTGTTTTTTTATAATCTGATTTACTATAATTTAATATATTATTTAATAATTTAAATTTTAATAAAAATTATAAATAATTTAATTCAACATTATATATTTAATAATTTAAAATAAATTATCAATAAAAATTATGAATAATTTAATTTAATTTATATAATTAAATTAATACGTAATTATATTTTAATAACGATTAATAAATATAATTAAATTTAAAATATATAAGTATTCAAATAAAATTTGATTTAATATTTAAAATATATTTCAAATAAATATTAATTTTTAAATTATTTATTTTATTAAAATAACATAATTTTATTAATAATTTGTTAATAAATATTATATAAGAGATTAAGTAAATTTATTTAATTAATTATTTTTAAGTTTTGTCTAATATGTAATTATTATTAGTAATAAAAATATAACTACATTAACATTAACAACTAAGCAAAATTTTTGCTTTCATTTAAAAGAAAAATAAAAATAAAAAATAAAAAATAAAAACTGAAAACTAAAAAAAAATAAAAGTAAAACCAATCAGCCCCTTAACTAGTTGGTTGGGCTATCAAACGGAGTAAAAATCACTTGATGTTTGCAATAGTATGCCAACTAATGATTACAACATGACATTTATATCCAATTTGATACTTAATATGTAAAATAATGTATTCAAGCTACGAAAGAAGATCGTATACATTAGTACGCAGCTAATAGTTAAATAAAAAATATATACTTTTTGATCATTTAACTATACATTTGATTACTTATTGAGTAAATAAATTATATATTTTAAAATAAATTATTTAAAATAACAATATAATTTTGTCAGGTAAAATCTTATCCAAATTTTTCAAATAAAAATTTAAGAATAAATAATACCAATTTATAAGGGTGACAATAGGTCAGATCGGGTTAAGACTTGGAATGTCTGTTGGGGCCTAGGTCTGGCCCAGGCCTGACTCGAGGTAGCAAATTTGAGCCCTTGTTGACCAAAACCTGGCTCAACTTAACACAGCCTGAGCTGTTTATTTTTATTTTTTAAATTAAAAAAATGACGTTGTCTGATCATTTGTAATATAATGGTTCTGTTGGCTCTGAAATGGTTAGGACGATTTGAGCCAAAAGCAACACCAACAATTTTGATGATGAAATTGTAGCCATTGGCATGTGATGATGAATTTTATGAACATAGGAGATGAAAGTTTTGTTGGAAAATCGGGTCGAGATTCGTTCCCGACTATAGCGGAATAATTACGAAACTTTTTCACAATCTTTGATTTCCTGAAAAACAAGATCTGTTTAATTCTATAAAATGATTAACACAAATCATAGTAAAGCGGAAACTTAATTCGTATCTTATTTCGAATATTGATCTTTATCTTGTAGTATCCCTCGAACCGTTCCCAAAACCAATCCGTTTCAACCACCGTAGCCGCACAATTGTTCGACCTCTAAGTTGAGAGAACTCTGTAACTCTTACAGAGAGGGCTAAGTAAGAAGTGCTAGTTCCATAGAGCTTAAGCCTATGTACAATAAGCTTTGGACATTTTAGTAATTTAATTGAAATTAAATTCTAATTTCAATTAAATTTTAATTATAATTATAAATAATTCTAATTAAATACCAATTACGCTCATATAAGATTCAATATCTTATATTGATCCTTATTTGCTAAATATCTTGTATTTAATTATAAAGTTTCTCAAACTTTACAATCAAGTCCAACTTGATTAAATTAACTTTGGTTGTTAGACATGATAATAATCTATATACATATCTATTATAGAAAAATGAAAATGTGGAATGTTATTACATACCTCCTGCCATTGATGTTGAGAGATTTCAGACAGATATGAGAGAGCTCTTCTAAGCTTTTAGCAAATGCAATAAGACGATGTATGCAGAATAATGCTAAGTCTAGGGACCCAATCTCCTTATATTCCTTATTGTCTTCCATCAAAACAACATAAGGACATGACGGTTCACAGTGGAAGGACATGAGGTTTCAAAATGAACAGACACGACCCATCAAAAGGAAACCAAGCGATAACAGTCTCCCACTCGGGTCATAGATGTAATCTAAAAGTCATAAAACCTCTATTTAATTAAAGAAACCAAATACACGAATCATAGCAATAAGTGCTCTAAATTTGAGTATTATCTTCCATGTATCACGATGCATCTTATTTCTTATTCCACTTTAATTAAATGAATAAAACTTTACGTTTATTCTAGGTCCATAATAGTTGTAATTCTCAAAATAAAAATGTGTACACCAAAATGAGAAAAACAACTAAGTAATAAGAGTTTCGTGAAAGTACATACATAAATCACATAATGGAACCAAGTCCCATTCTAGCAACATGATCCTTAAAACTCTTTGGTGGCATGCCTTTTGTTAAAGGATCGGCAATCATTAATTCAGTATGAATGTGTTGAATGATCACTTCGTTCTCTTTGACACGTTCCCTAATGGCCAAATACTTAATGTCGATGTGTTTACTTCGACTACTACTCTTGTTGTTTTTGGCCAAGAAAATTGTAACTGAATTGTCACAGTACATTCTTAATGGCTTAGAAATGGAATATACAATTCTAAACCCAAATATGAAACTCTTCAATCATACACCATGTGATGTAGCCTCAAAACAAGAAACGAACTCAGCCTCTATGGTAGAAGTAGCAATCAAAGTCTGCTTTGAACTCCTCCAGGATATGGCTCCACTGGTAAACATAAACACATATCCAGATGTTGACTTTCGTGAATCAACACAAACAACAAAGTCAAAATCTGAGTAGCCAACTACTTCGAGATTATCAGTTCATCTATACATAAGCATGCAATCTTTGGTCCTTTGAAGGTACCTCATCACCTTTTTGGCAGCTCTCTAGTGGTCTATACCTAGGTTACTTTGATATCTTCCCAACATTCTAACAACAAATGCAATGTCAGGTCTTGTACAAACCTGAGCATACATTAGGCTCCCTACTGCAAAAACATATGGAATATTTTTCATTTGTTTCCTTTCAAGCTCATTTTTCAAGCACTGGTTCAAATTGAACCTATCATCCTTCACAATAGGTGCTATACTTGGTGAATAATCTTTCATCCGAAGTGTTTCTAAGACCTTACTGATATAGGTTTCTTGGGATAAACCTAAAATGTATTGAGATCTGTCCCTATGGATCTTAATTCCAATGACATAAGATGCCTTACCCATATCCTTCATATCAAAATTCTTAGAAAGGAACTATTTCGCCTCATATAGCAAACCTTTGTAATTTGTGATGAGTAAAATATCATCCACATATTAAACAAGGAAACAAGTTTTACTCCCACTAACTTTCAGATATATGCATTGATCAATAATATTTTCTACAAAACCATATGAAGAAATGATATCATAGAATTTCAAATACCATTGATGGGATGCTTGTTTCAATCCATATATGGATTTCTTAAGCTTACACACTAAATGCTCACCATTACTAGAGGAGAATCCTTCCGATTGTTTCATATAAACTTCTTCCTTTAAATCTCCATTTAAGAACGTTATTTTCACATCCATTTGATGTAGTTCCAGATCAAAATGAGCAACCAATGTCATAATCACACATAAGGAATCCTTTTTACATACAGGAGAAAAGGTCTTTGTGTAATCGATTCCTTCTCGTTGAGTAAATCCTTTGGCAACAAGTCTAGCTTTATATCTTTCAACATTGCCTAATGAGTCCTTTTTTGTCATAAAAACCCATTTACATCCAATGGCCTTTGCATCATTAGGCAAATTGACAAGATCCCAGACTTTGTTAGATGCTATAGAATTCATCTCATCTTCCATAGCATTGTACCACAATTGAGATTCATTGCAACTCATGGCTTGTGAAAACGTTTCAGGGTCATTTTCGGCTCCAATGAAATACCCACTTATAGTCCTTGGATCCAGTTTCTTTTCTTGTGGATTATAAACTCTTACTTCAGAAGGGCATCCCCAAATAGGTATATGTCGCAAACTCGGTTTCCAACCTTTCAATAACTCAAATGGTGTTTTAGAAACAGTCTTAGTTGGAACTCGATTTAATATATACACGGTCGTTTGAAGAGCTTCAGTCTACAAAGATTTAGGAAGTTTAGATCTACTAAGCATACTTTGCCCATGTCTAATAATGTTTGGTTTCTTCTTTCTGCTACATCATTTTGGTCGGAGACCCAAGCATGGTGTATTGAGCTATTATCCTATGCTCTTGAAGAAACTTCACATATGGACCAGGTACTTGTCCACCTTCAGTGTATTTACCATAAAATTCTCCACCTATATCTGATCTCACGATCTTTATTTACTTACCACATTGTTTCTCTACTTCCGTTTTAAATACCCTAAAGGCATATAATGCTTCATTCTTGTTATGAAGCAAATAGATATACATATATCGCCAGTAATCATCTATAAATGAGATGAAGTATTTCTGATCATACAAGTCCATTTCTGGACTACAGATGTCTATATGTATGATCTCTAATATGTATGAACTCCTCTTAGCACCTTTCTTTTTCATGTTGGTCTGCTTTCCCTTTATGCAGTCTACACAAACATAAAAATCAGTTAAATCTAGAGTACTAAGTACTCCATCATTCACTAGTTTTTTAATTATTTCAAGGGAAATATGTCCCAATCTTCGGTGCCACAACACAGAGATGTGTTCATTCATAACACTTCTTTTAATATGAGCATTACTATAGACATGCATTGTATTGTGAAAAACATTTTCTTGAAAATTAATTAAAAAATGACCATCAATCATTGTACCATTCCCAACAAGCTTAGATCCATGACACAAACCAAATGATGTATCTGAAAAGTTAAAGGAATATCTCATAGGTACAAATCTTGAAACTGAAATCAAATTTCTTGAGAAACTTGTAATATAAAATTTTATTTCCAAATTCAAAACAAAATTAGAATTTAAAACTAATTTGCATGACCCAACAGCTTTTATATGTGAACGCATGTTGTTGCCTGAATAGATGCATTGTTCACTGCCTACTGACTTCCTGTGGTTTAGAAAACCCTACAAGGTATTAGAAATATGGATTGTAGAACCATAATCAATCCACTAAGTGTTATGACAAACATCAACTATATTAGATCCATAACAAATAAGTGAGATTGAAATACCTTTCTTTATAAGCCAAGCCTTAAATTTGGCACTGTCCTTCTTTATGTGCCCTTTCTTTTTGCAGAAGCAACACTTGGGATTGAAATCCTTTTTGATCTCAGTACAGACAGGTATATTACCCTTTCCTTTTTGTTTGGCTTGCCCTCTATTCCTTCCTTCTGTATCCATATGTACACTTTCACCCAATTCCATTACTAACCTCCCTTCCTCTTGAACAAACATGGCCAGAAGTTCAATGATAGACTATTTATCCTTATATGTGTTGTAAGAGATTTTAAAGGGTCCATATTGAAGTGGAAGAGAATTAAGTATGTAATGCATAAGGAAAGACTCGGACATCTCAACCTCAAGAGACCTTAGTTGAGCCGCAATGTCCCTCATTTGCATGATATGCTCATGCACACCTCTAACACTTGTGAGCTTCATTGATGATAACTTAGTCATTAAGGTGCTAGCTAGGGCCTTATCTGAAGACTCAAATTGTTCATCAATAGCCTTCAATAGATCCCTAACATGATCAACTCTCCAATAGAACCACGAATACTCTGATGAATTTTGGTCTTTATGTATATCATACTGAGGCGATTAGATAGTTCCCAATGTTCATAAAGAGCAATTTCAGCTTGAGTGCTAGTTTCAGTAGGTACAGATGGTTCATCTTTTCAGATCGCATAATCAATGTCTATGCACCCTAACTGGAGGAGAATCTTCTCTTTCCATATTTTATAGTTATCACCATTCAATTCTAGAATATCACATTGTATATCAGAAAAATTCACAAGTTGAATAACTGTACAAAATTCAAAATACATGCTTATGTCACTAAATTTGTTGAAGCAAAGAAACATATATCATGTTTTACCAATGTTAAAACATGTAATCATATTTCATATATGAATCAAATAACAATTAAAATTGCCTGTGGGCTAACCTTTAATTAAAAGATTCGTACATACTCTTTATGATGAAACTATCAAATTATCACTACAAGAGTTAAGACATTTAGTAACAATTTTTTGGTTACTAACTAGTGTTTCGTCATAAATACAAGTTTTTTTGTGACAAGATAATTAATTGACGCTATTGTTTGGATTATCTGTGATGATTTATATTTTTGTCACTAATATAATGATAATTGTGGCAATTTAGTTTCTTTCACAATTAAATTGTCACTATTAATATATTAATAGTGTTAAAATTTATTTTATCATTAAGTTTTGTCACCAAACGCGTATGAAATTGGGCACCAAAATAATTTTGGCGGGAATTAATTGTGTGACAAAATATAGTGTAGTCACTAATATTATGTTCTTGTTGTGACGAAATGTTTTATCATTACACAATATTTTGACTATTGTGACAAAACATTTTGTCAATAAATATTCAATTAATTAGTTTCTACTATATATTGTCACAATAACCGAACTATAACTCTGGTCACTACTATTCTTAATTTAGTGACAATTTTTTGTGACTAATTATTTTTTATCACAAATACGAGTTTTTTAGTGATAAGACAATTGATTAATAATATTGTTTGGATTATCTGTGAAGATTTATATTTTTTTCACTAATACAATGGTAATTGTGACAATTTAGTTTCTTCTACAATTAAATTGTCATTATTAAGATATTAATAGTGTTAAAATTTATTTTATCACTAAGTTGTCACTAAAAGACTATGAAATTTGGCGCCAAAATAATTTTGGCAGAAATTAATTATAATTGTGACAAAACATGTAACATTCCCTCACCTATGGAAAGGGTAAAATAGTAATTTTGAACGGGTTAGGAGTGTTTAAAATTGTATTGCTATGTTCATGCATTCACATATGCACGTGGATAGTGAATAGTGAATTTTGCACATGTAAATGACTATACATGCATTTATGAAATTTTTCCGGTATAATTGTCAACAAATGTGAATTTTGAAAAACATGCTTTTTGTGTGTAAAATTTGTGTTGGAGAGGGTCCTTAGGGTTTTCTAGCTTTTAGAGAATTTTAGAAATTTTTTGGAAATTTTTCGGGGTCATTTCCGGACCAGAAAAACTGCCAAGCGGCAGAATAAGGGTTTACCAGTAGAGGAAATGACTGTCCAATGGCACTGGAAACTTAGACACATGAAATTAGGCATTTTTGAATTGAGCCATTGGAA
>JANQBM010000222.1:23230228-23242866 GCA_025594535.1 Erythroxylum domingense | reverse complement strand
TATATATAAACTTACCAACCTACGTTTGTTTGTAGGGTTGTGAATTGAACTGTACAAAATGGTGCAGAGAGACAAATAGATAGAGAGTTGTGACTTTTTAGGAGAGGATTGGATTTAAATGCTTGGGTATGTGTGTGGTTAACAAGCTTTGATGAGGAGGTTGGTTGGTTTTTAAGAAAGTAAAAGAAAAAAAAGGAAGTCAAAGTGAGCAGAAGATAGTAACTTTTTAGATGTGCCACGTAATATACCTCATTCAAACTTAATGGCGCATGTATTACACTACCAAATTTTCATCTAAAATAGCCTAATATTGAGTAAAATTGATAATGTTTAGACATTAATTGAGCAAGTTAAAATGTTTGGCCCCAAAATGATCAAATGCGAAAACATTTGGCCCAAAATTGGACATTTAGCCTACCTTGCAAATACTCCTCCTTTCTTGAATCTTCTCCTTGTTTGGGTTGTATCAAATACCAAACACCTTCCTTGGCCCCTAGAGAGCATGCAAAGACAGAAAAAAATTAGTGTGCAAGGGTAGTTAGAGCACCAAACAAGATGAGTTCAATTAGATGCTCAAGTGAGAGTTAGAATAGGATCAAGTTACATGCAATTATCTCATGCAACAATTGCTTAAAATTACATGAGAAAATCTCAAGATCACTCCTCTCAACTTCCAGAACTATTCTGGACCGTTAGCCTCTCTATTGAGTGAATTTTTTGGCTAAAAATTCGTGCATACATAAGTGCAATACCACCTGTCATTAAGTCGGTTATGATCGTGGCTTGCTTAAATGACAGCCATACATACTTTATTTTTCATCCAATCTTTTATACGCGTGACCTTTAGGTTTCTAGTTATTTTGGTCGCTTGAATTAACTCTTAATCTGAGCAAATTATGAAGGGTTTCATGATGCCAATTAACTGCAATGTAAGTGGATTAACACTCAAACTCTTCGATAGTTAATTATTCAACTTATGAACCTTTTCATAGTCAATTACCGTACAATTTGTCCCTTCACCATGTTATACCCCACTTGGTTTGGAGTATGGGCTATGTGTCAACTCCCACTAGACTGACTATGTCAGTCTAGTCCAGGTGATATTAGTTTTTATCCTGGGGATCTCATTACTCTATGTGTCATTGAAAACTCTCTTTATGACATATAATTGCTTTGGTTAGACACTCCCTAGTAATGACCACGATAAGAGGCATTAGGTATGATCTCCTTCAATCAGGAGTGGTGAATCCTTTATTGGATATCTAATTACCGTCGAATACCGATAGTTGCACCCAATCACCACCCTATGAGCGACCTCATCTTGAGACAATAAGTAATTGTGTTAAAGCACAGGATCAGTATCCAAGATATCCTTGAGTACCTCAAGTCTAAGGATATTTGCACCATTGTTATGATGAGATTAATCACTAACATTTGATAGATCATCCATTTGATAATCTCATAGCAGGTTATCCTATGTACTTACTACTCTTAGTAAGCATCCACATGTTAACTCTAAACATCTCATGCTTACAGTTTATAAGATCCATTGCTTGATCAAATCAAGGAGTATAACATATGTTAGTCTATCCAGATTAACAATGTCCTATCTCATTAATCCTATGACTTGGGACAATTTAGATACTAACATAATTGCACATGATAGGAATTTCATTATCATGATCTCATCATGATTTCCTTCATGCTATGTTTTGTATCAAGGACTTCATTAATTCGATTTAAGATAGACATCAATTCATAGATAAATGAACATCAAATTAATGAAAAATGCCTTTTGCTTTATTAATCAAAATAAAGTTTGTACAAAAATGCTAAAGGTGATTTCCTTTATAGCACTACTCTAACATTAGGATTATGTTATTATTCATGTTTGTATGTATTCTAAGTGTTTGTTTGGTTTAGAGCAAGAATTGGATTTTAATTTTATGTTTCATGAGGTATTTGATTTTGTTGTGAGTATTGGAAATCAGGAAATTGAAGAATAAAATAAATGGAGGCTGAATGAAGTAGGTCTCGATTTTGAATCCTATGTTGACATCATTGTAGAGAGGATTTTTCTTGGAGCACAATCGTGATTCCCATGTCACGATCGTGACAGACACTTTTCATACACAAGTTTTTTCATCTATTTTAAAGTTTGGGGCTATTTTTGAAACTAATCAAAGTGGAAAAAACCTAGTTACACTCCTATAACCTTAATACAATATTTAAGGATGTGAAAGACACAAAAAATGTAGCAGTCACGATTAAAAGTGAATCAAAAGTGGGAGATCAAGAAGAATATCTAAGAATACAACATTCCAGATCAAGGCGTCAAACATATTTTTCTTTTTTTCCTTTAGATATTTCATTATTCTTGATATGTAATCTGAATTCCAAGATGTTAAACATGTTCATGAAGTTCTAACTTTCATATTAGGATTTATTTTGGAAATAGTTATGACTTTGATTATTGTTGATTTCAATATATATTCAGTTGTTTATGATAATTATGCATGAATAAACTTGACAACAAATCGAGAGAGTGGGTCAAAAGTAATCAGAGTTAAATTTTACAATGAGAGTTGGCAACCTAATGGACCCTCAATTATCAAGTTAGCAATCATTCAAAGAGAGCTCTTATTTAAGGAATTAATTATCCAATAGATAGCTTCAGATCTAATTAAATAAGTTAGGCAACGTTTTGTGAATTGAGAGGTTGGAAATATGGAATTTTCTAATTCAATTATGGTTAATTGATTAGATCTTCAAAGAGAGTAATCAACATTTTAGGAAATCTAGGATTAACCACATAATTAGATCAACAATAGTTAAGGAAACAAAATAAGGAAAGAATAAGTCCTAAGTATTCAATCTTGATTAGAACTTTAATTTTAATTGGCAATTCATTGTTATTTGATTTGTTTTCTTTGTTTTTTTATTGGTTTTAATTTTTACTATTTATTTTCATTATAATAACCTTCTAAGTACCTTAGACAAAGTTAGGTTCAAATTGCAATCCTTGCATAACCCTTGTAGGAACGATAACCTTATGTATTACAAGATACGATCAGTATACTTACGGTGTATTGATGGTTTGATTAGATATTATAGACCAATGTAATCTTCCACTAAAGTTTCATCCTCTCTTAGCCTGAGCAATGGGATCTCCTCAAGAAGATCCTATTTCACGTCGAAATTAATAATAGGTAAGCAAAATCTACCTTCTTTAAGAGGAAGTGGCCTTTTCTATGCAAAATGATCGCTAACGTAACTTTCCAATAGACATATGCCAATTTTGACCAGTATTTAAGTGGAACTTTATCAAAATTGACCTAGATTAGGACTTGCTTCAGTTTAACATCTTTGAGTTTAATACCTGGTTTTAAATGTAGTTCTATGGACTAGATTCAATCATTTCTTAAGCCTTTTTATTTAGAATTTGAATAGGAACAAATGGTCTTCATTAAATGTCACCTCTAGCAGATCTTTATCTTTCTAATGCTTGAATGCTTACTGATTTATAACTACAAAAGTTAGCCTTTACCCATCATTATTATGGACTAGGAACATGCTCTTTTTTTAAGGACGTCTAAGGAAAGGGAAACAATGAAAATTCCATCCTTAATTGCATATGGGAAGTAATGAAGTAATGATGAGGAATATTCACTAAGTACAAACTTCTAGGTAAGGGTGGAATTAAAAGAGAAAGGAGTAAGTAACCTACTTGGAGAGCTAGAGGGTTAAGAGGATGAAGAAGGAGATTGTAAAGGTGCTATATGGACTATAGGTTGGGGGTAGAACCTAGGTGTAAAAGGAAAATTACTAATTGGAACCTTGTCCATGGTCTGGAGCATTTGATTTCATAATTTAGAGGGAAAATGTTCCCTAAATAATCCACTTAAAAACATTACTTGCCATAAATGTTAAACTTAGGAGCAAGAAAAGTAAAATTCCTAAAAATACCCTTCATGAGTAGGAGAGATCAGATACCCAAGGATAGAGACTAATGAAACCTAAATAGGCTAAAGAGCAAGATAAGAGATGGAGCTATTGTAATGGACAATGGAAAGATGAAGTAGGTGAAGGGAAATGGAATGAAGAGCAAATAAGCTAAGGATAAGGAATAAAGAAGAATTAGGGATGAGGAATAGAATCACTATAGTGGGAATCCAAAGAAACTAAAAAAGAAAAAGCTAGAAGCCATGAGGCAATGTTGAGAACAAAGAAATATAGTAAGGGATATGAGGTTTAGAAGGAGATAGAGAATGGAAAAGAGGGAGAAACATGTTCGCTAATTATTTTGGAGTTAGATAATTAAGTGTAAAAAATTTGGAAAAGTTGTGGAATAAGTTTAAGTTGGTCAATTGAGTGGGATTTAGTTGACTAACAAATATATTTTTAAGAAGAAAAATGATCTAAAATTATTTAAATGATCTCGTGAAGATATTTTTTTCATTTTAAGTTACTAAAACAAGGAAGGTTACAGTATTAAATTCTAACGATAACAAAATTTTAAGATACTATCAATTTTAAAAAATGTATTTTAAATTTAAAGAGAACAAACTCAAATTTAAAGGTCAAGGAGCAAAATTATGATTATATATAGATCATGAATTAAAATGAAGAAAGTTCAAGACATATGTTCTAAGAATAATATAAAGAAATCATTAATCAATTCATTAGAGAAATGTTATTGAAGATTACAAAAAACGCTAAATCTAAAAATTGAGGTTTATTAGTAAATTACTTACACTTTTATTTTTTTTAGCTTTGGCATATTAAAAATGGAAAGTAAATTTTCAAAATACTAATAAAATTGTGCTTAAAATTCTCATTTTTACAATTAGAAAGTTGAATAGAGTGATTAAGTGGCTTTATGAAACAACAAATTGTTTATGAGAAAATGTAAAAGGAATTGAAACTTTTATGAAACTAAACTAAGATGTACATAACTAGTTAAGGGTTTAGTTAACTGAGTAAATGAGTTTGCAACATTTTAGTAAGGAAAGGTTTTATAATTAAGTTAGAGTTAGGTAATTGATTATTTTTAGAGAGTTTGAAAAAGTTTTCTAATAGGTTTAAGTTGGTCAATTGAGTGGGATTTAGTAAACTAATAATTGTTTATTTGAGTGACAACTCTTTTCTTATGTTTGATGGTCATTTAAACTTAAGGGATTTAAATAAATGAATTATATTATTGTTAAAGACAATCAATAAAGTAATTATGAGCATTAATTAACCAAAATTAAAGAGAAATATTTGTTTCATAATTTAATTTTGAAATAAGATCGAGGGAGGAAAAATTTTACATATAATGAATTTATTGCTTTTAGTGTGAATTTATTGTTGTAGCAATTGATTGAGATTACTGGGTTTCTCTTCACCCATTGTTTAAAAAGGAAGCATAGAAGTTTATCTAGCTTGAGGAAGAAGTTTTAAGCTTGTTCTTCATATAGGAGAAAGCTAAGTTATATAAGGATTCCTCTTTACCCAAAATTTGAAGAATTTAACATAAAAGTTGAAAGTTTCTCTCCATACACATTTTATTTGCCTTCTCTCTAAGGCCACATACACCATATTTTCCTTTTTTAGCTAACTTTACCCTTTATCCATCCTCTTTAAATATCATTTACTATATTTGATTATGAAGCTAGGCAAAAGTTCTCCAGTATAGGTCTCTCTTCTTCCCATTTATGGAGAATGGTTTGGCTAATCTTTCTTATGTTGAAGGAACTACTCCACATCCAATTGGTTCAAGTTTAGTGCAAGCTTCCTATTTAGCCTCTTCTTAAATCTTTGATCTTTTTTTTTCCAAATTCCTCTTCTACACACCTTTTCCCCCTCTCTTGTGGAACCCCTATTACTAACTAGAATATGTCTGAAGCTCGCAAGAGAATATGGTCCTCGGTGATGCGTGGACCATTCTTCTTCTTGAACACTTAGATGGTAAAAAAGTGGATACACCACCCTTATTTGTATTAAAAGTAATAGTTGCTAGATGAATTAATACATTAGTGGGATATTTTTTGGATAAGAGACTCTCCAACTAATTGATTAAAATTTAGACTGATCTAAACTGGAGCACCTTTGGTTTAGAAAATGTCCTTGTGACTAAAGAGGATTTCTTCCTATTTAGGTTTAATGGGTTAGTGCAAAAAAACTTGAATTATGCCTTTGGAATTTCAATTGAATACCAATGATACTTCAACAATGAAAACTGAAGATGACTCTGGATAGATATAAGTTAAAGGGAATCCCTTTATGGGTTCACTTCCATAACATGCCATTAGAATATTATAATACTTTAGGCATAAGTTGCATAGCTAATTCACTGGGAAGAATGATTTGTATAGATGAAAATATAACATAACTCTATACTAGATTATGTATAAAGTTAAAGACCTTTAAGGAGCTTCCTGACTCTATTAAAGTTATGAGATAAAATAAGTTTAAACAATTGGAATAGAAGAAAGTAGATGTCAATTATTAATGGACACCTCCTAAGCTAAAAGAAAAGATGAAATAATAAGACATTGGAAAATTATTTCCTAAAAGAAACTATGAGGAGTTAGTGAAAGTTAATCCTCGAGGAGACAACCCCCTTAAAGTTTCTCTAAGTTGGTAAATGTAGGGCTCAACACCTTTAACATTTTTTAGAATCCTTAGTTATAACTAATAGCAAATAACTCATTCCTAAAAGACCATTAGAGAAAGGAGTTCATATTACACCATTTAATATAAACTCAAGCTCAGATGCTCTTAAGGTTACAAACCAAAGGAACCTAAAGGAATATTCATACTTGAATATGGAATCTATATAGATCAACATTAGGAAGTCCTAACTAACCCTAAAGGAACCCCAAGAATGATTAACAGTATATGATTGGAATCTACTATAACTCTTGCTCCTGCAATTAATGTCTTGTTAATATTGTAGCTCTACAATCGCTTAAGCTCCTTCTATTTCCTTACTTATTATCCTGATAGTTTTTTTGGTAAACTACTTGGGCTCTCTTCTAGTTATCTACTATTTCTTCTTCTTGGTCTTCCTTCTTTGCTTCTTCTACTTGTTCTATTATGCTTTTATTCCATTTTACTAGTCCTGTGTCTATTTTTTCTATTCTCTTCACCTCTTCTCCTATCTTTTCCCTCATTCTCCCTCTCCTATGCATAATCATTCTCCTCAAATCCCTCTATTCAGGTTGCTTTTATCCTCCAGTTTTTTCTTTTAACCAGCAATCCTTCGTTATGTTTTTAGGTTCTTAAACTTTCCTACCTTTAATACCCTCGCCTCCTTCTTCTCGTAAGCTTCCTTCACCATTCATAAATCCTTCTACTTCAATTCCAGCTCTTATTTTCACTTCACCTTCTCATAATGACCCTGTTCACATTAGACATTCAATCCACCTATCAATCACATCTGGATGCAAGTTGCAAGGAATCATAATCCAGAATCCTAACTTACTGTCCCCCCAATCCCAACTTGGACCATCATGTTGTTCCCCCTATAATATCCATTCTTTATGTAGGGGTTGATAAATGTAAGTCTACTCTAGTTGGATTCTTCCTAGATAGAAGAATATCATTTCCTATCATGAAAAATTGGTTTTCTTCTAACTGGAAACTATTTGGTCTACTAAACATGATCTTGACAATGAAGATATATTCTTCTTTTGATTTAATTAACCTATTTAGTTACTGAATTCATCAAAACTGAACCATGGCATATGAATAATAAACCTTTTTCTGGTTCAACCTTAGAGGTCTGGAATTAAATTTGAAGATCTTAAACATACCAACATTCCTCTTTGGATCTGTATCCATGACATACCTCTTAAGTATTGGATAAGTAAATGTCTTAACTACCTTGCTAGCTCAATTGGAAGACCTTTGTGTCTTAAGCAAGTTACTGTTAAGACCAAAAGGATTAATTTTGCAAGAATTTGCATAGTTGTGGAGGCACTTGCAGACTTACCTGATGAAGTTGCTATAATAAAGTTTAATGACAATATGAAGCTTATGGAGGATAGTGTTAAAATAACTTATGGATGGAAAGCTCCCAGTTTAAAAATAAAGAGGTTTGAAAGCCAAAAAGAAGAAATTTCTTGATTGGAATCTACTGGGAACTTTTCCAAAAACAATTACATATAGCTCAACAAACAAATTCTATTGTAGTGAATGGAATTACTAATCTACTGAATTTATTCCAAGCTCAAGGAAATCTGGGGTAGATTCATTCATTTTGAATGAGAATCCTTCACTAAACAAAGTTTTTCTAGTTCCAAATTTGCGTAAACTATGTCAAAAGGTTCCTAATTATGATATTTCCTTATACAAATTTGATATTTCTTTATAACGTAGTTCTATGAAACATGATGTGACTCCTGATATATTAGTAATTCCTCCCAACAGAATTGATTCCTCTAAGTCCATAGAAAAGGTATGTTTATATGACAAAAATGAGCTTGAGGAGGCTGAAACTTGTTTAATTTTTGCTCTCTAAGATCATAATGTACTAAGAGAGGCTAGTAACTATTTACAAATCACCACATAGATTGTTAAGAAGTCTTTTCAGGTTGTAACAAATAGAAGAAAATCTCAAAGGAGCAAGGGTTGTTGCTCCAAAGGAAAAAAGAACTAAATGTCCTTTATAATGTGGAATGTTAGAGGTTTAAATTGCCCTAAAAAGGAGCTTGCTTTAAGGGATTTTGTTTTTAAGGAAAAGTCTATATTAATTGGTCTTTTAGAAACAAAAATAAAGATGGAGAATATTAAGAAGATTGATATTTTAGGGTAGCAATGGAGTTTTGTCTCTAATCATCTCAACATATTCTGGGTAAAATTATCATTTGTTATAATTCAGACAGAATAGAGGTGGATGTTTTGAGCACTTCAGATCAAATGATTCACTTAAAGATATCCCTTAAGATTGAGAAAGTGGTTATCTTACTTACAGTAGTTTATACTAGTAACTTTGCATTCCAAAGGAATGACTTATGGAACAAACATAGGAATTTAGGAATCAATTGTAAATTTCCTTATGTAATCTATGGAGATTTAAACTCTACTTTAAATAGAGATGAAGCTTAAGGTAAGTGTTGTCTAAGAAATTTTATAGAGGACTTATTGGATTGTGTTGATTATCTAAGGGGTAACTGAGTCAAAAGGCCACTTCTATACATGGAGTAATAAGCAGGGCTCTAATTGGTTTGTAAGAAAAAAAAACTTAACAGGTTACTTGTAAATTCTTGTTGGTTATCAAAGTTCCCTAATAGTATAACTAACTTCATGGACCCCTTGTTCTTTGACCACACACCTATAAGGTTGTTTGTTTTTCTCTCCTATTATGTTAGAAATTATCCATTCAAATTCAACAACTTCTTGACTCATCATAATGGTTTATTGGAAGCTTGTAGAAAAGGTGTTGATCAGTCTGTCTTTGGATCCAAACAATGTTGTTCTGTTCAAAAACTTAAAGCAGTTAAAGAGAAACTTATCCAACTGAGTAAATACATGGGACCAATACAAAAATGTTGTGGAAGTGGCTAAAGTAAGGTTGTATGATGTTCAAAAACTTCTGGCTTTAATTATTGATAATATAAGTCTCTTGAGTAAGGAAAAATGTCTGTTGGATAATTATCTTCAGACTGTGCATAACCATTTTTCCCTTATCAAGCGGAAACCTAAGATTGCATGGCTCAAGGATGGTGATCAATATGCTAAGTTTTTTTTCAATTCTGTGCTAGTAAGAAAAAATATAAACAAAATTTGTTCGATTGTTTCAAGTGATATTGTTTTTTTGTAAGATCAGAGTTTAGTCCTTCTTAAAGCCACAAATTCTTTTCCAAGCTGTCAAGAATTGCCAAAGCTTCTGACTCTTCTCTTTATTATTAAGTAACTTCATCTCCAAAACAATTTCTAAAGAGACTTCCTCTTTATTGATTAAACCAATCAAAGACAAGGACATAGTTGATACTATCTTCATATTAAATGGGTTGAATGACCTAAGGCTTGATGGATTGAATGGCTTTTTCTTTCAGAAGTATTAGGATGTAGTTAGTAAAATGATCTTATAAGCTACTCATGAGTTCTTCAAAACTTATAGCTTTTGAAGGAGAAGAATAAAACTTATCTGCTTAATTCCTAAGCTATCTGACCCAACTTCATTTAGTGATTATAAATCTATTTCTTGCACAAATTTTCTTTATAAGTTCATATCAAAATTGATTGCTATAAGATTGAAGAAAGCTGTCAATTCTCTCATTGGTGAAAATTAAGGTGCTTTCATTGAAAATAGATAGCTTGGGGATAATTTTTTGTTAGTTTAGGAGCTCAACAAAGGAGACTCAAGAATTTGCACCCTTATTAATTTGCTCTATCAAAGTTGATTTTAATAAAGCTTTTGATCGTGCCAATTGGGATTTCTTGTTTCACTAGCTGGAAGTTTTTGGATTCCCTGGACAATTCAACCTTTAGATTAAAGAATGTGTCTCTACTACTTTTTATTGTGTATTAATGAATGGAAGTCTTTTTAAGTTATTCAACAGGGCTAAAGAAATAATATAGGGAGACCCTATATCTCTATGACTCTTCATTTTATATATGGAAACTTTAAATTCTCTTATTAAACACAATGTTAGCCTGCATACTAACTTCAAATTTCATTCCAAATGTAGAAAAGTTTCCTTGACAAATATGAGTTTTGCAGATGATTTACTCTTGTTTTGTAAAGAACATTTAGCTTCAATTTAAATTCTTATGGAATCCTTTAAGCTCTTCAAAAGAGTTTAAGGATTGGAATTCAACATCAAAAAGAGTCACTTCATGATCTTTAAAGTAGCCTCGAGTATGGAATCATACATATCCAAAATCACTGGCATAAGTAGAAATCTTCCTCCATTGTTGTATTTAGGCCTTCCTATTTCCACTAAAAGGCTTAGTTTCACTGGATGCTTTCCTTTTATTGACAAGGTTCAAAAAAGACTCAAATCTTGGGTAAACAAATCACTTTCATAAGCCAGAAAACTTCAATTAATCAAATATGTTCTCTTGTCATTCCACATCTACTTGAGTTCCCACACTTTTCTTTCAGAAAAATTTATCAAACTACTAGAAAGATTGTTCAAAAACTTTCTATTGAGTCACCATGCTAGAATAGATGGTCTTGCTAAAATCAAATGGTCAAATATTTGTTCTCCAAAAGAAGGTGGTAAGGGAGTCAATGATATTAAGGCGACTCATACAACCTTGATTCTAAAAATACTATAGTAGAATATAGAGGATAAAACATCTCTTTAGATGAAATGGTTGCATATTTATTTCTTGAAAGCATATGCATTTGGAAGGTGCAAAAAAGCTCCTCACACTCTTAGTGTCTTGGATAGCTCCTGCAGCTCATAGACAATGTTGAATATGTTTTTTCTGTAAATTGGGGAATGGTGAAAAATCATATATTTGGTATGATAATTAGAAAGTTGGTCTAACATATTGTAGTCTCAATAGCTAAAACACTCGATTCTTTGGGTTTTAAGGTCTATAAGCTAATAGAGAATAACAATTGGACTCTACCTCAAGTATTTTTTAGATACAAACCTCCATATTTACCATATATCTCTAGATCTTATACCTTCTTTTGGAAAAGAAAGCCAGTTTTTAAGAGACTGATGAGACTCCTTGGTACTAAAGTGTATTGGCATAATATTGTATAGAATAAGTTTATGATTCTTAAAAACTCATTTCTACTATGTCTAATTATGAAAAATAAGTTAAGCATAACAAACAAGTTGCAATTTTTGTAGTGGATAAGAGTTCTTCCTTATGCAGAGAATGTATTGAAGGTAAGGACCACTTATTTTTTCATGCCACTTTGCTTTTGATGTTTGGAAAGAGATTAAAAGATATTATCAATGGGACCTTATAGGGAATTCATTTTCAGAAACCATTTAATGGCTAATGGATCATTTTTATATTCATAGGGACACTTTAAAGACATATTATTGCTTTGGGGACTTGTATCAAAGGGATATGGGACGAAAGGAAAAATAGCAAATTCAAAAACAAATTTGCAACTATAAAAGAGACAACATATGTGATATTATAAACCATCAAAGAAACCCTTTTCTTAAAAACAAAATCAATTGACTTTATAGAAGCTTAAATGGCTAGCCTCTTAAATGATTGTATTTTTTTATCATGGTAGAGAGATTATTCTCAAATCTCTATACTAATGTACGGGACTTTCCTAAAGAACTATTTGTAATCTTCTTTAATATCCTTTAATACATTCTGTTAATTTAAAAAAATCATGGGAAATGTAAATAAGCCCATATGGAAATCAAGAATGCATCAATGTAAATTCAGAAGGAAAATGAAACAAACAATCTCACATTAAAGCCAAAAAGTTTAGGTGGGAAAGCTAAAACTAGAGTAAAAGGAACTAGTGTAACACCCCACTCCCGGCGAACCCGAATCCGATATCGACAGTGATACCCGAATCCGTGCCCCACGAGGGTAGCGTGTCACATCACTTCACTAAACAAAATTCGGTATAATTAAAATTTTTTTTAAACGCTTTAAAACTCTTTACACTTATCACTCATGTGGGCCCACTTTTTCTTTTTCAAAACATTTATTAC
>JANQBM010000222.1:23179596-23193838 GCA_025594535.1 Erythroxylum domingense | reverse complement strand
AGGGTGATTTGAGCACCAAACTAGATGAGTTCTAGTAGATGCTCAAAATGATGGAAGATAGATCAAAAATCTTGTTGTATGCACTTTGATTCATGAAACAATTGCATAAATTGCAAGAACAAAGTTATTGATACCTCTCTCTCACTCTAGAACTCTTCTAGAGCCCTTATGCTCTCACTTGAGTGTGTAAGAAGTGGTAAAACCTTGTGTATATAAGTGAAGAACTCACTTATGTACTATTTCGTGCCCTCTGTCACGATCATGGCCAAAGGAATTTGGCCCTATACACTATGTTTTTCATTCGATCTTTTATGCGTGTGACTCTTAGGTTCCCAGTTATTTTAGGCACTTGAATTAACTTTTAATTCAAGCAAATCATAAAGGGTTTCATGATGCCAATTTACTAGAATATAAGTGGATTAACACACGAACTATTCGATAGTTAGTTGTCTAACTTATGAACCTTTCCATAGACAATTACCGTGCAATTCATCCTTTCACCATACTATACCCTACTTGATTCGGAATATGGGCTATGTGTCAACTCTCACTACACTGACTACTTCGCATCTAGTCCAAGTGATGTGAGTTCTTGTCTTAGGATCTCATTACTCTTATGTGTCATTGAAGACTCTCTTCATCACATAACAGCTCTGGCCAGAGACTCCTGAGTAATGACCCCGACAAGAGGTCGCGGGTATCATCTCCTTCTATCAGGAGTGGTGAATCCTTTATTGGCTACCCAATTACCTTCGAATACTAATGGCTGTACCTAATCACCACCCTAAGAGTGACCTCATCATGAGGTAGCAAGGAACGATGTCAGAGAATAGGATTAGTATCCAAGATATCCTTGAGTACCTCAAGTCTAACGATATTTGCACCATTGATATGATGAGATTAATCATTGACATTCGATAGATCATCCATATGATAATCTCATAGTGGTTTATTCGATGTACTTACTACCCTTAGTAAGCATCTACATATTAACTCTAAACATCTCATGCTTACAGTTTGTGAGATCCACTGCTTGATCAAATCAAGGAGTATAACATGTGTTAGTCTGTCTAGATTAATAATGTCCTGTCTTATTAATCCTATAATTAGGGATTATTTAGATACTAACATAATTGCACATGATAGGAATCTCATTATCACGATCTCATCATGATTTCCTTCATGCTATGTTTTGTATCATGTACTTCATGAATTCGATTTAAGATCAATATCAATTCATATATTAACGAATATCAAAATTAATGAAAAATGTCTTTCGCTTTATTAATCAAAATAAAGTTTGTACAAAAGTGATAAAAGTGATTACCTTTAGAGCACTACTCTAATCATATTTATCAAATAGCTCTCCTTTAAATATTTAAGTCTTATATTTATACAAAAGCACGAATTCAGTTTATTTTATTTATATTTAAATAGGTGATGAGGAGCGCATTTGTCTCTTCTTTTACGGGTTTTCATGTTTTTTCCTTTATATTATAGTTTTATAGAATTTTGCAATTTCATTTGTCTAATATTCTTTTAATATGGTTTTAGATTTTTAGTTGAGGTAAAGAGAATAAGAATATCAGAATCAAATTATATACTTCTATTATAAATTATTTTCTAGTTTCAAAAAATCAAAGCATAAACTTAATGTTATTCTTAATTCATAATTTTTGTTCAATCTTATATTTAGTTCAATAATTGTTAACGTCTGTTTTATATTCTTCCATCTTTGTTTGATTATAATCATAAATTTAGTTTATCAATCATTAAAATAATACTTAAAGATTGTGTTAGTCTAAGAATGGCACACGAGAGGGGAGTGAATTGTGTATGTTCACTTTTTGCCCTATTAGAGAACTAATGAATGAATTGTCTATTCTAATGTATGATTGTGACAAATTCATATATGCAAACCATAAAACAATCTTAATAATAGCTAAAGAGAGAAGGGTAATAGAGATAAAATCGATTTAGAGTGGTTTAACTAAACAACCTTTAACATAATTCAACTCCCTAAACTCCACTTAGAATTCACTATCTTTTTCCTTTAATAAGAAAAATGGAATCCATATAACATCTTAGTTACCATGTGAGTAGTTACCATGTGCTGCATTAATTTTTTTCAATTACTACACTAGTGATTATTGTTACTTAGACTATATTCTTAGTATGATTTTAAGAGCATTTTCCTTGTGTTTAGGTGGTTTTTATATGATCTAGTACCCAAGTTAGCTTATTTGTTATTTTTAAGTCGTGTTTTAGCTCCCTAATAAAGAAGGAATTCAATTCATGCAAATTAGAGTCAAGTTAAAGTAGGTTATGGAATGGTTTTAAAGGAAGAATTTAGAACATGATCCACAACATGGATCTATGTTCAAACTGCTTTTATGGCTAAACAATAAAAGTTTTGCATAAATATGCGTTAGAGACTTATGTGGCGGTGATTTTATTATATTAGAAAGTTTTCTATAGGTAGAGTAACATAAGTTCAATGTGGATCTGTGTTGAACCTATGTTGTTATTATTTTTATTAAACTTTTAGGGACTTATGAAATATAAAGATTAAAGGGACTACAATAAGATAAAATGACAGTCATTAAAGAGTTAAATTAGAGCATTTTGAGATAAGAAAGGAGCAATTTCAAAGCGAAAGAAGGAATCAACTTCAAGATTTCAGGATTCATAAGAATAAGTTCTTTTATTTTGTATTCTTTCTTAATTGTTGTTGGTTTTATTTATTTTTTATGAACAAAATTGGGATAGATCTAAATGGGATGAAGCCTGGAACTCTTTGTTTGGATTAATTTTTTATTTAAATAAATATCTAAGTTATCTTATGAATTATTCATGATTACTTATTGTGTTTGAATTAAAATATGCTAGCATTTTGATCTAATTTTAAATTTCATATATAAGGATTCATAAATCATATTTATAAATAAATCATTGCATGAATAATAAGAAGCATGGAATCTTAGACATAAGACTACATAAATCTATGAGTTAAAGTCAAATATAATAAAAATTCATTGAACAAGTTAATGCATTTTTAGAGTATGAATAGAAAAAGATTTTAATTATTCAATCAATTTAAAGATCAAGCTATATTTCTTAAGAAAAAGTATTGTTATAATTTTAGAATTTCTATCAGTCTACAAAACTAGCATTCATAATTGAATCAAGATAAATTTAAACATATAATTGTTATAGGAAATTCTACATATGGATCTTATTGACAAATTGCTTCATTTTTATGTATTGCTTTGGTTTTTTATTTAGATTAGTAAATCTAGTTAGTTAACCATTTCTTTTAAGTTAATAGTAAATTGAGTTTAGTTAACCATTTCTTTTAATTTAATCATTCATTTTGTTAGATTAGATAATAGAAAGATTTTTCTTACTAGTACTCATAGTCCTTAAGGGAACGACACTCGTATTCACTAGATTATACCATAAAAAATATAGTTACATTTATTTAGTTTATTTTAGTATTATGTGGGAAGTATATATCAATTGTCATAATCATATAGAACTAAAAAAATTGCCTTTCTTACTCATACTAATGAACTAATGCTTATTCTATGTTATGCACTTCACACATTCATGTAAACGCTCTCTCTAACATTTTAAGGCTTTATTAACTCTCTATTATGGCAAAGGTTCTTCCCACAATTCATATAAGATCATTTTAGCCCTAAACTAACTCAAATAATTGGCAGACACGTAAATTATTTATTACAATGGCTAGCTTATAGGTAGGATTGACTAGTTAGTCATCCACCTTTGATTAGTTAGACATCAATTAGGGTATTAAATATACAGTTATAACCTTTAAGCTAGTCGGTGAACAGTTCTTTGATTGATGGGTAGTATTTAAATAGTGAATAGTTTAACATATGGACAATGTAAAATTGTATACATTCACATACTAAGTTATCCAAACTTAAATTTTCAAACCTCCAAGTTCTTTTAAAGATTAATAGCTCTTTCCATTGCAATAATTGAATCAAAATCCTTTTAGAAGATTCCAAAAAAAATGTTTTGATGATTAAGATACTTTCTTTAAGACCTTCCTAAATTTCCTATTGATTCTAACAAAGTATATGCAATACGCCTAAATATAAATCATTCGATAATGATTGAGCCCATAATTTATTAAATAAATAAGACAAGATTACAATGATTTATTACATTTTGAGGTACTTAATTGCTCTTTATTATTAGTTCTTTATGTGAATTTTTTTAAATTTCTCTTGAAATGCATGTGTGCTTTACTTTGTTAATTTCCCTATATCCTTTTTATTATCTAATTGATTTAATTAGCTTCTTTGCTTACTTTACCTTCCATTGAAATTGATCTTTAACATATTGCTTAATTTTATTATAATAGACCTACTAATACCACCAAAGTAAATTTATCAATAGTAATACATTTTTTATCATCAAAACTATATGTTAAGATCTCACTTGATCTAATAGAGTGTACATTTAAGTGCTTTCATGCATTAAACATGCAATAAAGATAACTAAATGCTCATAATGATTTCACCCAAGGTGCATTTCATCATAATGTAGTACTACAATCTATAAACTCATTCCAAGCTACTAGCAAACAAACTGAAAAGGTTGCTTCCTAATTATATTGATTTCACCCAAGGTGCATTTATTAAAGATATATCAATTGGATATAATATTTCAATACTTTAGGAGTTATTCAAATTAAGGATATAACAGGAAATGCTCAAACAAAGATTATGTCTTTAACATTGATTTTTAAAAGGCCTTTAACTCTATAGATTGGATGTTCCTCAAAAACACTATTAAAGCTTTTAGATTCCTTATCTTATTTGTAGCTTGGAAAGTGTAGTGCATATCTTCAGTCTCATATAATGTTCTTGTTAATAGGAAACCCTCCAAACTCATTAAAGGAGTTAAAGGTATTAGGCGAGGTGACTCCTTATCTCCTTGTCTCGTCACACTAGTTATGGAGTTCCTTAAAAGACTCCTAAGATTGACTTCCACTAGCCAAAGGAAGAAGTACAGGTTTCACTCTAAATGTAAAAATTTGAAATTGTGTAGCCTATTCTTTGCAGATAATCTCTTCTTGTTCTCAAAAGGAGATGACAACTAATGTTATGTTTTAATGATTGCCTTAAACACATTCAAAGAGATTTTTAGGGCTCTTTATTAATAAGGAAAAATGCCAACTCTTCATCTCCTCAAGTGCTTCTCACATGTCAACCTTGTTCTCCTCTATAACTAGTTTACACACTAAGAGACCACCTTTTACTTACCTTGAGATACCCATATCCACCCAAAAACCTTCATATAATGTTTTCCTTCCACTTATTTGAAGGATCCAGAAGAGGATTTTAGCTTGGTGTAACAAAATCTTCTCTTTAGCTAGTAGAATCAAGCTTATCAACTCAGTCTTGAACAACTTGCATATACATTGGTGATCCTACCTTATGTTGCCTAAAAAAATTAAGAAATTATTGAGGAATTTTCTCTAATCTAGAGACTAAAACAAGTACACCTTGGCTAAGGTCAAATAGTAACTCCTAATAAGGAAGGATATTTGTGAATTATCCTATAAAAATAACTAACAAAGTATTGATGGTCAAATAGATGAATTGTTATTGCTTAAAGGGGTCTAACATCTGGTCCATTCACAATCAAGATAAAGCTACATACTATTAACAGGATTAGCAGGTTCCTAAACATTTTTAGTAGTTGCTCACTTTGCAGGCAGGAAGAAGAATATATAGACCATCTCTTTTTTTAGTGTGACTATGCTACCTTAGTTTGGGAAGGTATGGCACAAAAAGGTCACTTTTTATCCCTCCTTCAAGCTATAACGAGATTGTGACTTGGTCCTGCTAGCCTTTCAATCTTTGTAAAGGAGATTAACATAATTCATAAAATTTGTCTAAGGAAACACAGCCTATACATAATAGACGGAAAGGATATGTGAAATTTTCAATACCAATCTAAGAAAAGAGACCTTGCACTCAAGGACTTGATCTCACTTGTAAGGGAGCAACTAATGGCACAAAAAATTCAAGATATTTGTAGTTTAGACATGGTGATCTAGCTAAGGTTCCTTTGTGACATAAGCAAAGATGTTGCTAGTTACTTTCTCAAAACACTCTATCATCCTTCATCTCTTATTGTTATTCCACTTTCACTTCCTTGTAACAATTTAATGTTTATATTTATAAAAGACAAGAATTGTAATTGCCTGGATGTTTATTTTGCTTAGTTATATCAACTTTATAGCTACTTAATTTCTTATAATCCCTTTTTGATCACTGGATCAATGATATACCATTTAACTTTTCAAAAACAATTAAATATTTTAAATTAAAGAATAAAGGAATATAAAAAGCTTGTCAAGTAGTTAATTCATCAATCAATTATTTTAAAATTACCTAATATGTCTTAATTAATTAAAAACTTCTAATTTAAATTATTACGTTGCATTTATTAAATTTAAAGAGATGGAATTAAAAGGTAAGCTAATCATTAAAAAGTTGTCTTAAAATTAAATACTATTTTTTATTAAAGGATGCCACTTTTCAAATCAGACAATAACTTTCATTTTGATATAAATAAACAAATAAATAAATATTGAGTACTTGATCATACAATTTAAATATATTAAAGACGCTAATGCAACTAGCTTGATATGACTTAAATTAAATGAGACACTAAACATTATAGGGGATTTATTTGATTCATTTTTCTTTGTTAAACAAATAGTTTTGTCATAGATATTTATAATTTTTAAAAGATGATTTAATGCCTAGCAAATTTTTTTATTAATAAGATTATTATATTTAACAATATATTTTAATGGAAGTTAGTATATTGAAGATTTACCCCACTATAAGTTATCATTACTAAAATTTTAGACAAAATCTGAAGGTGGAATGAGAGAATGTTTAGATACCTTTAAGATGTTATACCAAAAAAAAAACATTTAACGCCAATAGCTATAAAGAAAGAGAGCAAAAACAACTTCTCTCTAGAACACCACTGGTTTGCGTTTCAGTGATTTCGCCTACTAGTTCAATCTTTCAAAGAGTGAATCTTGTGGAAGAAAAATCTGTTTCTCAGACAGCGATTGTCATTGTATTCTTTTCCTTTCTCTTCCCATCGTAGCCTGCAAAACAGAGAGCACTATCAGAGAAAACATAAACACATATGAACGAAGGGTGAGTAGTATAGATCTGGCATGTCCATCTGATATAGAACAAAAGTTTGTCCGTAGTAGCACAGATCTGGCATGTCCATCTTCTTCAAGAAAAGACGATTCCTTTAGATCTGTTTAGAGATTCTTAGTTCAACAGTATATTCTCGGTCTCTGACAATGAAACCACACTCTCCATTATTGTTGTTGTTTGAGATATATGAGAAGAAGTTCGTTCAAGGTGACTTCTGTCCGTTGAATCAGGGTAAGGTAAAAGGTTTATTCCTTTTTAGTTAATTCGTATATGGGTTTATGGCAGCAATTGACTTGATTCTTGGCTTGAATTTTTATCATTGAATTTACTTTGTTTATTATTATTTTCTAGGTTATGTTTTTTATTGATTGCTTAGCACGCTATTTGATCTTTGGCATACTCTATACTCTCAAACACTGCCTTTTGAGCTCATAACAACTGTTATTTGAACTCGTTTCATATTTTACTCCACAATCCACACTCCATCTATGCTTCGTTTGGATCAACTAAAGCTACGGTGAATTTGAATTGTCAAGTTCAAATGAGTAACTCTCCGATTAACCCCTCCATAAAAGATGAGGTGCTTCGTCGGACAAGGAAAAAATATAAATGACATCGAAGCAATGCTGATCAGGTGCTTAGGATGAATGAAACGGACCAACCAATGAAAGATGGAAGTGGCCAATTCGATCTGAAGGCCCAACTCGTTTCTTATAAGGAGCGTTTAACGAGTCAGTCTCACGGTACTTGGGAGGATTGGACAACTAGTCAAAAAGATGATGATATTATCATTGATGACGAGGTGTCTGATTCGGAGGATGGAGTAGATGATGAATCAAAGGTGGTTTTTACAAAGGCTGAAAAACAAGCGCTACGAAGGCCAAGGTAGAATGCTCTCATTATAAAGCTCCTGGGAAAGGTACTGGGTTACAAGGTTCTCATTTCGCGAGCTATTCACATGTGGTAGACTGATGAAAACTACAAGATCATTGATCTAGGCCAAGATTATTTTCTTCTCAAGTTTGAAAAGAAAAGTGATTATAAACATGTTTTAGATGGTGGTCCTTGGGTGATCAATGGGCATTATCTAACGCTGAGACAATGGACACCCCATTTCAAGCCCACTTTAAATCAGATCAACTCTATTATAGGATGGGTTCGTTTTTCTAGAATTACCTTTGGAATACTACTCGACTCTGGCTTTGAAGATAATTGCGTCAATGGTAGGGAAGGTGATTCGTATCGATTCAACAACTCAAAGTGTAGTGCGTGGAAGCTTTGCCCATGTATTTGTTGAGTTAGATCTCCTCAAGGCTTTTAGGTCTTCCATTCTTGTTGGAAAATTTCTCTAGAGAGTTGAATATGAAGGTCTTCAATTAATTTGTTTCAAGTATGGTAAATTTGGCCATAAGTGAGACACATGTCCTGATGATAAGCAGATGCTAAAAAGCAATGATAAAGGATCTGATCAATCTAATCAACATGATACAGCTAACGAAGTGACCAAAGTTGAGTCTTCGATGCATCCAACAACTTCACACCCTAATGAGAGTTCCTTCGGACCTTGGATGTTGGTCTAATGTCGTTCTCAATGGTCGTTGGTAGGTGGAGCTAACAAAGGAAAGAATTCTATGGGGATTGATACTTGGCATAACCAAGGGAATAGATTTTTCGCGTTAGCAAATAACGCAAATAAGTCTGACCCTGTGAGTCAAGCTAGAGACAAAAATCGTCAATCTAGGAAATCTGATGGTAGTCAACAAAAAATTACTTTCGCAAATGCCTAGGTTTGGTGTCATAAAGTTTCTACTAGCATTCGAATTTCTTCTCCCGGATCTAGTAGCGTAATGGCTTTAAAAGGCCAGAGGAAAAATTCGAAGCCTCAACTAAGGGAAAGCGGTTCTCTTTCCATCTACACAATTTATGGAACCACCGCCTAGCTTTCATTTTCAAGCGGACTCTGCTATTGATGTGGTTTTTGAGGCTCAACGTTTAGATTCTCAAATTGGACCTTCCAAAAATGGGTCTACCTCTTCCACTTTAGCACAACCAATTATTAGCCCATTACATAGGCCTAATTTTGATATTTTACAACAGAGCCCTATGGAGGTTTTCACTCCAGATCAAGCTCAAGATCGCACTGAAGAGACCAATCCCCCCAATATTCTTCCGTTGGTTCATCCTCCTTCATCTATCATAGGAACCTTGGGTAGTTCTAGTGATACAACTCTTATTGATCAGGAGGACAATGAAGATAATTTCGGAGATGTGATGTCGTCCATTGCTACTAAAAAGCAAGAAGATGACCTTAATGATAAGGGGGATGAGGATGAGATGATGTATGGTTAAATTACATTGTCTTTCTGTTTCTCTATTGCTTATAACGATTCTTTTCTGGAACGTTAGGGGCGCTGCTAGCTTTTTTTGTAAAAGGAATATCAAAGAGCTTTTTAGAAGCCATAAAGTAGAAATTCTTATTGTCGCAGAACCTGGATCAACAAAGGGACAACAAATATGATCATTCATAGTTTGAGGTTTTACGGGCATGCTAAAGTGGATGCAGTGGGTTTCTCTGGTGGTATTTGGGTACTTTGGAAAAATTCAATTGGCAACGTTCAGGTGTTTGAAATGGGTGGTCAGTTCTTGACTATTCTTATTTCATCACCTGAAAAAGTTACATGGGGACTCATGGCAGTATATGTGAGTCTTGCGGCAGTTACTCAACAGTTCTTTTAGGATTATTTGCAAGAGTTTTCAGATTTTGATGGACTCCCTTGGATTATTCTGGGAGATTTTAATTAGATTTTGTCGAGTGAGGAAAAACAGGGTGGTAATCTGAAACCTTTACAACGTATTGAGGATTTTTTGTAAGGTTGTTGCTATTTGAAAACTTATTGATCTTGATGCCCAAAGTTGTTGTTTTACTTGGTCTAATAGGCAATTTGTATCCGGACTTATTCGAAAGAAATTAGACCGTGTCTTATGTAGTATAGAATGGAGGCATTCTTTTCCTGAGGCTTTTGTACTTAATTTTCCTCATGCTCATAGTGATTATTGCCCAGTGTTAGTTTCGTTTGAGAAAAGGTTTGCTGTTAATCGTTCTGCCAGACCCTTTCGTTTTGAAGCTGCATGGCAAACCCATTCTTCTTTTTCTCAGGTCCTCCTTGCTAGTTGGAATAATGATATTGGACTGCACTCTAATCTTCACAATGTCCAACTTACTCTTCAACATTGGAATTCACAAACATTTGGGAATATTTTTAAAAGGAAAGTTCTGTTAGCTCGCCTTGGTACTCAGAGAGCATTGGAATGTACTCCCAGTCCATTTCTTTTTGCCTTATAAAAAAAGTTGAGTGCTGAGTATAATAAAGTCCTTAATCAAGAGGAATTGTTGTGGTTTCAAAAATCAAGAGAGAATGGGGTTCAACTTGGTGTTCGTAACACACGTTTCTTCCATACCACTACTTTAGTACGAAGGAATAGGAATTGGATTCATATAATTAAAGATGGGACTGGTAATTGGATTTGGGACGAAGTACAAGTTCGAGAGACCGTTCTTCATCATTTTTATCAAGTATATTTGGCTGAACCTTTATAGTTAGATTTTCGACATGTTTGTCCAAGGTGTTCACAGCCAATCGAGGAGCGTTTCCTTTTGGATATTATTCGTATTCCATAAGCTGATGAGGTCCATGCAGCTTTGAAATACATGGCCCCCTTTAAGTCTCCTGGCCCTGATAGTTTTCAGGCGGGCTTCTATCAGGCTAATTGACCCATTGTAGGAAATTTTTTGGTTTCTTTTGTCCAAGATGCCTTTACAAGAGGGAGTTTTGATGATACTCTAAGTCGTGTGTTTAGTTTGCCTTATCCTAAAAATTGATCATCTGGAAACGACTACTCAGTTTCGTCCAATTTCTCTTTGTAATGTTTTGGTTGAGCTCATGTCAAAAATCATTGTGAATCGCCTTCGGCCTTTGCTCCAACAGTTTATAGCGCCTACTCAAAGTAGTTTTATTCTAGCCAGAGGTGCTTTAGATAATATTATTCTTGTTTAAGAGACTATTCACTCTTTCTCTCAAAAGAAAGGGAAAAGTGGTGGCTTGATGATGAAGATTGATTTGGAAAAGGCTTATGATCATATTGATTGGGAGTTTTTAAGATGGGTTCTTTAAGATGCGGGATTTCCTTCTACCATTGTGTCTCTTATCATGTTCTGTATCACTTCTATAGCAATGAATTTTCTTTGGAATAGGGAAGTCATTAATTACTTTAAACCGTTTAGGGGTCTCCGTCAAGGTGACCCCTTATGTCCTTATCTCTTTTTTGTTTTATGTCTGAATGAGCTTTCTTGCTTGATTGAACAGGAGGTAACAGTGGGTAACTGGAGCTTATCAAACTATCAAGGGGTGGGCCTGCTATTTCTCATGTGATGTTTGTAGATGATTTAATTTTGATGGGCAAAGCTTCAATTAAACAAAGCAAAATCATGATCGACTGTTTAGATAAATTTTGTGCCTTTTCAAGTGAAAAAGTTAATGTTGCTAAGTCTAGATTTTATGTTTCCCTAAACACTACCAAGACAGTAGTAGACGGTATTCAACGATGTACAGGCATTGCTCCATGTGTTGATCTTAGATTGTATCTTGGTGTTCCCCTTCATACACATCGTGTTTCTCGACAAACCTATGACCATATCCTAACAAAGATCAATAAGAAATTGACTACTTGGAAGGCTGAGCAACTCTCGCTTGCTGGTCGAGCCACTCTTGTGCAATCTGTCACTAGTACCATGGCTACGTATACTATGCAAACCACGAGACTTCCTATCGCTGTATCCAAAGAAATTGACTCTCTCAATAGGAAATTTCTCTGGGGTTCAACGACTAACAAACAGAAAGTGTCACTTCTTAAGTGGGATATGGCGTGTCGTCCACGTAAGGAAGGTGGCTTGGGTTATCAAAAAACTGCAGATATGAATTTGGCTTTGTTGGCTAAACTTAGTTGGAAACTTGAGACCAATGATAGTAGTTTATGGGCTCGTGTTTTAAAGGCTAAATATTTTCAAAGCTTTACCTTTTTGCAGTCAAAAATTAAACCTATTGCTTCTTATACTTAGAGGAGCTTGTGCTAGTAAGCATATTGTCAATCAGGGTTGTTCAAGATTGGTTGGGTGTGGTGATCGAACGTCCTTTTGGTTTGATAAATAGCTTGATAACTCCGAGTTGGCCTCGTTAATTGATCCAAATTCCCTACCCCCTTTGCAAGATGCGAAAGTCTCTGATTTTGGAGACAACAAAATTGATTTTCGGGATATTATACATTATTTCCCTAAGGAAACCTGAAATCTTCTTTCTCTTTTCATGCCTGTTCATGTAGGAAAGGACAGAACTATTTGGTCTGCTTCTCCTTTTGGTGTGTTCTCGGTGAGTTCAGCTTATAATCTTCTGCTTGAGATATCACCAGCGAATTTCAACTGGAATTTAGTGTGGAAGAAGAACTTGCCTCCTCGCATCAAGTTTTTCTTGTGGCTGGTAGTTCATAACCAATTGTTAACATGTGAAGCTTGTGTTCAACGCCATATCATTACTATAGCCAATTGTCCACGATGTGACGACCCTTGTGAATCAATTTTACATTTACTTCGAGATTGTCAAGATTCGCAAGTCATCTAGTCCTCTTGGCTCTACGGTCATCGATTAGATGTTTTCAATTCTTTATCTCTTGTTGATTGGATTCGTGTTAATTTTTGCAACTCTTCTTTTATTGTTGCTAATAATATTCCCTAGGCTGACCTTTTTCGTTATACCTATTAGTATATATGGCGTTGACGTAATTGTGTTGTTTTTGATCCAGACTTTGTCTGGCCCCCTATGCTACTAATATCATTTGTGCAAGTGTGTAGAATTTTCGCAGATATAGCATGATGCAAAAGGCCTAGGTGATGAAGCAGGATATGCTCATTGCTTGGAGTCCACCACCCTGTGGTTGCATCAAAATTAATATGGATGCATCAGCACTCACAAATTCGGGAGACACAACGATTGGAGGCCTTGCAAGGAACGCTGAAGAAAGATGGCTGTTCAGGTTTGTAAAGAGACTCGGTTGGGAGAACATTACAAAAGCTGAATTATTCGAAATTTATTATGGACTGCTTTTGGCTTGGGATTGAGGCCTCCGAAATGTATTTATTGAATCAGACTCTTTTTTAGTTGTTAACAAAGTGAATGATGACCTTTGGCTTATAGATCAATTCTATCAAATTATTCATGCTTGCAAGGAACTGCTTAGCTGACTTTGGCAGTGTCGTGTTATGCATACTTATCGCGAAGTAAATATGTGAGCTGACTATTTAGCTTCTTGGGCTTACGAAGGTAGTTTTGATGTTTACTCACCTTGATAATTCCCCTGGACAACTCCACTATTTTCTCCAGGAGGATCTCATGGTTATTGCTCAGCTTAAGGCCTTCCCTATTTGCACCTATCATTCTTTGATTGCTCCTTTATACAAAAAAAAGTTACCTTTATATATCTTTTAAATGACTTAAATAATGGATGATAACTCTTTCTTTCTTAAGCTTTTTTTATGTATAGACATTTTTTTGGTAAAGTGGACACTTATTCTAAATAAGAGAAAGCAACTGCCTTTATTTAAGCATAATGTGTATGGGGAAAATGTTACGGGTCATTTAAGCTTGATTTGGGAAAGCAGTAGCGGTTGATAACTTGCTGAAATCAACTTGTTGAAATAATAAGTACTTATTCTCAATATATCTTTCTACTTATCGATTTCTGCGGTAGTACCATACTTTCCTCCAACCTTCAGTTGTTCGCCCGCAGATCTAAACATGTGACTGCATTTAGAAACTATGATGGATAAGTACTTATCCCTATCGTACCGCAGATCCAAACGTGACCTTAGTTTCTGTAACATCTCGTTTCCAGAGAACGGGTCGGACCAAAGAAACGGGTCCAGGTGTGGTAAATTACCACACCTCATGCTCATGCAGTTG
>JANQBM010000222.1:23164534-23179422 GCA_025594535.1 Erythroxylum domingense | reverse complement strand
TTGAGCGTCGGAGAGGCCTATCGGGAAACAACCCCCGACGTGCCTTCTTTGTTTTGCAGGAATCCTCAAGCCAGAATACTCGTGTTCAACAGTTGACCCCATGGATCCAAACGACAACGTGCAGTCTCGTCAGAATCCGACTGAACCAAATTCGATACAGCATTCATAACATCGGGTAAATTACAATAAAAATCTTAGACCTAATGAGTATTTTTTGGAGGCATCCTTTAATCGATATCATCCACGTGGCAAGTAAGTGACATGTCATATAATTGAGTTAAAAAAGAAAAATAGGAGCTTTACTTCGCTGTTGTAACTTGTATTGCCAATAGTCAGCCGTTCAAGTAAAAGTTCCCAAACCTGTTTAAGCCAAGAAATTGAAGTGTTAATATATTTTTTTTTCCCGGATCATTCTAGATATTGGTGTCCGAAGATTCCATTTTCTCTTTGTGGGATGTTACAGAATAGTAGTCAACTTGTGTTTTTCTAGCTTGGATCTGTATCATTATTTCCATTGATGTCACCGTTCGTGTTGCTTTAAACACCATTATTGCTCTCAGTGTTTCCCTTATCATAATCAAAATTATCCTTCTAGGTTGAATCAGAATCATCGTTTAAATTGTTTTTCTCAACTATGCTAATGTTAACATCTTTAATGGTTCTTAACATGGCCATCATGGTTATTTTATTGTGGGAATTGTCTTGTTGACTACTATACTACTTATAATTAATATAAAACAACAAATATTTAATTAATAATAAATTAAATTATAAAAAGTAAATTAAAATTAATTTTATATTTTATAAAATTCATAATAAAAAAATTCTTCCAAAATAATTTTTTAAAATTCAACTAAATACAAAAATAGATAAAAACTAATCGGCCTTGGAGAAAAGGAAAATGCAGAAACATCAATCCGCGCCCATATCCTAAAGCCCAAGCAAAATCCCAAAGACCCCCTTCTCCTGCCCGCTGCACCGGCCACCCATTGCCCAACATTTCTTCCACACCTCCGTTCGGCTAAACAACTACAGCAATTGCTCTTAATGTTAACCAGACCATGCAGAGGAGTCTTCTAATACTTCCTATTTCTTCTTCTTCAGCTTTGCGGCTTTATCCATTTATTGCCAAGGTATTTTCTCTTTCTCTTCTCTCTTTGCTCGCCTTCGTACCGTGACCGACCACACCCAAAGCTTGATGAGTAAGGTAGATCATTGAAGTTCATCTCTACCCTTTTAATGTTTTTCGCAAAAATAAAATGTCATCTTCGGTGAACCTGCTTGGTAGTGATAGGGATGATTGTCTTTGTACTTATTGCTATTGTTGTATGAACTAATGCTTCGTTGTGTAATGCCCCCAACAGAAGTTAAGTGAACTCTCCTTGTTGGCTTCAATTAACTCCACCAACTATTCCGTTGTTCCTCGTCGCCTAGATGGTGCGACCAGGTCTGCATCAATCCTTAGTTGCCTTGCAAGGCCTGGAAATGAGTTGAGTACATTTGATTGTGAGGCTTTTGCTAAAAGACATTTTTGCAAAGGCTCAAGAGTAATCGTATATAATGGAAGCATGGTTAGCTATAGCAAATCCTGGAAGAAGATAAAACCACAGGCTGTTTTTGGTGAACGAGGAGTTGCCAATTCAAGCACATCTTCCTTCTACAAGGTTGACGATGCGACTTCTAGTGAGAAGGTGGAAGGAAATGTCAAGCAGGAATCATTTGTTTCAACTTCTATTACCAATAGTAAACCGAACTCAAAGCCTAGAGGCAGGATGAAGAAGCAGTCAAAAGCAGGAAAAACCAGCCAACAATTGTCTGAAACTATTACTTCAGACGTGGAAGCAGATACCAAATCCTCTAGGAGTAAGATGGCAACTACTGGCAAAAGTGGTCAGAGTCCAGCAAAGGAGGTTAGCAACTAGCCAACTACCAATATATAGAAATATCAGGGATCTATCCTTTGCTCGGTTGCTTTGTTTTAAGCTAACATTATAGTTTTCTAGAGGAAATCAATTGGGAAAACATTGAAGCCGTTATATCCCTTGACTGGAAAAACAGTTATAGTGGTTGAGTCTGTTACCAAGGCAAATGTCATTCAGGGTTATCTTGGTGATATGTATGAAGTTTTGCCTAGCTATGGTCATGTCAGGGACTTGGCTGCTAGGTCTGGATCTGTACGACCTAATGATGACTTTAGTATGGTTTGGGAAGTTCCTTCTACTGCATGGACTTATCTTAAGAGCATCAAGGTTGCATTAAGCAGGTGTGCTTTGGTCCCTTCTATTTATGACTATTAATCAACTTGAATAATGTTGGTGAGGCCTTATTTTTTGTCTGTTTCTATGTCACCAAGATTTCGCTATTGCTTATGCTTGACGTATGTGACTTGCTGTTTTCTCTAGCTATAATATGTTGATATCTTACTATTTTTGCCTTTGCCTTGTCTTTTAGATCAGAAAATCTTATCCTAGCTTTAGATCCTGATCGTGAAGGAGAGGCCATTGCTTGGCATATTGTTGAAATGTTGAGACAACAGGATGCCTTACGCCAAGACGTTACTATAGCAAGAGTTGTCTTTCATGAAATTACTGAAACATCCATCAAAAGTTCTTTACAAGCACCAAGAGAAATTGATGTAAACTTGGTTCATGCTTACCTTGCACGTCGTGCTCTTGATTATTTGATTGGATTTAATATTTCACCATTATTATGGAGGAAATTACCAGGATGCCAATCAGCTGGACGGGTCCAATCTGCTGCACTATCTCTTATATGTGACAAGGAACTGGAAATTGATGAATTTAAGCCGCAAGAGTATTGGACTATAGTTGCACAGTTAAACAAAAAGGATTGGAACCAAGTAATGAATGCACACTTGACACGCGTTGATTCCAACAAATTAAATCAACTATCAATTAACTCTTATACAGCGGCAAAGGATATTGAACAGAAGATTAATGCTGCAAGTTTTGAAGTTGTTGCAACTAAGAAGACCAAAATACAGAAAAATCCTCCAACTCCATATATTACATCAACACTTCAGCAAGATGCAGCAAAGCAGTTGCATTTTAGTCCAACATACACAATGGAGGTTTGTTGTGTTTTATCGCCTTTGTTATGTTATTTTCTTAATCAAATAACCTCTAAATCTTATCTTTCATAATACTTTTTTCATTAGAAAGATGAGTTTATGATTATTATGTAGTTTATAGTTATGAATGTGACTTGTGCATCTACGTATATTGGCAGATATATGAACATTCTCCAATTTCCTTATTGGTAACTATTATGATACCCTATATTGTTATTATTATTGTGTAATTATTGTTAAAATTAGAATTAAGGATTTGGAACTTTGGCATTCACAAGAGTAATGTTACGTTAATGGGGTTGTATTTCATGGCCAATTTAGCAATAGAACGGTGGGTTTTTTACAAGTTTAAGTTGTTACAAAATTGAAGGGGAGCTCTATTTCTAGCACCTTGGGCTTTGTTTGATTGCTTCTTTATGTTGATACATGGAGTTTGGGAGCCATGTTATGCATTACTTGTGATGGAAATCAAGCATCGACTCAAGTTACACGAGTTTCTACTCAGAGGAGGCATGAAGAGGGGCTTGGAAAGCTTGCAAAAGGTTCAAGTCAAGCATCAAATGGGGTTACATAACGGAATTGATGTCGAACTCAAAAACAAACTAATGTTGGTCTTTCGCTATGCTTACAGACTGGACAAACATAAGCAAAATTGACATTAGAGTTCAACATGTAACTGACATTGGACTCGTCTTTGTTTTACACATTAAAAGTTCTAGAACAAAATTGATGCTTGTGTTGTCCAAGATAGGTGTTGGACACATGTTTTAATTAGTTAGGGTTTCATTGTTTTAAGTAGTTATTTCCTTTTAGAATTCTAGTTTTTAAGGTTTTATGCATATAAGAGACTTTCTTATGACTGTACCTGGGAAATGACCATTAATATTGTTAGATTAAATATCTTGAAGAGAATTAGTTCAAGCCTTTTAGGGTTATTCTTGTTTGAGATTTTCTAAAACTTCGATCATATCTAACTTGCTTATGGTGATCTAGGGTCTTATTGGTCCCAATCACTTCTTTTTTGGATCTAGGGTCTTATTAGTCCCAATCACTTCTTTTTTGGAGTTTGGCGATTCATATTTTTCGTTCTTTCTTGTTGTGTTTCATGATTAGGTTCTTAATTAGACCTATTTTGAGAGATAGAACCTTGTTCTTGTCATATTGATATCGAATCTCATCTATCCTATTATTGAGGGTTGTGATAAAATTTAGTGTCAGAGTACAATTCTATAATCAGGTTTGTTCTTGGTATTGTTTGTTTACATTTCCAATAATTCTTGTGTCTATTTATGTACATTTAACTTTCTCTCAAGCTCTTGTGCCTTGTTTCTTGAGATTTCAAGTTAGTCAAAAAAAAAAAAAAAGAAAGAAAAAGGTTATTGTTCGAGTAGCGTTTGTCAATAGAGCCCTAGAAGGTGCCATCTAAATCTTACACAAAAAAGGGTAACTAGTTGCAATATCCATTACAAGTAAGGATTTATAATTCATCTCCGACAAGGACAAGGTATTTGATACATCAAATATATTTTATTTATTCATTTTCTTTTTTTTTTACTGTTCAATTCAAACTTGTATTCTTCTTCTTTCTATTGGGTCTAATTGGGTTCTTTCAAACTTAGTTGCCTACTTTTTGAGTTTTATTGTCCATTGACCACTAGTTTCGTTTCCTTGTTTGCTTCTTGTCCAAATTTACTTTTTCAGGAGTATTTGACAAAGAGGTAAGATTTAAACTAGCTTTCTTGATCTAGATTGTCTAGTTTCTTTTTTCAAGAGTTTGGTTTGTGAGTCGAGTGAGACTTTAAGGGAAACATGGAAGAAAGTGTTTATGGTACTAACTTTTCATGCAAATACAATATGACTCAACTTTGAAGTAGAATCTTGTCCAAAGACAAGGAAGTGAGGAGGAAGAGTGGGAGTAGACTATAAGCCCTTCATGAACGTCATTTAAGGCCAATACGAGCAACTTATTCTAATGATTAAAAAATTGAACTAGTTTAGTTGGTTTAATCGTAAAAACCTTGAGCTGGCCAACTTTTTGATTTAGTTTACATTAATAACTCTTGTTAATAAAAATTGACTATTTTGTTAATTAATTTGCCGATTTTCGTAAACTAACTAGTTTTTATAAACTAGAATAAATTAGTTAGTTTTTGTTTAACAATCTCCTTCAATTAAATTTCAACTTCTTCGATAGGGAAGGATAGTCTCTTTCTTTAATCATATTTTAAATTCTTCAATTTTGTTCAATCTATACTGTGTATCAATTTTATGATGATCTAATAATAGTTGAAACTTTAAATGTTAAACTTCTTATCATACCAGTTTGATTTCCGTTCAATTTTTAAAACATTGACTTATTCAACAATTTGGTAAAACTAGAGATAGGTTGGAGAAACATGAAGTTGTCTTAGTTGGATTACAATATAATCCTCCTCCAATTGTTAGGATCGATGACATGAGATTGAGGGTACTGCTAACTACTTAAGAGAGCTAAACCTAAGGGGTGGTAGATGAGGAAGAGGAGGAAGAATGAGGAAAGGGGGGGTGGGGGTTTAGATTTAGTATGGGCTATGAAAGAGAGTATGGAGAAAGGGTGGAGAACAAATTGGATAGCATCAGGATGACCATACTACCTTTTGTAAGGAAGATAGATCTAAATGCCTACTTGGAGTGATAGAAATGTGTAGAGCTAGTTTTTTATTGCTATAATTTTTCAGAAGAGAAAATGTTGAACTGGTTTTTGTGAAGTTTAGTATGTTGTTGATTGATGGGATCATCAAATTTTCACTAGGAGGAACAATCGAGAATCACCTATCATAATGTGAAGGAGATGAAGACATTTTTTTTGCTAATTTCGTATTATTGGGTTCTCTATCAAAGGTAGCAAACATTGACTCAGGGTTCTAAGAGTGTGGAGGAGTAAGATAAGGAGATTGATGTTATCATAGATAGGCGAATGAGGAGAAAGATCAAAAAGGGAGAGTGACTCAATATATTTGTGGCTGAACCCATAGATTGTCAATTTCAGGTGCTACACCACTTTGTGGAGTCTAGATGATATGATACACAAAATTCAATTCCCAAGACTAGGAATGTACAACTTAACACTTCCTGGTGCACAGATATCTTGTGTGTACATCTTGTAAACCAAGACATGAAACATCTTACTGCTAAGTGCTTTAGTAAAAATAACAACTAATTGGTTTTTGAAGATACATTAGAAATGTTGATAGTCCTATAGCTTTTTTTGAATTGCTCACAATCCAATTCAACATGACAAGACAAAACACATTGAGATTGATCTGATAAAACAATCCAATTCAACATGACAAGGATCAATCTCAATGTGTTTTGTCTTGTGATGTTGAATTGGATTATGAGCAATGCTGTTATGAACAAGGGTACAAAGCAGGAAGGTAATGAAAAGAAATTCTGATATTTATTAAATGTAGATAAAAGACCCATTTCGAGAAGGGTTTAACTCTCCTAAGAACAATGGAATTCAAAATAAGAATCATGATAAAAAAACTGTAGTACTGCATCTATAAATAACTAAAGCCTAAGAAATAGTTATCACCGAATAGCTAAAGTAAAGGATCATGAAGTCCATTTAGTTCCCATCTTCCACTAACCCCATTCTTTGAAAGAAACTGTCCTGCAGACCCAGTAAGACTGAGAATTGGTCTTGAGACGTGTTGTCATGTGTCCTATATTTTCTCCTTTAATAGACACGTAAGGGAGGACTTCCATCAATTCTTCCCTCCTAGAAATGCGACTTGTCCTCGAGGAAAAAATGTGACTTGTCCTAAATTTGTGGTGCTTCATGGTAATGTCATGGTTATGGAACTTGATGCTGCCAGAAATTAGTGATACATGTATGTTCCTCGGAATTGCCTAGGAGATTTGGGAAGCTATTTGATAGACATATTCCAAGGTTAATGATGTTGCGCAAATCTACGAAATTAAGATGAAAGTTTTAGCAACCAAACAAGGGACTCGGACTGTCACTAAATATTCGAGTCTCTTACAAAGCTTGTGGCAAGAAATGAACCATTGTCAATGCATCCAAATGCGCTGCAGTGAATATGCAACAAATTTGAAGCGTTTTGTGGAAAAAAATTGTATTTATGATTTTTTGGTAGGATTAAACCTTGAATTTGATGCTGTAAGGGTGCAGATTTTGGGAAAACCAAACCTGCCTTCTCTGAATGAGAATCTCTGTTATACGCGGAGGGACGTTGAAGTGTTATGCTTGAACCTCAAGGGGGAGATGGTTCTGCACTCGTTACTAGGACCACAAAATTGAAAGAGGCAAGTAATCCTCCATTAATTACTTGAGGGGACTCAATCAAACCATTTAATCGAGAATCTCTATTCTGCACATACTACAAAAAGCATCGTCACACTAGGGAGAAATGTTGGAAACTTCATTGCAAGCCCAATCGAAGTGGGAATGATCGAAGTCAAGCACATATAGTGAGCACTTTGTCGACTAGTGAAGAAAATTCTAAAAATCTGCCCTTGAATTTAACATCAAAGAAATTGAGAAACTAAAAACCTTTGTGGAGTCCTTTAAGAAGTCAACCTCAACAGGAACTTGTTCATTGGCGTTTTCAGGTATTTCTTCTTCCTCTCATACTAATGTCTCAAAAAGAAATTCTCATCCGATGTGGGTGATTGATTCTGAAGCCACTGACCATATGACCTATTCCTCCAAACATTTTATCTCCTATAATCCCAGCTATAGCCATAGAAAGATCACAATAGCCAATGGATCCTTCACCACTATAGCTGGCCTAGGGTATATATACATAAACAAGGACCTTACACTAAGAAATGTTCTCCATGTTCCAAAACTATTTGCAAGCCTTATTTCCATTCAAAAATTAACCACAGATTCAAATTGTAGTGTAGCCTTTTTTCCTTCACACTGTGTCTTTCAAGCACTAGACACAAAAAAGATGATTGGATGTGCTAGTCAGAGAGACGGTCTTTATTTCCTAGAAAAACAACACAGAATAAGAGGAGTTGGAAATCCCTTATTTACTTCCTTTTTTCCCGAATCTGTCATATCAAACCAAAATAAAATTTGGCTTCATTATCGTCGTTTAGGTCACCCATCTTTTAGAGTGCTCAAGTTGATGTTTCCTTCTTTATTTAAAGGTCTTGCGTCTAAAGTTTTTCATTGTGATGATTGTGAACTTGCCAAGCACAAACGTGCTTTCTTTCCAATAAGCAACAAAAAAACCTTTGTTCCTTTCTCTCATTAATAGTTATATTTAGGGACTTTTTACCATTCCAAATGTTTCGGGTGCTAGGTGGTTTGTTTCATTTATTGATAATTGTACCTGAGTCGCATGACTTTACCTCTTGAAAAATAAATCTAATGTTAGCACTGTTTTTCCTAATTTTTACAATATGATCAATACTCAGTTTGATGTAAAAATTAAGAGATTTTGATCGGACAATGCCGAGGATTATGTCAATCAAATCCTTTCTCCACTCTTTCAGAAAACAGGAATTATTCATGAATCCTCATGTGTTACCACCCCACAACAAAATGACGTGGCTGAGTGAAAGAATGGACACCAACATTGCTATTTCACAAGAATGTTCCCAATCAATACTTGGGTGAAGCTGTATTAACTGCTGCCCATCTTATTAATAGGCTTCCAACACGTGTCCTTGGGTTCAAAAGGCCAATTGATATTCTCACAAAATTTTTCCCAAACTTCTCTGTTTCAAACAATCTTATACCTCGAATCTTTGGCTGTGTTACGTTTGTTCATGTTCGTTCTCACAATAGGTGTAAATTGGATCCATGTGGTCTTTGATACATTTTTATCGGATATTCCTCCACACAAAAGGGTTATAAATGTTTTCATCCACCTTTTAAAAGATTTTTTGTCTCAGCCGATGTTACTTTTGTTGAAGATGAATCTTTCTTTCAACACACTTATCTTTAGGGGGAGACTTTGAGTGAAGATAAAGCAAAGGATATGTTTCTTCTTGATCCTAGTTTTGTTCAGCCTACACTCATAATTGTCTTTGAGTCCACTTCTCCCACTTCTCCGTCAATCGAGTTAGCCAAATCTGTTGAAATGATGAAAGATAAGGGAAATCAAGTTAACATTCAGCCATTGCAAGTTTATTCTAGGAGGAAAATACCAGTCTCTCGACCAATGCAGGTTTAGTCTCCCATTCGTGCTGTTGCCCAATTTCCTGAAACCACTCCCAAACCAATCGACAATGTCACTCCAAGTGTTGAGCCAATTGAATCAACAGACAAACATTAAAAACCAAGTATTGAAGACCTACCAATTGCACTTAGGAAAGGAACAAGAACCTGTACAAAACATCTCTTTTCATGTCCTATCAAAATCTATCCCAAAACCATAAAGCTTTCGTAACCAATCTCCATACAATTTCCACATCGCGAAATCTAACTGAGGCATTAGGAGACAAGAAATGGGAGGATGCTATGAAGATCCAGATGGAAGCCCTTGAGAGGAACGAGACATGGGATTAGTTGAATTGCGGAGAGGGAAGAAACTGGTCAGATATAGGTGGGTTTTCACTATAAAATAGAAGGTTGACGGCTTGGTGGAAAGATACAAGGCTAGATTGGTGGCCAAAGGATACACTCAAACCTATGACATTGATTATCTAGAGACATTTATCCCTATTACTAAAATGAACATGGTATGGATACTTTTTCCATTAGCTGCTAATTTCGAGTGGAATCCACAACAATTTGATGTTAAGAATGCGTTCCTCCATGGTGATATAGGACAGGAAATTTACACGGAAGTTTCCCCTGGATTTGAATCTAAAGAAGGAATGGTGTGCAAACTGAAGAAAGCTCTTTATGGGCTCAAACAGTCACCACGAGCTTGGTTTGGGATGTTTGCTAAGGTGATGATCTCATTGGGATACAAGCAGAGTCAAGGAGACCATACTTTGTTCGTGAGACACTCAAATTCTGGGAGAGTCACAACATTGTTAGTTTATGTAGATGATATCATCGTGACAGGTAATGACGTAGAAGAGTTGAATAATTTGAAGCAATGTCTCTTCAAGGAGTTTGACATCAAAGAGCTAGGAAAATTAAAGTACTTCCTAGGTATTGAAGTAGCTCATTCAAAGCAAGGAATTTTCATCTCTCAACAAAAGTACGTACTTGGCTTGTTGAAAGAAACAGGAAAGATGGGTTGTCAACCACTGGAGACACCAATTGAATTCATATATGGATTATGTGATGCTCTAGAAGATCCCATGGTAGATAGAGGATCCTATCAGAAGCTTGTTGGGAAATTGATATATCTGGCACATACAAGACCAGATTTAGCATTTGCAATGAGCATGGCTAGTCAATTTATGCCCAATCCCAAAGAATCACATCTTAAGGCAGTAAATAGGATATTACAATACTTGAAAGGCAATTTGGGAAGAGGAATTCTGTTTAAGCGACAAACAGGCACATGCATGACGTTAGAAGCTTATACTGATGCAGATTATGCAGGATCTTTGGTAGACAGGAGATCAACGTCTGGTTACTGTAATCTCCGAGTTGGTAATCTTGTAACATGGAGAAGTAAGAAGCAGAACGTGGTACAAGATCAAGCGCAGAGTCAGAGTTCAGATCAATGGCGTTGGGAATATGTGAGTTACTCTAGCTGAAGATAATCCTAGATGACTTAAGAATAAAACGGGAAAGACCCATGAGGCTGTACTGTGATAATAAATCAGCCATCAACATTGCACATAACCCTGTTCAACATAATCGAACAAAGCATATTGAAGTTGATAGGCATTTTATCAAGGGAAAACTAGACAGTGGCTTAATATGCACTTCATTTGTGTCAACCAAGGATTAGTTGGCAGATGTGCTTACAGAGGGACTGACAAGCACCGTGTTTCAAGATATTATTAGCAAGCTTGGGATGGAAGATACCCATTCATGAGCTTGAGGGGGGAGTGTCGAATTATGTAATCTTATTTGAAAAGATTGTATAGTTATAGAAAATCGTATAATTCCCTGATTTTTAGGAATTAGAGTTAGATATAGATTTGGAGGAGTTTCCAATTTTTAGGGAGTTTGTTACTAATTTTAAGCTAGACAATTGTGTACATAAACTAATAGCTATAACCTAATTTTGATATATGAGAAAGAAATTCATTCTTCTCTTATAATATTTGACAGACTCTATTGTTTTTTTCTTTCTCCTTTTTCGAGAAAAAATATATTTTATCAATCGAGAGAAAAGGCAACAAATTTATGCTCTAAAGGAGCGAAAGGTTACAATTAGCTTTGGGTATGAGAACTGATTTCTTTTAAGCGAGAATGATTTAGAGCATATGCCCTAATACCATGTTGAAAAAATAAAGATGATGTAAAAGAAAATAACTTATATTTTTGTAATTTACAGTAGTTCTTATATATAAAAGAATTCTAAAATAGGAAAATAGAATATGCAAGAATACTATCTACACATTAGGCCCTAAAAAATGAAATCCCCAATAAGCTAAGAATGACAAGACTAGGAATATACGATTGTCAACATGATGATGCAGGAGGATGGAGAATGTTTCTGAAAATGATGAGATGCCTAGATGCTAGCGACGAGGAGTGTATTGTTAACCACAAAACATTTTTTTTTAAAACGGAGGAACCTGCAGCCGCTATCTTTTGGATACGCACTGGGTAAACCTTTGGATTGACGCAATAGCTTGCAAATCACACCAACTGGGTACTCCGCACTAGGCAAGTCCTGTACGACAGGCTCGATCGAGAGAGTATAGATAGGAGGATTCGAACATAGGGCCTTTTAGCTCCATGCCCCCCCACTCTACCAACTCGACCACCCCCTACGGGGCACAAAACACCTTAAACCATACGACCTGCAATGGTTATTTGAGAGTGTGAAGGCTAGGGTAATAAAACAGTTGATGATTTCTTTCTCAATTAGGAGATACAAAGATGAAGTGTTGTGTGATATGGTTCCCATTCAAGCGGGACACATTCTTTTGGGGCATCCTTTATAATTTAATAGGAGAGTCATATATTATAGGTATAAGGTAGTTATTACTTTTTCATGATTGACAAATTGTTTATTGTTGCTCCGTTGTCACTAAAGCAAGTTCATGAAGATCAATGCAAGGTTTATGAGAGTGGGAAAAAAATTTAAGTTGAAATAAGTAGGAGCAAACACTTGGGGGTAATTCAAGCCTTTTGTCCAAAGTAAAAAATGAGATATAAGCATGAGGGGAAAGGAGTGAGTTTGGTAGAAAAAGTGGGAGATGTGAAAGGTTTACTCTTGACCTAGATCAATTGTTTTTTTATTTTGTAGATGAAGGTGCTAATTTGAGACTAAATCATTTTGAAGAGATTGAAAATGATGAGAATCAAGCATTGATTCAAGTTACACAAGTTTTTTTTCAAAAAATTAAGGATTTCATTGATTTAATATATATACATTCTGGAGTACAAAGGTCGAGGATAAACCAAAAGGTCTAGATTACAAAGAATTGTGGTTCCTAGTAATCATCTACATCTTGAAATCTAAGGGATACTTATGAGACGACATAAACCTACTCCAATCCCCATCTTCTCTTCATACTACTTGACAGATTTGCTGCTATACCTCTTGCTAACATGGTCAATCTGCAATGGAGGAAAATATCCTGAAAAACTATTTCAATGCTTTGGCTTTGTTTTCTAAAAATTCTGCAATTACTCTTCTTCCAGATATAGTACACCAAGGCTGCCCAACTTAATTGCTTTGAGATCAATTGCATTATGCATTCTAAGTTTCCCCGACCAGGCAATAGTTACACAAGTTTCTGTTAAGAGGAGGCATGAAGAGGGGCTTGGACAACTTGCGAAAGGTTCAGGTCAAGTGTCGAATGTGATTACAGAATGTAAGTGGCGTCAAAATCAGAAGCAAAGTGATGCCAATTTTTTATTGGGCTTGCAGACTAGGAAAGTAGAAGGAAGTTATTGCTGGAGTTCAACATGAAACTAGCACCGTAATCTTTGTTTTACACATAGAAAGTTTCAAAACAAAACTAGAGCTGGTGTTGTCCAAGACAAGTGTCGGACACATGTTTTAATTAGTTAAGGTTTTGTTATTTTAAGTGGTTATTTCCTTTTAGAACTCTAGTTTTTAGAGTTTTATGCCTATAAGAGGCTTTTTTTGTGATTGTAATTGGCAGATGATCATTATTCTTGTTGATCAAAAACCTTTGGAGAGAATTTTTCCAACCTTTTAGAGTAACTTCTGTTTTATGTTCTCAAAAAATTTTGATCTTATCTGACTTGTTGGTGGCAACCAAACCCTTGGATTTTGTCACTCCCAATCCCTTTTTTTTTTATAGTGTGGCAATTCATGTATTTTTTATTATATTTTCGTGATCGTTTTCTTAATTAACCCTGTTTTCCTGTAATATTGATATTGATGAAGGTCATATCAACTTGGTTCTATTTCCACATGTTAGCTCTTTTGGCCATTGAGAAATTGTGTATAAATTGGGTACCATAGTTGTACAGTAGATATACTGGAATTGATAGGTAACAAATGCTCCTGCTCTTATTTTCTGGTTTTTTTGTCTTGCTTAATCCATTTGGCATCTACAGAGCCATTTTCAGTTGTCCATGTGTTTGAGCTACGAACTGATGCTTTCTGATGCTGTTCAGAACTGGAAGCATAAGGAAATCAATCAATGTTTCTTTTTCCTTTGGTAAAATTTTTGGAGAGGTGATATATGTCGTCCAATGCCTAGGAAAAATGACATGTTTCTACCATACCAAGGAGCTTGAACTATCACAGGCCGTTTGGTTGAGGGTAATAGATATTCTATTACCCTCCTATTCTTCCTTATTAGATATTCTGTTGTTTGGTTGGAAAAAAGCTACGGAACATCTATTCCAAAAGATTGCCCATTCCCGGATATGAGGGAATAGGTAAAGATCACGTTACCTTGTCTTTACCTATTCCACACTCATCTGGAATAGGTAAACACGTCTCTCTCACTTTTGGACAATTTCGTCCCTCTCCTCCCACCATCTCCACGCTCACGCTTTTCTCATTCTTTGTTCAGTTGTGTTTCTTCGAGCAACTCACCGGCGAACAACTGTGTTTTGCTGCTGCGTTGCTTCATCTACTCCTACGTCGTTTTCTCTTCTTCTCCTATTGCTGCGTTGTCGTTCTCTCCTGTTATTTCTGCTGGCCTTTTGCTTTGCGCTTTGCTTCTCTTTTATTTTTCAGGCTTATGAGTTTTCTCCTATCCTGCTTGTGTTTCGGACTGCTCCTTTGTGCTGCAACGTTTTCGTCTATTCTGCTGAGTACTCTGCATTTTGCACCTCCTAGCTGCTATTGTTATGTATGCATTTTCTGTTATGCTGCATGCTGTTGCGTCCTTTTATTTTTGTATAGGCTGTTGGTGTTTTTTTTTACTTCTGCTACTACGCCATTTCTCATCTGCTGCGTCATGTTGGCTGTGCTGTGTTTTGGTCTGGTGGTGTCATTTCTTGCTAGGTGTTTCTTCTTCTGCTGCTGTCATTTCATTCTTACTACTCTGGTCTGCTACATCGTTTTCTTCTGTTTGACTTCTCTGCATTGCTGTCGTTTTTGTCCCTTTTGTGCTGTCGTTTTCACTCTGCTCTTTTTTGGTTTTCTTCTTGCATTATATGTTGCAAGATTCCAGTTAATCACTCACGACTGCCATGTCTTTGTGGCTTCTTAAATTACTCTTGCTTGCCTTCTAAAAAACTTTGAAGATTTGGACTAATAATAAT
>JANQBM010000222.1:23153317-23164434 GCA_025594535.1 Erythroxylum domingense | reverse complement strand
AAGAAAATTAATAATAATAGGGAATTTAATAATAATAATAACAATAAGAATAATAAGAATAAGAATAATAATAATAAGGAATTTAATAATAATAATAATTAATAAAATTAATTACAATAAGGAATTTAATAATAATAATAATAATAAATATAATTAATAAATTAATAATATTTTTAACAGTAAGTAGAAAATTAATAATAATAAGAATAATAAAATAAATAAAAATAAGAAGAAATTTAATAAGGATAAGGAATTTGATAATAATAAAAATTGTAATTAATAATAATAAGGAATTTAATAATAATAATAATAATAATAAGGATAAGGATATTTTGGTCTTTTTGTTAGTTATTCCTTTGTCATTCCAATTTTATATTTTCAAACCAAACACTGGCATAGAAATTCTTTATCTATTCCAATCCTTGAACCAAACAAATTAATACTCATTCTATTATATTCCTCGTCTTTTCTATTCCAAAGAATAACTATTCCATTCCTTATCTATTCCATTCCTTGAACCAAACAACCCATCGGTGTTTTTGAATCCATAAGTTTATTTGTGTGTCTTTGTTGTAACTGTCATTGACTTGAGCTATTTGTGAATTTTGGTTGTGTGTACAGCTGGCCCAACAGCTTTATGAAGGGGTTCAATTATCAAACGGGCAAGTAACTGGTCTTATAACATACCACAGAACTGATGGCCTGCATGTGAGTATAAACTCCAGGTGAAATGACATTCCCTGCATTGCCCAGTCCCTTCATATGATATCCTCACGCTGATTGCGGGGCTATATACATTTCATGCTTCTGCTGCCTTTGATTTTGTCCAAAAGTAATGAAGTAGTTGCGGTTGCATCTGTCTTCCACTTGCTGGTAGCGATAATCTGGTGCCTAAATATGTGCTGTCAATACTGCACAATTTGATAATAAAAATGTTTGACCTTTGATTGAAAAGGTCACTTAAAATATCATAGTTGCTGGTGCATTTTGAACTATTGATTTTTGTGATTCAGACTGAAGGATAAGATTTCTTCTTTCATGAATTTCACGGTGAAATTGATTTTTAGTTTGCGACTCTATTCAATAAGATCAGTGAATGTCTCTTTCCTTTAATCATGACTATGCAATAATGTAAATTCAATTGTTAAATGAATTGTTTTATAAAAATAAGCCTAAGAACTTGGTGATTAGGGTCCGTTGTTTCAATTAGGAATAGCCTCATTTTAGTTTTTACGCACATTAAAGAATTTGAAACATGCTTCAAAGTTCTTATGAGTTGGTGTGGCTTTCTGATGACTCTTTATCTCTATTTCCTTGAGTTTTTTTCTTGCAGATTTCTGACAAAGCTGTTAAAGATATACGTTCTATGGTCATTGAAAGGTGCTTCACATAGGGTTCAACTAATTTATCATTTTGGATTTTGAGTAGTGTTGTATACACTTGTTTCATACTGCATCAGTGTTTCCCCTATGGGTGCTTCAACCCTGACTGGTGTCCTCAAAGAGTTTAAAAGAGACTCCTTACTGTATTCTTTTATTTCCTGGCTGTTATCATCTATACTCCTTTGGTTGATTTACTCAGTTTGATACTCGCAAAACCTTTTGGCTAGCCTTTGCTTATGGTAACTAATAAATGCCTCTATTGGAAGACTGTAGGTGCAAATATATAAATTATCTTTTAAAATATTATTTTAGTTTCCTTAGTGCGATCTCAGTCATGGTTCTTATAAATACTTCACTGTAGTTATTTTTATGTTTAGTTTTTGACATAATATAATTCAGGTTCCTATTTTTTCTTTCCACCTCTTTATTCTCCACAAACCCTAATTAGCTCTCAACTTTCCAATTGTTTCTCCCAATTCGTGTGCTCATCATAGGCCCGATTAAAAAGATGACGAAGTTTTATTTGTAGAGCTAAGCTGAGTTTATTAGTAGCTTAAGCTTGAGCATGTGGGATGGGACAGGTTTGAATTAGTGAATGGGTCTGGTTCATTACATTGCTTGTCCATTTTTCAGTGATGGCAAATTTTTATGATATATGGTCTTTCTGATTGATTATCAAATAACTCCCTTGTAGATATGGCTCAGAATTTTTATCAGGAAGCGCACACAAATATTTTAAGAAATTGAAGAATGCTCAAGAGGCCCATGAGGCAATTAGACCTACTAATATTTGCACATTGCCATGTAAGTTACTGATGTTTGAAGATATATTTCTTTTTCATCTAAACTTGTAAATGAGCTTATAAAATCCAAATAACTGTTGGAATTTTTATATTTAATTTGTAGCAACACTCACTGAAGTTCTTGATGAAGATGCCTTGAAGTTATACACGCTTATTTGGTCTCAAACATTAGCATGCCAGATGGAACCTGTTATGATTGAACAGGTTGGGATGTAAATGATTTTTATACATGTAAATGAAGAACTTCTTATGTTGATCTCCCTCTAGCTACAATGAGTAGGTTTATGCAGAAAAGGGTCATTTTAGCTTCAAGGTTATGTTTTCCAAACAAAATAATATGTTATCATCACCTATATTGTTCTCTCTTTCATTTCCTTGATGTTTCTAATGTTCTCACTACTTTTTAGATCATTATCGTCTTCCTTTTTCATATAGTAACATTCCACAATGTGGATTCTACCACTATGTACTTATTTTGAGTATGCCATTGGTGACAACCCAAAGCCTTGAGTTTTTGGTTTGAAAATTGTCCAGCGCGCTTGAATTCAATTCCATTTTTCTCGATTGTGGTTGTGGTCCCTTTTATGATCCAACAATTAATATGAAAGTGGGGTTGGGGGGATGGGCTGTGGGTGTGCAAATTCTGAAGTAAGTTGTCTCACATCATACGGGGACATAATATAAGAGTGGTTTATTTATAAGATAGGACCTATAACCCAAGATACAATGTTTCTTCTTATTATGGGTTTATGAACTTATGAGCTGACTTGGATATTAAGTTGCACCCATAACCCAATGTTTGTGTTAAATGTTTCTTCTTATTATGGGTTTATGAACTTATGAGCTGACTTGGATATTAAGTTGCACCCATAACCCAATGTTTGTGTTAAAGATGGAGTTTTTCCTTTTGTATGAATCACTTTTCTTCCAAATGTAGAAGTTAAGAAATTTAATATATATTTTATGAGAGGTACAAAAGACCCTGACATTATATAGATATTTCTTTTCTCAGCATATGAGAACTATGATAAATTGCTTGTCTGCTCCCTCTCCTGAATATACATCCTTGATCCTTAAAAATGATTGATGAGCTGCCATTAGAATAAGGAATATTTGTTCATTTTCTGAAATATGGATTAAAAAAACGAAAGTAATCTCATTTGTTCGTTTTATTCTTTTTGTAGGCTTCTTAATTCATTTATGTTAAGTTTAGTAATTTGGAGCATATGTAGTTATTCTTACAAATCATGGGATTAGCCAGGAAAAGTTAGTATATCTTTCTATGCTTTTCCATTCTTAAACAACTTGGTAGCATGTTATCTCGCACTTGCAGTTATCTATGTTTTACATATACATTCCTGGTCTAAGTAGGTGCAAGTTGACGTTGGGGATGCTGGCAAGTTGATTTTATTCAGATCTACATCATCAAAAATCGATTTTCTTGGATATCAAGCAGCTTATGAGGTATTGATCCATTCCATCTAAATGATTGTGCATAATCGCAACCTTTTTTATTGTTTCCTGTATTATTTGCCTTCTTAAAACTGATTTTAGTATTAAGAATGTGAATTTGTTTTTTGTATATGTTGCATGATCATATGTTTTTCCAGGATACTGAAGTTGGGGCAACAAGAACCAAGGATAATGATTCCTACTATCCTCAGAAATTGTTTGAATTTCTCAATCTTCTGAAGGTAGTATTCTCAGCCGTGGAAATTAACTCTAACATGAGACAAAATAAAGAATTATGTCATTTCTGTTAGAATTCCCATTATTAGGTGGCTTCATAGGGATTATGGGAGGACCCTTTTTTTTGGCTTATGTCTAGCTTATACCCCTTTTTCTTATGAAATAACTTGTTTTTCTTTCAAAGTTACTTTGTTGGTACTATATATATATGACATAAGCCAAAAAAAGGTGTTTATATATATATATATATATATATATATATATATATATATATATGTAGGTATGTATGTATGTATAGTTCTTTAATAGCTTGCACTTTTGTGAAGCAATCTTGGTTCTTTCATGGGTGTGCCTTCTCTAACTTTCTTGTTTTCAGCCTGGGGATCCACTACTTCTCAGTGGAGTGGAGCTTAGGCAGCACTTTACTCAGCCTTCTTCACGCTACTCTGAGGGATCTTTGGTACTTATTTGTTATTATGACCAGATGATTATCCTTTTTGCTAATTCTGATGCCCAATATGGATTTTCTCCTTCCTTTTACAATCTATGAATGTAACAGGTTAAGAAACTGGAAGAACTTGGTATTGGAAGGCCTTCAACTTATGCTAGTGCGCTGAAAGTTCTGCAGGTAGTTGATGTTTTCATCTGTTCATTATGAAACATGTACCTGGTGGATGAAATCTTCTTCTAGGACATTAGGTGATGTTTAATCATTTTCTACTTGCATTTTAAATGATGTCTGATTTTCTTTTCTTCTTTTTTTGTTTCAGGATAGAAACTTTGTGATAGTAAAAGATCATGTACTATATCCAGAAGTTCGGGGTCGAATGGTATGTTCCAGGCAACAAATTAATTTGTTTATACTCTATTCCAATTTGTTTAGAAATCTAAACTGGGTTAATTTGGCATAACTCTAAGCTGCCTTCACTTCTAGAATTATCAATATGCAGTTATTGGTTTTGATTTCATAAGAAGACAGTTCATGCCAGGTTTATGTTAATCTCCAAATGTTTTTATGAAGAGTATTGTGTTAACAGTTTCTGTATTTTTCAAATTAACTCTTACTGGTTGCAGCATTAGTGATTACAAATAGTGATGGAAATTGGGCCCAGGCTCGTCTTGATATTGTTGACCCAGGCCTGGTTTGACTGGGGTTCAGGCTGGGCTTGGGAGAGGGTGGCCCGAGGCCCGACCACTTGCTCAAAATGATTTGGGCAACCTGCTCGGGCTTCAGACTAGGCTCGGATTGCACTCTTGGCTTGGCCAGGCTGGCATTTTCCATCCTTAATTACATGGCATCATTGCTAGAGGTCCATAAAATTTTTAAATGGTCTTATTCTCCAAAAGTCCCATAAACTTTAGAGAGCTTCAAGAATTGTCACATGTATGAACCTGTTAAAGCTCTAAACTTATAATAACTTGATGTGAACCTAGATGGTTACATTGAGTGAAAATCTACTAACTACTCGTGATTCATGAAAGAAGCATTAATTTTGTATTATAAATGATCCCAGGTTATTGGAGTACGATTTTTAATTACTTTTTTTGGTTGACATCAGGTGTCAGCCTTTCTCTCTCACCATTTTACTGAGGTCACAGACTACAGTTTCACTGCTGATATGGAGTCTGAGGTGATTTTATCAATTTACACTTTCTACAAATAACAATAACAATGCTTTGTCAACCAAGAATTTATTTCCTTTTCCTTTCACTTGCTTTGTTATAGGTTTAATTGCTCTCTATCTCATAGCTTGTTTTCTTTTGCCTCTTGTTTCTTTGTGCCATCGTTTTGTTTTGTTGTAGTTATTGACTTCCTCGGTCTATCTTCTTACAGCTTGATAATGTTTCTGTGGGTTTAACCGAATGGAAAGGCCTTCTCAGAGATTATTGGGATCGATTCTATTCACATTGTAAACGTGCTGAAAGCATTCATATCCACCAGGTAGTTTTAGCTTCATAATGTTTCCATTTATGTTTTGGAGAAGAAAGTTGGTTTTATGTTTCTATAGTTGACAGAATATGGCAGTTGTTTACCAATTCCTAGTTCCATTTCGCTCAGGCTCTTTTTTTCTTGTTGCAGCAGATAACTTTGCTTTTTTCATTTTCTCATAGAACTGAACTAAAAATTGAAATGAAAACTGTAGACAGAACGCTTTCAGTTTTTGTTCCCTGGTTTGGTGTTTTCTCCTTATTGTACTCATTGCAGCTCAATCCTTGTTTATGTTTAATTTGATCTGAAGGTGGAGAAGATGTTGGAGAAGACGTTCAGTAACTTTTTGTTTGGTTCACTTCCTGATAACAGCAGGACATGCCCAAGGTGCATATCTGTTTCTATGTTGTTATTAGGTTCAGAATTTACCAGTGGAGAAACTAGGTGATACTTTGATTTATTCATTGTTCTGGAGAGCTATTCAAGTTAATTTGATTAAAGTAATTATATGTTTTCTGCCCATATTTTTTCTTTTGATGTATCTTGATTTGATTCTCCTCTGATATGTCTTCAACTTGTCTCAGATGTATGGAGGGAACTTTGATCTTCAAAGTAAGTAGCTTTGGCGTGGGCTACTTTATAGGCTGTGATCAACACCCAAAGTGCAAGTGAGTATGAAACAGTATTATCAATTGCTTTGACTTTTGTCCTTTGTGTTTTTCTAAAACAATTTAATGATGGTTCCCATTCTCTTCTGGAATTCATTGTTTATGATAATGTATCGTAATATGGTGGCTGGTGACAAGTTTTGTATCTATTGCAAATGTTGTATTTCTTTGCCTTTTAGTTTTTGAAGTAACTAAAATCCACATTCCTCGGCTATGAGCTTAGTAATTCTATATTGTGTACCAATGTATGTTTTCTGTTGCAAAATCAACCTTCTATTTTTATTCAACTGCGTTAGCTACTCAAACTTCTTCACTTTCATTATCATGATATCTTGTGGCAGATGAGTTAATGTCACCCCTGCCCCCTCCCTCTCTCTCTCTTTTGATATGCTCCTGATAAAACTGTAGGTATATTGCTAAATCATTGTATGGTGATGAGGAAGAAGATGAAATTCCTGAAGACAAGAAATCAGTGGAGAAACCAAAATTACTAGGTCTTCATCCAGCTTCCAGTGAAAAGGTTTCACTAGTTCGATATCCTTTTTATGTGTGGTATCCAATCAGCTGGAGTGTTGCTGTTTTCGTGCTTTAGATTAAAATGATATGGAGTTCCTTTTCTGTTTAGATTCTTTTGAAGACTGGTCCTTATGGGTTCTACGTACAACTTGGTGAAGACAAGAAGGGTTTCACTCCTAAAAGAGCCTCTGTTTCTCATGTATGTTGAAGTCTCTCATTCAGTTACAATGTCATGTTCTCTTTTTTCTTTTTCCTATCTTCAGTGGTAAGGTAGTGCACTGGCTAATTTATACATGCATTGATTAATCCTTGTGCCGAAGTTGGGAAAAGGTAGAAGGATTCACTTTGGGCTAGAGAATTTAGAACAACTTGCGGATATTCCTTAATGTTCATTCAGTTTCTTTTTACGTGCAATGTACTAAAATTGGATGAAAATGCTGTTTGCAGATAAAAGACGTGAATACTATTACACTGGAAAATGCGCTTGAGTTACTACGCTACCCTGTGACACTGGTTTGTTTTTCCATATCTGTGCTCAACTTGGCTTACTGATGCATCGATGGTTTGTTCTTCTGATTTAACATCAATGTCTTCCTAGGGTAATCATCCAAAGGACGGTCAACCTGTTATTATACGACTAGCAAGGGCTGGATTTTCCATTAGACATGGGCGCACAATCACTTCGGTTCCTAAGGTAAGTTTTCTGTGGCATTGTTTATACGTACAGGTGATTAGATACTTCAAGTACTAATGAATGAGTTCTGCAGAATTTGAAGCCAGATCATATAACCATGGAGAAAGCATTGAAACTTTTATCTAGCAAAAGTGCTCGGCTATGTGGTCGACCTAAGAGGGAAATGAAGGTTGAAGAAGATGTGGAGGCCGCCGTATAGCTGCCCAAGTTTTAATGACATTTGTACATTCATTAGTGGAAGGCAACTTTTACAGACGTTTTTTCACCCAAAAAAGTAATAGTTCTTTTTAGTTTTCAGAAGGAAAGAAAAAAGGGCGTTAGAGTATGACGATGGAAAGGTTATTGTTGGGCATAGAAAGAGAAATTTTGTTGTAAAGTCGTGAGTTCTATGCATTTGAAGTTATATTTTTGAAACTATTGCATTGTAGTTTTGAGTTTTAAATTAAATAGTTAAAATTTGAGACAGTGAGCAGGTTATGAACTACTTGGGGCAACAGCTAATGTATTTTTGGGTCGGGTGGCAGTGAAGCTACATTGAAGGTAATTGTGGTTGTGGTGCCCAAGTAAAGGATCATATCTGAACCAAATAATTTACAGCTACATACAAGATGGTTGCTTTGTTATGTATGATTGTATCATCATCGATCATCGGCAGCTGTGCGTAATCAGCACCTGTGAATTAAACTTTTGTCATTCGTTTGAATTATGTACTGGTCCGAGTAAGGGTGGGCACAGTTCGGTTCGGTCGGTTTTTGACTGTTGAACCAAACCGAACCGAATATTCGGTTCTATTTTATAAAAAACCGAACTAAACCGAACTTTAGATGAAACCGTCGGTTCGGTTCATCTTACGGTTCGGTTCAGTTTGGTTTGGTTTGATTATTTTAATTGATTTGGGTCTTAATTTTGGGCCTTAAAATTTGGTTCAATTTTAGTATATATTTAACATTTTTATTTCATTTTAGGACCTATTAGATGATTGTTATACTTGCAAAGTTGCAAATTTATCTTATATAACTAAAGTTAGAAGTATAAAAAAATACAAATTTTTTTGTTTTTAGTTGGTCGGTTTGGTTCGGAAAAAATTTTGCCTACACCGCAACCGAACCGATTATGGTCGGTTTTTCAATATCTGAAATCGAACTAAACCATTCATCACATCGGTTTGGTTCAGTTTGGCCTGGTTTGGTCAGTTTTTCGGATTGGTTCGATTTTTCAGTTTTTTTGCCCACTCCTGGGTCCGAGTACGGATGTTGTGTGTCTGCTGCCTGAAGTTGGAAGACAAACTATTAACTATGTTTTTAAGTACAACGTTGTGTTTGTTCCCTAGGTCTCATGTTCCCCGTTCTGAATTGCAACTCTTTTTCACAACTCATCGTTCGTAAGTGAGCTTTTAGGATAGTATGAAGTCGTGCAAACAGCTTGTTTGTTTCTGAGCCCAAAAGCTCCTGGGGGATTCATAATCATGCAATTGTCTCTCCTTTTTGCTAACATTTCAGTAAGCTTGTTATTTTAAAAGCTTTCGTCTCTCTACGCAAGCATGCACATATATCTGTGCAAATTGTGCGTATTCGAGCTTTTGTTGTTAAACTTCTGATGTTTGTTTCCATAAGTTGATACTAGAGCTTCTCGATGCATCCCGTACAATTTATGCAGTAATTGGCTTCCCAAGATTTGAAGTCTCCTAGGAAAATGTTTCATCTTTGTCCCAATCCCACTTAAGGGGAAATGACTTGGGAACAGCCAAATAAGGTGCAGTTGGTCAACTTTAAAGGTAACTTGTCTTCACCAAAACGCCGGTGTACTCACTTATTGATAAAGACTTTAGGAGAACCAACTCTAAAAGTTAGCTTTTGAGGATGGAAAACTCAAAGTTTTTATAAATTTCACACCAATTTTGTATTTAATCGACGTGAGATCCAAGTCTCATACTTTGCAGTTGGATCAAACCGTAACATTCATCCCCCCATAAGGACCAATGTTCTTGTTGGTCACGGCTGACACTTTTAGGTCACCACTTCATGGGCCACCACTCCGAGATCCTTGTTGGTCACGGCCATGTTGGTCACGACTGGCACTCCCAGGCCATCATTTCGTGGGCCACCACTGCAAGACCGGCTCATACCAATTGATAAGGACTTTAAGAGAACCAACCCTAAAAGCTAACTTACGAGGGTGGAGAGCTCAAAGTCCTTATAAATCCCACACCAATTTTGTATTTAATCGATGTGAGATCTAATTCTCATACTTTACAATTGGATCAAACTGTAACACTTATGAATCTTTAGAATCTTTATTTTTGGTCCATAATTCAAAATCCCTGGTTGATGGGGCATTGACATTTGTGCCGATCTATATGAAGACAAAAAACTTGCATAATGATCAGAAATGATTCATCAAGTCTTGTAAGTCTCATTGTATATGATGATTTATGTCCTCCAATTTCTTATGATCTCCATTTAGTTTTTCTTATAAATGCATTCGAGAAAAAATTAAATTAATAAATGAAATAATAGTGTAGATACCATTTTCTTTAATGCAGATTATAGATACGTTCTTTTGCAGGATAACTTCAAATATGTAAGTATTTTAAACTAAGTTTTTTTTAGTCCATAACTCAAAATAAGTTTTAGGAGCTGCTTTATTAGAAACCTTGTTTAATAGATACATAGCAGTTTTAAGTACATACATCTACAAATTTTTGGGCAATGAGAAATTACTCATGGTACTTATAACCATATCTGTTAATGTTATATTTCACCTTTATGCTATCTTGTTATGTTGTGGTGTGCCTGACATAGTGTACTGTGCACATATGTTATGACTTTCAAAGAACTTGACAAATAGACCAGGACACTGTCCAGATTCATCATACTTTTCATAATACTCACAACCTCTATCAGATATTATAATTTTTACTTTTCTATCTAATTGCTTCTTAACCTCCTTTACAAACACCTCAAGGGTATTTACAACTTGAGATTTTTCTTGCAACAAATAGATATACCTATCCTTAAAAAATCATCTATAAAAGTGATAAAGTATTTTTTTCCATTAAAGGACGAAGTGTTAAAAGGTCTAGAAATATAGATGTATATTATTTCGAGAAGCTGAGTACTTCTCATGGCTTCTTTCTTGCTATGTTTGGTCATTCTTTACTAATCCTTCTAATCTTTTTTTGGATATATGACCTAAGCATTTATGTAACACCCCACTCTCGCCAGACCCGAACCCGATATCGACAGTAATATCCGAATCCGTGCCCCGCAAGGGTAGCGTGTCACATCAGTTCACTAAACAAAAGTCAATATAATTTTTTTTTGAATACTCTTATCAATGATCATTACTATGGGCCCACTTTTTTTTATTCAAAACATTTTACATTACAGCGATGAATCATAAAGTACAGAAAGTTGAATACTCAAATTGGCCCAT
>JANQBM010000222.1:23130169-23140871 GCA_025594535.1 Erythroxylum domingense | reverse complement strand
TATTAACATTTAACACATCCTTCATCCCTCATCTAAGACATAACACACCCAATTCATTCAAAACACATGTTCATGTAATTCATGCATGCCATACCATAATTCATGCATGAAGCTATCATTTAAGAACATAAAAGAGCATAAAAACATTAATCTTACCAATTACACCCTTAAATCTCCAATCTTTCAATCTTTCCAAAAATTCTCTAACTTTCCTCCCTCACACACACACGGCATCAACTTAACAGGGTGAAAGTATGAGGTTTAGGTTGCATGCTGATTCAAGTGTAGAAGAGTGGAAGAAGTGAGCAAGGTGATAAAAATTCACAAAGAAGAAACAAGGAGAAGCAACTTCGGATGAGAGGAGTTTTCAAGCAAAAATACACTAAACACTTATTAAAAGAACATACAAGAAGGTTTAGTGGAAGAGTCGTGGAAGACTCATTAAAAGGTGAGAATTATTAATGAATTAATACTAAGAGTAGTGACACATGTCACACTCTCATTTGCTACTAATTTTCTTCCCAATTCTATTTCAATTTCTCTCCAATTTCCAATGGCTCAATTCCAAAAATTCTTAATTTTATATGCCTACGTTTCCAGTGCCATTGGGTAGTCAATTTTACTACCGGTAGATCCCTATTCTGTCACTTGACAATTTTTCAGGTCCGGAAACAATTCCAAAAAATTTCTAAAAAATTCCTATATAGATACGGCTCTAGACATCGGTTGACAACCTCGGTCTGCCCATCCGTTTGTGGATGGTAGGATGAACTGTAGCTCAATTTTGTGCCCTGCAACTGGAACAACTCCTTCCAAAATTTACTCAAGAATATTTTGTCCCTATCAGAAACAATAGAGCTAGGGTACCCTTGTATTCGCACCACCTCTTGTACAAAAATGTAAGCAACAAATTGTGCAGTATATGGATGTTTTAGTGGAATGAAATGAGCATACTCGCTAAGTCTGTCCACCACTACTAGGATAGCCGAAAATCCTTTAGAGTGTGGTAGCCCTTCTATGAAATCCATAGAAATATCTTCCCAAACTTGCTGTGGCACTGGTAAAGGTTGCATAAGTCCAGCTGGAGAAAGTGACAGATACTTGTTCTGTTGACAGATGAAGCATTCAGCCACAAACTTGTATATATCCCTTTTCATTCCATCCCAAAACAACTTATTAGCTAGCCTCTTGTAAGTCTTTAAAGCACCCCCATGTCCACCAATGTTACTATGGTGGCTGTCCCTGATCAAGGTTGGTATTGAGGATGAAGTCTTCAGAATAACTAACCAATCCTTGTAAAACAAACGACCCTGAATTATGGTGTATGGAGGATGCAACCCACCATCCTCTAGGAGCTCTTTCTTCAAGTTAGACAATTTCGGATCAGCCTCAATCTCCTTGAGTATTTGCTCTATATCCAAGCCCTGATTACTACTACTGCCATCAATTTTCCTGATTAGGGATTCTAGACAAGGCGTTTGCTACTCTATTCTCTCTTCCCGCTTTATACTCAATGCTGAAAGTGTACCCCAACAATTTGGACAGCCATTTCTGATACTCAAGGTGTACCTCACACTATTCCAGCAGAAATTTGAGTGGTTTTGGTCGGTTCGGATGATAAATTGATGACCTAGAAGGTATGAACGTCATTTCTTTACTGCCAAGACAGTAGCCAGTAGTTCACGCTCATAAGCTGATTTGTGGTGGCTAGAAGTTGATAGAACCTGACTGTAAAAGGCAATAGGTCAGTCTTCCTGCATCAAGACAACTCTAATGGCGTGTGCTGAAGCATCATTTTCCACAATAAATGGTTTAGTGAAGTCCGGTAGTGTCAATATAGGTGCTGAAATTATAGCTTGTTTGAGTTGTTGGAAGGAAACCTCACTCTCTTCAATCCACTTGAACCCTTCTTTTTTTAATAGTTGAGTCAAAGGCCAGGAAATGCCTCCATATTTCTTCACAAATTTCCTATAATATCCAGTCAACCCCAAAAAACTCCTCAATTCCTTCACATTTCTTGGTCTTAGCCAATTAACCATAACCTGAATTTTTCTCAACTGCCACCCCATTTTGTGAGATAATGTGCCCTAGATATTCTAAGGTTTCTTGCCTAAAGATGCACTTTTTCCAATTTGCATACAAGTGTTGAGATAGGAGCACCTAAAGGACTGCTCTCAAGTGACAGATATGATCCTCATTGCTGGCACTGTAAACTAAGATGTCATAAAAAAAACCAGTACAAATTTTTTGAGATAAGGCTTGAAAACCTGATTCATAAGGGATTGAAATGTGGCTGGTGCATTGGTCAATCCGAAGGGCATTACTGGGAACTCGTAATGCCCTTCATGAGTTCTAAAGGCCGTCTTTTCTATGTCTTCCGTTCTCATTCTGATTTGATGATACCTTGCCTTTAAGTCAATCTTCGAAAAAATGGTAGCTCCCTTCAATTCATCGAGTAGCTCGTCAATAATAGGGATAGGGAACTTATCCATTACTGTCACCTTATTTAAGGCACGGTAATCCACACAAAAATGCCACCCCCCGTCCTTCTTCTTAACCAGCAATACTGGACTCGCATAAGGACTCACACTGGGCTGAATAATCCCAGAATCCAACATTTCCTTAACCAGCTTCTCAATCTCTTTCTTCTGGTACTGTGGATATTTATAGGGCCTAACTGTTACTAGATTGGCTCCTTCTCGAAGCACTATGGCATGATTTTTATCTCTTTTAGGGGGTAATGTCTATGGCAAGTTGAAAACCGCTTTGAATTCTTCTAGCACAGCTTGGAGCTTGGGCTGAATGGGTTTGGTGCCTTGTGACTCTTCTAACTCCGAAATCCCTAACTGCAGCAGATACACTGAATCTTCTTCTGTTATAATATGCACCAAACTTTTCAAATTAATTGGTGTTTTAGAGAGTGTTGGATCTCCTGTAATTGTGAGAGCCTGGGCTCCTTGTTTGATCTCCATAGTCATCCTACTCCAATAAGTCACTACCTTGCCTAAAGTTTGCAGCCATTTAATTCCAAGTATAACATCACAGTTACCCAAACATCACAGTTACCCAACTCCATTGGTAGATACACCTCAGTTACCACCAGACCTTGCACTGATAAAACTACACCCTTACAAATTCCTTCCCCCTTAATCTTCAGCCCATTACCCATCGTTATCACATACTTCTGAGTTTCTGTTAGCTTACAATTCAGGGCGTTCATCAATTCCCATGAAATGAAATTGTGTGAAGCTCTGCTGTCTATAAGTACAATCACCTCTCTCCCTTCTAAACTCCCCTTCATTTTTATTGTTTTCGGGAAAGTGAATCCAAACACTGACCCGGTAGCTAACTCTACTGTTTGTAACATTTCCTCTACTTCCTCTCCTTCCAACTCCTCATCTGGTTCGATTTCTTCATCCATTGCTGCCAAAACCTGGAGTTATATTTTTTTGCATCGATGCCCTGGGCCAAATTTCTGATCACACCTGAAACAAAGTCCTTTAGCCCTCTTTTCTTGCAACTCACTCACAGTCATTCTTCTGAATCCACCCATGCTCTGATTCCTACTTCCTTCTGTATTTCTGGGTCGGTTATATGCAGTGGCACGACTCCCCTGATTTCCCGACTCCTCCTTCAGTTTCTCTCCCCCTGTGGAATCCAATCTTGGCCCAATGTTTCCCCACCTAGTGCCCGGCCCCCTACGGTTCTACTTTAATGCACTCATTCGTTTTAACTTTTCATCCACCTGCTGTGATAGTTCCATCATTTCCGCCAGATTCCTTGGTTTGAGAATTTGTAGCTCCATTCGGATTTCTTCTACCAGTCCATTCATGAAGGTGCTCTCTAGCACAGATTTCGGTAGTTCAGGGAGAGGAGCGGCTAGTTTGAGAAACTTACTGGTGTAATCCGCCACTGTTCCGATCTGCTTCACTGCTAATAGTCATTGACACTGCCTCCCTTCGTGAGCTGGGCGAAACTTCTGCGTGACCAGCTTCTTGCATTCCTGCCAGTCCACGATGGGTCGACGGCTATCCACCCAACGAAACCATGTTAGCACTTCTTTTTCCATGCTCATCCCTACGAGCTCCATCTTCTCCACTTCAGTGAACCTCCCCAATGAAAAGAATCGTTCAACTTTGTAGATCCACCCGTCGGGATCGTCACCCCCGAATACAGGCATCTCGATTCTTTTGGTTCGGCAGTCCCTCCGGCAATCGTCGGGCCGCACGAACCCAAGAGGTAGGTTGACTCGGTAACTGGCCTCATTTCGCCAGTCGTTGCTCTCAAAGTGCTCGTCGGGTTCATCCGGTCCCTTCCCCAACTCTCTCCTATAACTGGGCTCGGGTGGTTGCTCGCGGGTCGGGCCTTTACAGTGCCGCCCATGCCCTCATTCTTTTTCCAAGTCTGCAGAACTGACAACATCATACTTTTAATTTCTGACCTCAGTCGCTCTCCCATTTCCTTATTAGCACTCTCCATCTTCTTTTGAAACTCTGAGTTGTAGTCTTGCATTTGTCTCTACCACTCTTGGTTGGAAAGATTTAGTTGCTTCTAAAACTCCTAGTGGGTATGGATAATCGATTTCTGAATCTCTTCTCTGTCTTTTCGCCTCTCTTCTTAAAGAAATTCCAATTCCTTCTTAATCCCTTCAATCCGATTATCAACTTTCTTATCAGCCATTTTCTCAGGATCAAATGCTCTGATACCAGTTGATGGGACCCAGAAATTAGGTAAGAAATATGTATTCTGGTATTGAATTTCTTTAGAAAGAATACAGCTGGGATTTGAGGTTCAGCGCCTCCAGCCTCAGGCTCATACACTATAACATTTATGATACTCTCTCTCTTCCTCCTATATGTTTATTTATACTTAGAATCTGAGCTACTAACATATTCGGTTAGCATGTTGACAACTTGATGATTGGTTGTCAACATTACCAACTAACCAACTGATTATATATATATACTAAAATCAGTGGCCAATACTACCCTTCGACCCATTTACTCCCCTACCTTCTATTTATTTCTCCTAACATAAAATTGAGTCACTTTTGAAGTCACCTTTGGTCTATCAGAAACATCTAGGTTGACTCACAGTAAGCTCCAGATAGCTAGTGCCTCGATGAATCAGCAATGTCTGGATGATGACGTTCAACTTGAGCGTCTAAATCAAACAATACACATATTGTACACATTACTAATTTGACCAATCACATAAGTATTCAATCATAGACATATGCATATGTGTTATGTACAATGCATGCTCAATTGACCATTCGTGGGTATGTATCCTTAATCACAAGTCATGATCATTTTGACATTATCACTTGAATATGTCTAGTTTACACTTAGGTTTACACCTCAAAGAACTTGATTATTCTAACTCTTCAATTATAATTTCATCAATCCCTTTTCTAACATTTTATAATCACACAATACCCAAATTCTCATTCATTCATACCTAATATACCTTACTCATATCCTTTGGATGACATTTACATTCATAAGAATACTTTCATTCCTATGGCACTCATAAATTTCCAGATTGTGATACTTTGTTATCAACTATGCATTCCTTAATTATAACCTCAATTAACAACCTAAACATATCAAATACTTTATCAGCTTATTTAACCTCAAACTACGTTCATTTTAAGCCTCAATCAAGTCTAAATGCACCATAGGAAAGTTTCTTATTATTAGTTGATTCAAACATCACTCAAAAGACAACATTTCACTTTCCATGCAATTCTCACAATTGTGGAGGACTTCCAACGATCGTGGGATGATTCATTTGAAAGTTTTTCACCTTAAATGCACTTCCCACAATCGTGGAGGCATTACTACGATCGTGGGTTATGCCACCCGAAATTTCCAGTCAATTTCTTCTTCAAATTTTCCAAATTTTTAACCTTTCTATACTATATCCAAGACATCTTATGCATATTTTATCATTTCTACTTCATTTCCTCTTCATTCTCATCTCATTTCCATCTCAAAAACATCCACAAAACAATCCATAAACTATTATTCATCATTTAAACAAAAACAAAATATGTTCACCATCATTCACTATCATACATAAATCATAGTTCTTCTTATTTCAAGAACATTGCACAAACACCTTTCTAAAGCATAAATTTCACCTTCATTATACTTTAAATCCCAATTTATTTCATCCATATAACAACTTATAACTCAAGTTTTTCATACACTCTAAACAGAACACAAGCATATCATTCCTTCATTAAAATTTATAAACTCATCACCTATCATTTTCACTATCAATCTAACCTTACACAATCATCATATTCTATTAAGACAACCCATGAAGATCAAGATCTTACTTGTTTATCTCTAAGCTTCTCCAAAACATCACGTAAAACCTAACTTTCTAATTACACAATCTTCAACTTTTAAGGAGGAATAGGTTGGGTCTTTTAGTAACAAGAAGAAGATAACAAGATATTTGAGTAGCAAAGTGCAAGATTGTAGCAAAGCTTAACGTTGAGAGGGTTGGGTGAGAGTTTTTTGAGTGGAGAGAAGAAAGAAATGAAGAATAGAACTTATAACAAAAATAAAAGTGAAAGACAAATGAAGATGGTCTTTCAAAGATGTTAATATCATGGGTTTAAAGGCTTGGTGAGTGTCATGACACATGCTATGACGCTTATCACATAAATGATCAAATTAATATCTTCTAATTATGGTGCTTAATACCATTTAATCTCTAGTACATTTGTCACCCAATTTTCTATACCATTTGTCAATAAATCCTAATGTCACTTATTTCTATTGCCATGTGTCACTTATTTCTATTATGAGTCAATTTGTCTTATCACTTGACATTTTTCTTAGTCCAAAAATACACATAAATTCATAAATCTCCCAATTTTAACTAATAAATTTTGAATTAATAATTATAATTTACCAAATCAAAATTCACGATATAATAATTCAAAACTCACATCATAACCATTTTAAATCGTTCATATCCTAGAATATATCAATTGAGTGCATATACACTCTTTGTAATGCATACAATCAATATTCACATATGTATGCCAATGATATGCATATGATTGCAATGCACCTCTTAATTTCTCAATGTTATTTCTCATGTACAGTGGTCTAAGGTCCTAACCCTTAGTATGGAAAACGGGATATTACAATAATCATCAATTCAGCAATAATATAATCAACCTTAATGAATTCATACTAGAGGATTACTAGTCAGGCTTGGGAACCCAGCTGCCTTTTATCAGTAAGGTGCAGAAATGAAAAGAAAAAGAAAAATTGAAACTGAATGCCAAGTGAGATCAGCACAAAATAACATTGTCGCTAGAATAAAGCCAAAGACAGAAAAATAACTTCAAAGCAACTGAAATTGAGAATGTATTTGCATCCAAACTTACATTCTTCAACTCGTCAAAGTAGTAGAGCTTGCTTCGAAGTGCATCAGCAAATTCAATCAGTCTTTGCTTTTCCACCAACTGAAATTGAAAAGAATATAAAAAAACCCAGAGGATTAACTTCTTTAGGTATATAAATCTGATTTTGTAGAATACATTATCTATTTTACGAAATTTCATAAAGTTACAAATAGTGATAAAATTTAAATTCACAATCATAATTAAGTAAAATTAACGCGAGTCTTGAATGGGAAAGAAAATAACATCTAACTTGCCAATAGTATTCTAGCAAAAATATGAAAGAAACTACAAAGAAATGAAGGAGGATTGGATTGGATTTGCATTGTATTTGAGATCCATTTTGGATATTTCCACTTAAACTCCGACGTAAAGTGGGTTTGTAGACCATTTTTATACCCCAAATATATACAGTTAAGAATTTCTAGAGAAACACAAGGCAAATCAATACAAACTCTAAGCTTTTCAATGTTAGACCTTTTCCAATATGTCAAGAAAACCCAAATTGAATTCTTCAGTATTTGGCATCAAAAATTTTGAATAATCCAGAATGAAGATATTGTAACTCATTCTAACACATTACCCAACAATACAAAGAAAGGAGAAAGGAATAATACTAGATGATATCTTGAAAAGTCTTAGTCTTTGTAGCTACTGCTTGATGTTCAAGCTGTAGTTCATTAAACAAGTCCAATGTTTCATCCACCTGCATCCAAAATGACCTCAACCATCACAAATCAAAACAAAAAACCAATTGAACTTAAATTAAAGGCCAATAACGCAAATTTCTTGATGGAATACTAAAAAATTTAAAAGGAATCACAAATGAAAAATTAATATCAACATGCCTGACGAAGTATATTATCACATGTTTGTATCCACTCTGTTAAAGTATTGACATAATGTTGATATTTCTCTACCATCTACAAGCAGAAAACAAGAAAGGCAGAGAAATAAATTTCACAACAACCCCTCGCAATGTTATAGTATGACAAGTAAGTGATTGCTATCAACCTCCGATTTCAAGGCCAATTCAAAATCTGTAAACCATTTATAAAATTGTACGCACCCAAAAATTTTTTATAAGAGATAGGAGTCTTTCACCTACTCATCAAAATTCAAAGTAATGGCAATTAAACAATACCATTACAATTAAAGAGATAAACTGAGATATGATTTCAAAAGAATGTGAACTGTTAACGAACAAACAAACCTGATTTGTATTAACCAAAACCACATCTATGTCTTGAGCTTCTCCCAACGAATTGTCTTAGTCGAAACCATTGATCCACCATTCTCCTGCCCCGAGCCATGATCTTTGCTCTAACAAAAAAAAACCATCTCCTTAAGGGTTCAAGAGACCTTCTATGAATTAACCCTAAAGGGGGATGGAAAGAGTTGAGTCGAAGGCAGGTATGCGAGAGAGTGGAAGAAACGAAAGCAAGAGAGTGAGAGAGAAAAGTAAAGAAAGTGGGTTCACATCTACTGTATGAGTTAATTGTTGATGGAGAACAAAATTGCGAAGCTTTGTCCAAAAAGAGCATAAGAACCTCGAAGCTCGATCTAGGACGGAGATTTTCTATGAATTAACCCAAAAGGAGAAGGAAAAAGTTGAGGCGGGAACAAAATCAAAGAAAGACAACAAATCGGTTTGGCTTAAGTGAACAAAGTTGAAGCCTTGGGACATTTGGTTTAATTAAAATGTAAATGTTTTAATTGTGGAACAGAATAGGATCAGCATTAGTGGCACAGGTGATCTGATGCCTATCATGATTATTGTATGCGGCGCTAATGAATAGGGCCTTGAGCAATATTTTATTTTCATATAAATAATCTAAGATGAACGTTCTCCAAGAAACGTAAGCGGAACGCAGATGATTATGCTTTCCTTATCAACGAACAATACTGGTGACTTTATTATTATCACTATTTTTAATAGAGAATATTATTCTTTATACAAAACCCTAAGGATTATTATTTATTCAAAATCCATGACTCTGATATCACATGTAAGTTTTCTGTTCTTGATTATTCAAACATCAAAGACAAAAAATAATAGATAAATCATGAATCATACATAAATCATTCGTGCCCATTCAAATTTTGAATATAATAATAAACACATAGATGAAGTGAATAAATCACTTACCTTGAGCGCAATTCGTCATGATGTAAAGAAAAAACTTTCAACAATTACACATTAGTTTCTCTCTCTCAACTCTCTTTCTGTACGATAGCTTAATAGATAGCTCAATGCACAAATACCTACGTTCTGTATTTGTTTTTGTCTGTACGTAATTAGGGGAGAAAATGGCTAGTTTATATACACTTTTTTATTTACTTTAAATCTTGTACATCCATCAAGTACTCAATTAACGGTTAAGATTTAATATACTATTAAATTAAGAAAACCCTAAATCAAGTTTAATATGAGCTTACAGAAAATAGAGGCCACAACATCAGGTCATATTTCTTACATCACTTGGACTTGATAACTTGAGATGCGATTTTACATAACTTGATCATATACCATTACTTAGTAATTTTTTAATTTTGTTTTTATTTTTATTTTAACAAATTATTTGATTATTAATTTTATTATAATTATAGTTTTAATAATAAATAAATAAATATTAAATAAAAATAATTCTATAGAATAGTTTTATATATACTTTTATTTTGATTTTTATATAACAATTAATAAATTATATTAATTAAAAATATATAAATTTTGTAAATTAATTTGTATTTGCTAATATATTTTAAATATTAAAAACTTATTTTATTATTCATAATTAACGACTTCATATTAAAAATTATTTCATAAGTAATTATTTTAAAATTTAATGTATTTTTAAAAATTTTAAAATTTAAATATATGTATTAAATAATTTTAAGTTATTAATATATTTTATCTTTCGAAATAATTTTTAAAATATAACTTAAATAATTTAATTTATATTAGTCATTTTTTTAGTAAACGTTAATTTTTATGATTACTATAAATTGTGAAAATTGTAAAAAACAACTAAATCAAAAAATTAAAATTTTTAAATGAATTTGAAGATTAAAGATAAAATTGCAGCAAAAGGAGAGAAGACCTTTGACATTAATCTCATCACTTTTATACACGTCATAGTTTCATCCATCCATTAAAAAATTGAAACAATTCAATTAAATTAAAAATTTTGAACCAGTAATTTTTAGATTAATTTATCTTAATAAATTTTATTATTAAAAAATGTTAGATTTATTAATTAAGGGTCCGTTTTT
>JANQBM010000222.1:23091812-23108064 GCA_025594535.1 Erythroxylum domingense | reverse complement strand
GTGTTAAGTGATGTGACACGCCACCCTCGCGGGGCACGAACTCGGATATCACTGTCGATATCGGGTTCGGGTTCGGTGGGAGTGGGGTGTTACAGATTATGTAAGCTTGAAAGCTAGGGTTTCTTCATGACTTGAAGAGCTTTGGAGTTAAACAAGTAAGTAAGATCTTGTTCTTCATGGATTGATTTAATGACACGTTTATGATGATAGTTTAGAGATAGATTGAAGGTGTTAATGGTTTTTTATGTGTGTTGAAAGTTGATGAACATTAATGACAAAATAGAGAGGTTGATGTTCTATTTTCGTATAAATAATCAATAATAGTTATAAGTTGTTATGTGGATAAAATAGATTGGGATTTAAAGTATAATGAAGGTGAAATTTATGCTTAAGAAAGGTGTTTGTCCAATGTTCTTGAAATGAGAAGAACTAGGATTAATGTATGATAGTGGATGATATTGATCTGTTCTGGTTTTGTATAGATGATAAACCATAGTTTATGGATTGATGTATGAATGATATTGAGATAGAATTGAGGAGAAAATGATGAGGAAATGAAGTCTAAATGATGAACTATGCATAAGATGTTTTGAGTTTGGAAGAAAGAACTAAAATCTGGAAAAGTTAGGAGTATGTATGATGGTATAAAGTGAATGGTAATGAAGCAAATGAGTAGATTTTGGGGGGATTTAATGTAATCAATATGGAAGCTAAACTAGTATAAAATGAATAGCTTGATAGGACATGAATTCTAGAAAATTCAAGTTTTAGTGATGTTTCATGATCGTGGCAAAGTTCCTCACGATCGTGGGTATAGTTTAGGATTGAAAATGTTTGTTTTGTGTACATGTTAAACAAACTGAGAAAAAATAACTCTAAATTGGTGTATTTGTACTTGATTAAGGCTTGAGATGAACGTAGTTTGATGCTTGAATAGTTGATTAAAATGTTAGATATGTTTAGGTTGTTAATTGAGGTTATAACATAAAAATGGATTGTTGATATCAATGAATCAAAATCTAGAAATTTATTAGAGTTATAGGAATCAAAATGTTCTTATGATTGTAAATGTGATCCAAAGGATATTAGCAAGGTGTATTAAGTATAAAAGAATGAGAATTTCGATATTGTGTGATTATAAAATGCTAGACAAAGGATTGGAGAATATATGAATGATGAATGTATAATTTATGATATTAGAATAACCAAATGTTCTTGAGGTGTAAATCTAAGTGAAAACTTCACATATACAAGTTATAATGGTTTGGATGATCATGACTTATGATTAAGGACACACAACCGAGAAAGTCATTAAGCATGCATTGAACATGACATATATATATGTATATATATATTGTGTGTGTATGATCAAATACTTATATGAATGTTCAATTTAGTAATGTGTACAATTATGTGTATTGCATGATTTATACGCTCAAGTCGAACACCATTATCTAGACATTGCCAGTCCATCAAAACAATAGCTATATGGAGCTTACTATGAATAACCTAGATGTTTCTCACTAGGATTGATTGTATTTGCTTAAATTTCAATTACTGAACTGATATTTATATGAATGTGATAATTCTGGACATTGATGGTCTGAGGAGTTTGATAACTGATATTGCATTGGAAGTGTTCATATTTGAATATGAATCAGGAAAAATAAGTGTACTCAACAGAAATGTTGAATGTCGGACTTAGATCTGATGAAAATAGGAAAATGAGTATACATGATGAATGAAGTTGATTGATTGCATATAATGTGAATTAATTCATCTCATTACATTGAAATGCATGATCAAATAAAGGATTTGTTACGGGAGTGACTAGTGAAAAAGAGCTTAAAGCTCATAAACGCGCATAAAGAGCCACAGGCTCAATATATAAAATGAGCCGGGTATCCATAATGGATATGGGATAGTTATTAATGAGCCCGATATCCACAACAAATATGGGACATTTAAAAAGGCACTCGGTCACAATAAAGTAACAATGAAAGTGAGTCACATATGCATTTTTATTTGTACATATACATGTATTATAAGAAAGATTACATGAATTTACTGAATTGTGACATTATGAATGATTGAGAAAATGATCAGATTACTATGAAATGAGTATATAAAATGTGGGATGTTCATAATGCGTATTGAGATGAGGTATATTGTGAAATTGGTTTTGACATGTGATATATGTGGTTTGATATGAGTGAGCACATGATGATGGTTCACTTATTGAGTTCACAAAACTCATCAAAATTGCAATGTTGATTTTCAGGTACGAGGACAATATAGTTCTTAAGGAAGACTGGTAAAAGTCTAGTATTGTTGATTTTGGACTCAACAATGGCTCAAAGGTCAGTCAGCCGATAATAAGGAGTTTAGTTAGAGTGTATAATTTCTCATTCTATGTAGAATATTTTGCAAAGAGTAGTAAACTTTTATATGTTTTTGATACTGTATATATGGATTGAGTAATGAAAGGCTACAATGTAAACTATGTTTTATAAATGAAATGAGGAGCTTGATCTTTTGAATATTTTTTTTATGTATGATGCCAAAATAAGTGAATGTGATTACTCTAACATACCATTTTCATAAGGCATGTTCCTAAATGTCCTCTGGATGTTTAGGAATGTGCACCATGAAGGTGTTGCGTTACACAATCTATCCACAACCAAGACAATAGAGCAGGCACTATGACATTTCTTTAACCATTTGTAAATTTCACCAATTCATATATTAAAGAATCATATGATATACATTTCAAGCCATAAAATCTATATCTATGTTCATACATGCAATTCATGGCTTACTACCATTAGAAGGGTATCAAAATGCAATTACGAGATCTAGGCATAGGTATAGGTAGCAATTCATTTTTTAATTTTTTTACTTACCTCCTTGAGAAAATGAGAAAACGATCCCACAAAAAAGTCTTTCTATAGTACAAAATAACATAAAAATTAACTCCACTTATAAAAAAAATCTTTATCCCACATAAGAACTCTTGAGTGAAAATGGAAAGGAGATATAAATCCAGTTCCTTCGGAAATGGTAAGATCTTTGGTGCAAGAAGAAGGTTTTGATTCGTATCATCTTGACTTGGTTCTAATTTCTCCATTTTCCTTTTTTAAAAATACCGAGTCGGGGTCTTCTCCTACCCATATCAAATAGAACATGTTGAGATAAATTTTCTTCATATAAAACATATTTTATTTAGATCAGGAAAATCATACGCTTTTATAAAGCAACTTTAACTATAACCTCAGTTCTATTAATAGTCTGAACAATATAAGATTTACTTTAAATTAATTGAAATGAACAACAATTCTGATAGTTGTGCATTAGTATATGTTTTCTGAGTAATTGGCATATGTTTCTTGCATAATTGTTGATTATTGTTGTAGTTTAGGATTCATTTTGTATGATTTCGTTTAGTTTGATTTCCATTATTGTTCATTTATGTTTGATTTTAATTTAGGGTAAGAACTGACTATTTTTATATAGGAAGGAAGATTGAGCAACTTGGAGATTGAGCTAGAGATCAAATAGGGGAATAAAAGAGGAGACTATATGTTGCCAATTCCCATAATTATGGGAATTATAATCCGAGTCATTATGCGGGGCTTCATTGAACTTAGAGTTTTTGGACTATTAAATGAGAATTAAGCCTCTATGATCAAAGGGAACAAAACTCTTCTATAGAAAGAGCATCCTTGAGTGAAGAACACATGTTTTTAGCCTTGAGGAAGGATTGAAGTCAAGGATTATCATCAAGATTGGAGAAAATAGCACATTAACATACAAAATTACAGATTTTGGTAGAGAAGAGAAGAAGTTTCCTTTATTCAATTTTCTGTGTTTTTCTTTTTTCTAATCTTTGTAAGATGGATTATTTGTGTGTTGATGATGTTATGGAGACCATGAGTGGCTAATTTAGTTGTAAGGATTGCTTTTGAACTATTTTGTTAAAACTCCTATTTTATTAAATTAAATGAAAGTCTCTTTAATGATTGTTGATTTTATTTGTTATCTTGCAAAACAATTGAGAGAATGAGTAAGATTATTTGTGTAGGATTGTACAATGAGAGTTGGCAACCTATAGACTTGCAATCATTATGTCAATTGATTAGTTAGAAGAGAGATCTCAGTGATTTCAATTAATCACCCATAGGATAGTTTAATAACTTGTTGAATTGGTGTAGTTATTCGGTAGGTTGAGAGATAGTTCAATTGATCCCATTTGATTTGATTAGGGAAAATTGATTACACCTTAAAAGAGGGCAGTTAATACATTTGAAAATCTTATGTCAGACACAATTAGAATAATAAAATATGAGGGAGACAAAATAAGGAAAGAGTAATCTCTAGCCTTTAGATTCTTAAATTCTATTTTTTTTTTGCATTTTGGTATTATTCAGTGTTCATTATTAGTCTTTTAATTTTAATTTAATTTTCTACATTATTTTTATTAAACAATTTCATTTCTTAAACAAAGTTTGATCTGAATTAAGTGGTGGCTGGGCATCAATCCCTGTAGGATCGATATCTTCTTTTTAACTACAAGTCACTACCATACACTTGCAATTTTTTAGCATAAAATGAGTAATTTGTGTTACATTATTACACTCAACAAGTTTTTGACACCGTTGATGGGGATTAATTGTTTAGCATCTTGTTTAATTTAGATTACTTTGATTTAAGAATTTTGATACTTTTCCTTGTGTAGTTGTAGATGCATGAACACAAGGAGCACGTGAAGAACGAAATAAGTTAGTCAAGATGAATTTCCTGACATTAAGAGACACGAAAGAGAGTTGAGAAGGGTAAGGCATCTAAATTTTTCATAACAAGATATGGCCGAAGAAGCAAAGCAAAGAGGAACAAAGAGGACATTGATGGATTTCATGAGACCAGGTTTTAATCCTTAAAGGGTGACAAGACCAGTGGTTTAAGCCAACAATTTTGAGATAAAGCCGGCACTCCTCAACATTCTACATAATATTGGGCAGTTCTACAGGCTATCCAAAAAGGATCTAAATGCCTATATTGCCAATTTTTTAGAGATCTGCGACACTTTCCATTTCAACGTAATGTCCGACGATGCAGTGAAGTTGAGGTTGTTTTTGTTCACATTGAAAGATCAGGCTAAAGTTTGGTACAACTTTTTGAATTCAGGACAGATTATAACTTACGAGTAGCTTACCCAAATATTCCTTGTCAAGTATTTCCTGTTGACGAAGATGACGAAGATTATTAAAGAGATTACAAATTTCCAACAGAACAATGGAAAATCTCTCTATGAAACTTGGGAGAGATTTATAGAATTCCAGAGAATTTGTCCCCATCATAACCTTCCGAGAGAGTTCCTGCTTCAGACGTTCTACAATGAAGTGAATCCAAGCACGAGAGGAACAATTGATGCAATAGCTGGAGGTTAATTAATGAGGAAGATTGTGAAAGCAGCTCATGATTTGTTAGAGGAGTTAGCAAGTAATAGCTGTATGTGGTCGAGCGAGAGGAGTAGATAGGGGTAGAAGGAACAAAAAGGTATGATACCTATTAATTTTGTTACTGCTTTGTTGGCTTAAATCACGACTCTTACAAAGCAGCTGAAAAATATGCAAAGAGCATCCTCCTCTATAGTGAAGGTGATGTAAGTGCAATATAAGCTGTGTGGGCAAAACAACCCTGTCTCAACACAGTGTTTTCTATTGTGAACCATTGGTACTGAACAGGTAAGTTATCCAAGCTAGCCGCAGCGAGGTAACAACTCATACTCCAATACTTATAAAACAATGCAGGTGGCCAAGTGAGACCAAAAGGACCATCGAGATTCCAGTAAGACCGAATTGGAGCGATGAAAAGTAAAATGGACAAGATGATGGAAGTGTCAGGGTCCAAACTAGAAGCTTAAGAGGAGAATCAGAAGAGGATATTTGTTAGCGAGGAAAAAAGTCAAAAGAGGATGGAAGAAAAATTCAACCAAATCGTGAAGAATCATGCCTCATCAATCTATAACTTGGAGGTTCAGGTAAGTCAACTCGCTAACGCTTTATCTTCTAGAAATGCAAGTAACATATCGAGTAACATCGAGGTTAATCCGAAGGAATGAATCATGGCTTTCACTCGGACAGAGAAAAAGGAAATTGACCATAAGGAGAAAGACAGACTCAAGAGAGAAGGACAAACAGTTTAGGAAGTCCTTCCGAGTGAACCAGTAAGCAAGTTGATCAGGGAACTTCAACTTGAACTTCCACATCAGATTTTTGCTCAGTGGAAGTCATCTTCAAGTAGAGTAGTAAGGAATTCTAAGGAGGTAGAGTTAAGAAAGATGATGGATATAATAAATGAACTCCAAATATAGCTCACGTTAAAGGAACAGGTGAAGAAAGAGGTCAAATAGCACATATCAGAAGGAAGTCCATATATAGCATAAAAGAAAGATGACCCAGGGGACTTCTTCATTCTGTACGGTATAAATGGAATCAAGATAGCTAGGGCATTTATAGAATTGGGAGCTAGTATCAATATGATGCCCTATAATTTTAGTCAGAAGTTGAGTTTAGGAGAGCTAGAGCCTACTAAGACATTGGTGAAAACGACTAACAGAATAGTGCATCAGTCGAAGGGGATCATCAAGAACGTTTAGATACAGATTGACAAATTTATCTTCCCTACAAATTTCTACATATTAGATATTGGAGAAGATGCAAAAACCTTGATGGTTTTTGGGCAACCATTTCTACCTACTTCTCTTTTAATAATTGACGTGGATGGGGGAGACTTAACACTGAGAGTTGGAAAGGAGAAATTAACTTTCAAGGTATCTAAGAAAGACTATCATTCTCCTTTACCCCCCACAGACATAAAGGAATCAAAACAGCAAAGAGGATGGGAAGGTATTGAAGACCCTGGGAATGCATTTAGGAAGAAACAATTGCATAGGAGAAGGCATAGGAAGGAAAATAACAAGGTGGAGTCCATACTGGGTTAGTTCATATACAAAGTTGGAGATCAACTTCTGCACTACCACTATACAAATCATTTGAACCGCCTTAAGTAAAAAGGAGAGTCGAGCTATTGATGTTAAACGAAGCGTTGTATAGGAGGCAACCCATGGAATTTTACTTCCTTTAAAATGTTTTTTATTTATTGGTTTGGTTCTTTAGTTATGAGCATGTTTAAATTGAGTTTGATTGATGTTTAATTTGGTTTTTGTTTAAATTTCAACTTGTTTTCTTTTCAAAATTCTTATTGATAATATTAATTTGATGTGTTTGTAGGTTGTGGGATCATGGAGAAGTAATAATAATCTTGGAAGAAGATTTAGAAGTGTGAGAATCACCTCATCCCATGATCATGGGAATGGAGGTGATTCCCACGATCATAGGAAGTCTCTCCAAAAACTTTCTGGAGAGAATTCCCACCATCGTGGGAATTGTAGGAATTTCAACAATCGTAGGAATTCCATCCGGAGGGAAATTTAAATTTCCATCCCCCTTTTCTTCTTTCACCCATTCTTCAAATTTTCACTCCTCTCTTTAACCCACGAAAATTCACCTCCCACTCTTTAAAACTCTTCAATTTTTCTCTAAATTCTTGGTATTTTCTTCATCTCTTTTCATTAATCTTATAATCCTTTACTCTTTTCATGCATTAATCTTTAAAAAACACAAGGATTTTGGTAAGATTTCTCTTCCTCTCACTAAAATCGAATTCACTCATCTTTCTCTTATTTGTGCAGACTTTCTTCTTACAATGGCATCAAGGAAGATGATGGCTCAGAAACCGACTAAATCGACTGAGGAATTGCATCGTGAAGTTTTCGATGAAGGTAAGCCCGACTTAGCGGCAGCGTACTATTCTCCATTCCTAATTTGTTTAAAATAAGAAGGTACATATTTTTCGAGACCTTAGGGATAGAGAACTAGTCACTCGTAGGTATTTTGATTTTTAATTGTTAGAAACCATAGGAGTGAGACAGAAAACAGAGCAACTAACTACGAACATAGGTTGGAATAAGATTTGTTCAATGTGACTTACCTATTCCCCATATGATGACCATAGATTTTTTCGCTACAGTCCAATATAATCTTAAAATGGACATTTTTTGGTTTAGGTTATTAGGTACTATTTAAAAATTGGATTATACTAGCATGCATGTTCTTTTTTATTTTCCAAACACTAAAGTTTTAGATGATCACGATGATTTTTATTTGGATGATTATTGGAAAACTCTGATAGGGGAAGAAAATTTTGACTCTAGATATACACCTAATTGTTTAATCTGTAGTGTCGAGAATTTACTTTTACATAAATTTATGTGCTTAATTGTGTTCAATAAAACTAAAAGTAAAAAATGCTCGACCAAAGAACTTTTCTTTTTGTGGTGCATGGATCGAAAAATTAAAATTAACACGCCATTTAGAATTTTTCCATCAATAGTGAGTGTTTTAAATAAAAAGATTTCATATTTTGGCATGTCTCATGTTGTTATTGCTTTAGCTCTATTTTATAACCATAATATGGGAAATGCGTGCACATCGCCATTCTATATGTTTGACATATTTCACTCAAGACGCTCCGAGATTTTTTAGTTCCATTATATGGAACTCCAAAATCCTCAAATGCGTACTGCAATGAGGAACAAGAGGAGTACTAATACAATTGCTTCGCGCGTGACCCTCCACGTCCTAAGTAGTTATTGATAGTAAAACCTATCTATTTGTTTTACGCTCAAAAAACTGCAAGTGAATGGGTCATTACTAGTAGAAAAAAGAGCGGGTATCGATCCCATAGGGATTGATGCCTAGATACCGCTTAATTTAGATACAAATTTGTTTAAGAAACTAAATTGTGAAATGCAAATAATCTAGAAAACTAAATTAAAATTAAAAGAGACTGATGTGAATAATGGACAAAACAGCAATTACAGAAAATATGAATTTAAGAATCTAAATGCTAAAGATTAATTTTTCTTTATTTTGTCTCCCTCCTATTTAATTAATTGAATTGTGTCTTATCTTAGATTTCCTAATGTACTAATTACCCTCTCTTAAGGTGTAACTATTTATCCCTAATTGAATTAACAGGTATCGATTGAACGATCTCTCAACCTACCCAATAACTCTACCGATTCAACTAGTTAATAAACTATCCTATAAGTGATCAATTGACTAATCAAATTCTCTCTTCTAACTAATCAATTAACTTGATGATTACTAGGTTATAGGTTGCCAACTCTCATCGTACCTACATAAATTTCATCTCACTCACTCTCTCGATTTGTTGTAAGATGACAATTAAGAACAACAATCAACAAAGACAATTGTATTCAATAAAATAAAGTAGGAGTTCTGACAAAATAATTCAAAAGCAATCCCTAAAATTAAAGCCCTAACATAGTCTCCATAACATCATCAACAATCAAATAAACCATTTTTACAAAGAATAGAAGAGATTAAAATGACCAAAAATTGAATAGAAAGACTCCTTCTCTTCTTTGCCAAAATCTAGAATTTTAGTGTTGATGTGCTATTTTACCCAATCTTGATGATAATCCTTGTTTGTAATCCTTCCTCAATGCTCCAAACATGTGTTCTTCACTCAAGGATGGTGTTTCTACATGTGGATGTCGTCTCTCCTGAAGTTGGAGGCTTAATGATGTTTTTATAGACCAAAAATCCTAAGTTTAATGAAGTCTCACAGATTGCCTCGGATTACAATTTCCAGGTCTGTAAGAATTTGCATGATTCCCACAAACATGGGAATTACACACAGATGCACTCCTCATTTCTTCTATGATTCCCACATCCATGGGAATTTGTATGATTCCTATGAATGTGGGAATTTGGCACAGATGCACTCTCCTTGTCTTTTCTTCTTTGATCCTTTGTTCAACCTCCAAGTCGCTCCCTCTTCTTTCCTACACAAAAATAGTCAATTCTTACCCTTAATTAGCATCAAACACACAAGAACAACAATGGAAATAAAAATTAATGAAAACATACAAAATGAGTCCTAAACTAGAACAATAAACAACAATTATGCTAAAAAACACATACCAATTACCTATAAAAACATATCCTACTGCACACCTATCAACATCCCCACACTTAAATCTTTGCTTGTCCTCAAGCAAAATAGATGCAACTAATCAATTCTACCACTTCATTTTCATAAAGATCAAAACATACAATTCCTCAAATTCAAGCCAACTCAAATATCAAGTTATTGCTCCTATCATGACTACTTTTTTCATTGGTGTACACAAGCAAACTTACAATTGGCACAATCACTCAAAGATAAGTAAAGATGCACAAATGAATCTTCCTCACTGTTTTCACTCATTTTACTCAAGTGTTTTAGGGTTAGTGTTTCACTCAAACTTCCTATAGAAAACTACACTACCATAGGCTTGCCAATACACCAATTCTCTTCTACAATGATTGCATGCATAAATAGATCAAAAGGACTTGTTTAGGGTTGTAATGTGGTAACGGTTAAGGTGGGTCCAAAAATGGGAAAGAAGGTTTAGCACAAGCATAAGTAAAGTATAAAATGGATAAAATGGGATAACAAAACATAACTGCGAGGCATACAAATATAACTACTATTCTGCACATATTGATGCTATTCACTTGTTCTTCCTTTTTCTTTTCTTTTCTTTTTCATTATTCATTTTTTTCATTTTTCTTTCTTTTTCTTCATACATAGAAGAACTATGGATCAAAACTAGCACTATATGCAATGTAGTCCATAGGCAAAAATATACTCAACTTGTCTCTGTAAAAATTTCACATAATCCCAAGTAATGTTTTACTTAATACTTTATTAAACTTGTGAAAGGGTAAGATAATGGGGTTTAAAGTATTAAAATTTTGGGTGTTTTCAAGAAACAAAAGGTTAAGGCTCCATGGGGGTAGCAAGGGGCTATACAAAGGTAGGTCGTTTAAGCTAAGGGTTAAAACAAGAAAAAGGGTCTTGATCATCTCTATTAAGCATGAATCTAGAAGAATCAAACCGATTTAAAGCAAGTTCTAGAGGTAGTAACCTATGGAAGTACACTCAATAAGGAAATGAAATGACTCTAAATGGAGTCATAAGGGTCAATCCTCACTTTAGCTCAAATGAAAACTCATTATGCATCTCTACACTACCTCATTGTTCAAATGTCGATTTATGACTAAACTTATGTAACTAACTACTTTTCATCACTCTATACAGTTCACTTTCTACTTAAGTAGCCTAATCTGAGTTCAAGCATGCATTTAATCTAATTCCAATTAAAATAACAGAATCTTATATTTATCAAAGTGACTCAAATGTGGTTCCAATGCTAACACAAAGCACCTACAATATGCCTAAATATGCATCCTATTCAACACAATGTAAAAAAAATGCAATTAAGAAAGTTGACGTCACCTCCCCAGATTTAAAGATCAGGTTGTCCTCAATATGACAAGTCAACCCCCAATTGAGTGAAAATGACATTAAACGAAATAAAAATGAAAACAATACAAACAAAGGAAATTGAATCAAACAAATGATATTAAACTAAATAGAAGATACTGAAGTCGAATCAAAATTAAAGAAATTAGAAGTAAACAAAAGATATAGCACACAAACAAATAATATGAAACCAAATACACATGAAAAAGAAATGCACTCACACACAAGAAACAACAAAATTTAAAAGTTTAAGGGATAAGAAAAGCTTATTCAATTGATGGTGGTGACGGCGGTGGTGTAGGGGCTTCAAAATTGTTCCTACGACAGAAGTTAAGGAACCTCTTCTTCAAACTACGCTGCTCCTTATGTACTGTCTACATTTTTGTGTTGAGATAATTTAATTGAGATGTCATCTATTATTAGTTGGTGGCTATTTGTTCAAGGTTTGTTAGAGTTGGTCAAACTCTGCTGTTGCACTTAGTTTTGCTGCTGTTGCTTCGTCCTCTGGATCGTGAGCTGCTTGAGATGTGGAAGATTAGGATGTGACTATACTGATGCCTCTCCTGTTTCTCACAGTAGCTCGCGTCTGAGGATTATAGAGTTCTATAGAATGAACCTCCATAATCTCGAGACGCCTCAAAAAAGATACGTCAAACATAATGTGTGGCATTGTATGCACCCCTTCCAAATTATGGTTATAAAAACGAGCTAAAGCAGTAACTATATACCCCATTCCAAAGTATGAACTCTTTTTATTGACAACACTAACGATTGATCTAAAAATTCTAAAGGATGTGTTGATTCTAACCTTCCGATCTATGCACCATAAGAAGAAAAGTTCTTTAGCTGAACATTTGCTACTTTCTATTTTATTAAATATAGTTAAACACATGAATTTATGCAACAGCAAATATTCGGCACTACGTATTAAAGCATTCGGTGCATTATGTGAATCAAAACTATCTTCTCCTGTTAAAATTTTCCAATAGACATCCACATCAAAATCAGTATGATCATCTAAAACTTTTGTGTTTTGGAAATCAAAAAGATGATGTATGACATTATAATTCAGTTTGTAAACATCACTAAATAATCTAAACCAATAGACATCCATTTTTGTGTTGTAACGGACAGTAGTGAAAATTTCAACTATCATCATAGGTGAATATGCATGTCACATTGGATGAACCTATTCCACCTTATGTTCTCAGCTAGTTGCTCAATATTTGTCCTTACTCCTATGTTCTCTAACAATTCAAAATCGAAATACCTAGGAGTCATTATTCCTCTATTCTTAAAATCACAAAAGTGCATACCTTCATCTTCCGAGTAAATCAAGAAGGGAGATTGGTAAGTTACCACCAAATCACATTTGTCTTCACCGAAAACTTAACAGCGCAGCTCATCACTCGATTTTTAAGCCATCATCTTCTTCTGTGCCATTGTTATAGAAAACCTACAAGAATAAGAGAGAAAAAATGAAATTCAAGCTTTGGAGAGATAGAATAAAAAAACTTACCTAAATCCTTGTTGTTTTTGAATGATTAATACATGAAAAGATGAAAAACATTGTAAGAATAATGAAAGAATTAAAGAAAATACCAAGAATCTATGGAAAGATTGAAGAGCTTTAGAGAATTAAAGGGGAGAAATTCATAGGTTAGAGAGAGGAGTGTGTGAAAATTTGAAGATAGAGTGAGACGAAAAATGAGAGGGAAACTTTAAGTTTCCCTCTGTATGGGATTCCGATACTTGTGAGAATTCCCACAATTCTCACAAACTTAGGAATCCTCTCCAAAAAGTGGATTGGAGAGATCTCCCATGCTCATGGGAATCATTTCAATTCCCACGAACATAGGAATTGATGATCCTCGCAATTCCAATCCTCCTTCCAAGCTTAAATGAATTCTCCATAATCCCAAAACCTACAAACACGATAAGATGATATCATCAACAAGAATTTTGAAAAGAAAATAAATTAAAATCCAAACAAAATCAATATGAACATTGATCAATCTTAATTTGGAAATAACCAAACCAAAGAACTCAATCAAAAACTTGACAAAAACATCACAAGAGATTAAACATGATAAGTTAAGGTCATTAGCTCGACCATTCAACAAATACTCATGAAAAAGTGGAAGATAGGAGAGAGATAACTTCCCTTGCTTGTGGATATGTCCCTCCATAATATAGTTTACAACGGTCCCTATTGACTTTGAATATTTCCCCATTATCATTTTCCAGCTCCACAGCTCCATGAGGAAACACTTGAAGAATTTTAAAAGGCCCACTCCATCTTGACTTGAGTTTTTTAGGAAATAGTCAAAGTATTGAGTTAAAAAAAGGTACTAAATCCCTACTTTTAAATTTCTTCTTCTTAATATGGCCATCATGCCACTTCTTAGCTTTTTCTTTATATAGCTTGACATTTTTGTAAGCATCATACCTCAACTCTTCCAACTCGTCAATGTGTAACAATCACTTTTCTCCTACCAGCTTCCAATCGATGCTTAATTTCTTAATTGCCCAATATGCTCTATGCTCCAATTCTAATGGTAAATGACATGCCTTACCATAAACAAGCTGATATGGTGTTGTGCCTATTGGGGTCTTGAAAGTTGTTCTGCAAGTCCACAGTGCATCTTCTAGTTTTGTTGACCAATATTTTCTTGAAATGTTCACTCTCTTCTCCAAAATCTTTTTCAGCTCTCTATTCACCACCTCCACTTGACCACTAGTTTGGGGATGGTATGAGGTAGCCACTCTGTGATAAACATTGTATCTTCTCAAAAGGTTCTCAAATGGTTCGTTGTTAAAGTGATTTCCCTCATCACTTATGATTGTTCTAGGCATCCTAAATCTGATAAAAATCTTCTTAATGAACTTTTGAACCACCTTGCTATTGTTGGTTGGAGTAGCGACCACTTTGACCCATCTAGAAACATAATTAACTCTAACCAAGATATAGGTATTGCCTTCAGATGGTGGGAATGGTTCCATGAAGTCCAGACCCCTTACATCAAATATCTCCACCTTCATTATATTAACAATCTCCATTTCATCTCATTTGATATGTTGCCAACTCTTTCACATCTATCGCATTTGAGCACAAAATCTCAAGCATCATTAAATAGATTTGGCCAATATAATCCACATTCCAAAATTTATGTAGCAGTCTTGTTAGCTCCATATTGCCCTGCATACGGTGAGCTATGACATTGAGTTAAGATCGGAGGCATTTCATCTTCAGGAATACACTTGCCAATTAAACTATCAGCACAGATCTTATAAAGTACAGGTTTATACCAAATATAATGAGCACATTGAAATAAGAAATCCTTTTTTGATATGATAAATCGAATGGAAGAATACCACCTGAGAGGTAATTTGCAATATCTGCAAATCAAGGGAGGAAAGGGTTATATACCATCATTAAAGTCTCATCAGGAAATCTTTCCTTAATTTCCTCTTCTTCTTCATGATGTTCAACTTCAAACTTTAATACGTGATCCGCTATGAAATTTTTGGCTCCTTTCTTATCTTTAATTTCAATATTGAACTCTTGGAGCAGGAGTACCCATCGAATAAGCCTAACATTGGCATCCTTCTTAGTGAAAAGGTAACGCAATGCTGCATGGTCTGTAAACACAATAACTTATGAACCTAACAAATAAGAACAAATTTTTCACAAACAAATATCACTGCAAACAATTCTTTTTCAGTAATTGTATAATTCAATTGTGCTCCTTTCAATGTCTTTCTTGCTCAATAGACAGCATGCAATCTCTTCTCCTTCCATTGACCTAGTACACACCCAACTGCATAGTCACTTGTGTCACACAAAATCTCAAATAGAAGAGACCAATCCAGTAATGTCAAAATTGGTGTTGTTATGAGTGCTTTCTTCAACCTGTTAAAAGCATTCAAACAATCATCATAAAAAACAAAAGGCACATCTTTTACCAATAGATGATTCAGAGGTTTTGCAATGAGGGAAAATTATTTAATAAACTATCGGTAGAATCCTACATAACCAAAAAAAGCTCAGACACCCTTAATATTGGAGGGAGGAGGTAACTTTTCAATTACTTCTGTCTTAGCTCGATCCACTTCAATCCCTTTATATGAAATTTTATAGCCTAATACGATTCCCTCTTAGACCATGAAATGACATTTTTCTCAATTTAAAACTAAATGTGGCTCCTTAAATCTTTGGAGCACTTTATCTAAGTTTAATAAGAAATGATTGAAAGACTCCAAAAATAGAAAAATCATCCATAAATACCTCTATAAAGTTTTCATTCATGTCTGCAAATATGGCCATCATTCTCTATCGCTCTACTGGAAATTTGTTATCTCCTTGATAGTCCTCGTCGTTTTTGTTAACAAAAAATATTTGGTGAGGAATACTTAGGTGAGCTACTCCCAAGTCATGATCTGGCCTTGATTCAAAGAATTATACCTTGCTTTAGCCTGATCCTTTAACGTGAATGAAAATAGTTGCAACTTCACCGTATCGTCAAACATTATATTGAATCTGAATGTGTCACAGATCTCCAATAAATTTGTGATGTGGGCATTCAGATCCTTGTTAGATAGCCCATAGAACTGCACACCATTTTTGAAAATGTTGAGTAACGCTGGTTTTATCTCAAAATTATTTGCTTGGATTACCAGTTTTACCACTCCTTGGGAGTAAAACCTAGCCTCATTGTAACATCCCGTTTCCAGAGAACGGGTCGGACCATAGAACGGGTCCAGGTGTGGTAAATTACCACACCTCATGCTC
>JANQBM010000222.1:23057036-23091712 GCA_025594535.1 Erythroxylum domingense | reverse complement strand
ATGTGTTTATGACTGAAGAGAGTAATTTCGTAACCTAAAATTTTTTAATGGTCTAAATTATAGAAACCGTATAGGTTTATTAAATCATAAATTTAAAGATGATAGGGGAATTCCTTATCGAGATATTACGTATCTCTAAATTCTATATTCAATCATTTACATTTATTTTTTCTTATTAGTTTATTCCTTTTTTAGATTTTTTGTTTTATTATTTAATTCCATCAACAATCAATCTATTTTAATTGTTTAACTAGGTAATAGTAGGAGAATGATCTAAACTCAATTATTTATCAATGAAAAGCCCACTTGCCTTAAGTTATAAGTAAACATTTTATGATCGAGGGAGCCTAAGAGTAGTAGAAAACACTTAACAAGTAGCTTTGTGTACTATAACATGATTCTATTCTCTAATTCTGCTACATCAGGGTGTGGCTTGTCATACAACAAGCACACTCCTGAAATAAAAATAGACTAGGCATATAAAATAAAATAATTAAAAATAAAATATAAATATAAATAAAATAAAGAAATAAAAAACTAGATTAATGGTTTTTGAGTTTCCTAAACACTGCTAATATTTTAAAAAACTACTGCAAACAAACTTCTTGTGTTGATTTGAAGTTTCCTATTTGAAAGATCAACTAAGTTTTCTTCAGCATAATGTTATCATTAATAACTTAAGGAAAGTGCATCTATCATCTTATAGTAATATAATAGTCAATAAAAGGAATAGTTTTGGTGATTATTTTATAATTTTAAACTATAACCATATGGAGTATAAAGCCACTAAAAGTAGAATAAAGCAAGTAATCAAGAGATAAAATCAAACTTAGATAAGAGCTCCACAAAGCAATATTTTTTATTCATGATTTAATAAATTCATAAGGTGTTATAAACATAACTGACAAAATTTCCTAAATTTAATGAATTTCTTCTCTTAAGTTTCAACCATTTATTCTTATGGTTATTAATTAAAATCTCTACATGTTAGAATCTCAAAGATACATTAAAATGTGTAAAATTCATAAAATGTTTGATCCTAATACCAAAAGATAGTACCAATGTTATGAATGTTATATCGGTACTGGTACAAGTATTGAATTTAATTTTGGTACGGTACTGAACTGGTACTGGTCAATACTGAGTACCGTTTTGGATAATTTTTAAATTTATGAAATAATCCCTGAATTTTTTTAAACTTGGAAAATAATTCTTCAATATATTGTATTGTGTATTTTATAATTTTTACATCAATCTTATCTCTGAAAATTCATAATAATAAAATTTTAAAATAACAACAATTATTTATTTTTATTAACATTATTTTCACATATTTCATGTTAAATTTTGTTATTAGTTTTAAGATATCCCATAAAATTTGTTACATTTAATACTTTTTTATCAAAAAATTAATGAATATTATTGAACAATACTTAAATAACACACATGTTAAACTAATCAATATTATAATTAAACATAATGGGCATCATCAATATGCAGAATATAGTTGGAAATATCATATTTAATTACCATGCCATTATAGTCCACCCAGTAAAATCTTTTCATCAAGTTGGATATAAACAATACAACACAAAAACCCAGTATGGCAACTTTTAGGAAACCAATAACATGCCAAGACTTTCCATCTCCATAATCAATATTTAATCTTCTTTCCTCCTTTATGTTCCTGTTTATAGAACTCCAAATCATTATAAAGCTAGGGGGAATAGTTTTTACATCAATAATTTTGGAGATAGAAAGTTTCCAAATTTCTATTGGAATAATAGTATGGAAGTGAGCAAGTAGACAGTAGCAATGTGAAGACTTCAAATCCTTTCGACAGTTTTCAATGGAAACTTTGATTAATAGTTCTTTGTCCTTTGCAGTTTTAACTATGTTATATCTTTTTAAAGTTTGATTTGATAATACGATATACAAACTTAAAAATAAATTAGCAGGAAAATGTTGTTCATATTTTCTTGACAAGAATATCACTTTCAACTTTCAAGTATAGGATAACATCATGGAAATTTAGAAACATTAGATGATGTGTAGAGGTTGGGCAGTGGGTGGTCGGTGGTGCGCAAGACTAAGGATTAAGGAAGAGAAGATGGCGGTGTGCTGTGCGTGTGTGAGCTATGACTGTGACGAAGAGACTATAATGGGGATGTGGGGTAATGTCGAATGTGTGGTTGAGAGTCACCTAGAGAGATAGAGTGAGAGAGAAATGAAAAATGTTAGATGAGAGAGAATCTATAGACAGAAAGTTGGGGATAGGGAGGAGTAAAGTTAATTTCTTTTTTGCAAAATGATCATTTAACTTTTTAAAGTTTACAGTACTGACCGATATTCAAAAGGTATTTTAAATATCTGCTAGTACCGGCCGATAATATGCGAAATCGCGAGTATCGACCAATTCCATTAGGATAAGCTTCATACCAATTTTTGTTTGGTACAGTTCCTTCTGGTCAGTATTGGCTAATATGGTAAAAAACTCTAAACTTTAGATAGTAACCTATGAAACTCTTAATATCCCATTCTTGATCCATTTGTATGTAAATCCTTTTAAATCATCCATATGCAAAATATAATATGATCCAATCAGTAGCCAAGACCTTTCTCCCCAGAAGCCAAGTTGTAGTCTTGGAGTCATATGGTGGGAGATCCAGACTAATTTGGTAAGCTTAGGTATGGAAGAAGGTCTTGTCACCCCTCCTTCTGAAGTATTATTATAGGGAGTGAACAAGTGAAAAACTTCCATTGTGTGATACTTTCATATGAAGAGAATAACGTACAAGTGAAAAATTTTCCTTGTGGGATACTTTCTTGTGGGCTGACATAAATTGGAAGAAATGGGGACTTCAATCAACACTAATAATTGAGGATGATTTGTTTATATTTCGATTTTCATAAAAAAAAGGCTAGTAAGGTAATGGATATAAGGCCTGGGCATATACAAGGTAAGCCTATGTTCTTAAAAGAAATGGGAAATGGGAATTAAACTGTACAAAAGTGAAATCAAATATATTCCAATTTGGGAAAACATGCATTAAATCCCTCTTAAATTATGGTCATCTTAGGGTTTGATTCATTTACCTAGTTACATTGGAACACCTTTAGCTATGGAAAAAACATTACTAACCTCAAATGAGTGGGCTATGTGAGAGCATGGATTGAAGTGGAACACAATAAGACTTTTCCAGATTATATTCCTATTATGAGGTATGATACTCGTGGAGAATGGGTTAAAGATAGCATTCTGTTGTCTTACTCGTAGAAACCCTATTTGAAACAAATAACTAAAATATGGATCCCAAAGAAAAACAATAATGAGCAAGGTAGTGAAAGAAAGCAGCTGTCAGTTACGCCTGAAACTAAGCAAGTGTAATTAAAGATATCCAAAATCAACAAGCTACTCTATTAGGTAATACTGAAAAAACAAATTATAGTCATAAGAAATCAATATTTGAAAGCAAGGAAAAGAATGTTCAGAACATAGTAAAAATGGCTAATACAAAGACAAATTCTAGTAACAAGCAAATTGTTTTCACTTTTGGGACCTCTAAACAGATAGTTGTACTAGATAACAATGATGACGTTCAATGTCAACAAGAGGTGAGGTCTAAAAGCTTGCAACAAAAACTGACCCATTAGGATAAGTTAGATGGTGTAGCCAATGATGAGGCAATAAATCCAATAAAAGCTAACAGAATAGGAACTTTAAGTGTTGTTAAACATATTTAGGAGAATAATAAAGGTAGTAATCATACTAAACTTGAGAATAATAAATGGCAGGCAATAGTGATTAAAAGTTTAAAATCTAGTAGAAGGAATAAGTCCTCTCACTCCTAATGGTTTTCACAATATGGAATGTTAAGGGACTTAATTGTCCCAATAAGCAATTACCTTTAAAGGATTATCTTAGAGCTAGTCAATCTAATTTTTTTGGTTTGGTGGAGACTAAGATCAAAGAAGAAGTGTTTCAAAATTGGTTGAAATTTATCCCTTTAGATTGGAAAACTTTAAGTAAATCACTCTAAAACCCTAATGGAAGGGTTATTATTGCAATAGATCCAAGTTACCTGATTATTTCCAATTGGTTTTACACTGACCAACTGATTCATTATGAACTTATCTTAAAATCACTCAACATTCTAGTAGCAATAATTGTGGTTTATACTACTAATTGGGAGTGTCAAAGAGTCAATTTGTGGAGAGATGTACAAGAAATTGAATCAAACTCTATGTTATATACGAGACCCAATGTATCATATGCTCTAAGTGTTACGAGCAGATACCAGTTGGATCCTAGTGAGGGTCATTGGGTGGCCGTCAAGAATATCCTTAAGTACTTAAGAAGAATTAACGATGTATTCTTGGTATATGGAGAACAAGATCTTATTATGAGAAGGTATATAGATGCCAATTTCTAATCTGATAAGGATGACTCCAAACCCAAGTTAGGATATATTTTTACACCGAATGGTGGATAAGTCAGTTGGAAGAGTTCCAAACAAGAGACAATTATAGATTCAACAACTAAGGTAGAGTACATTGCCACTTCAGAAGTAGCAAAGGAAGCAGTTTGGATAAAGAAGTTCACTATGAAACTTGGAGTGGTTCCTAGAATTATTGACCCAGTATAGTTGTATTGTGACAACAATAGTGCCATAGCGTAAGCAAAGGAACCAAGGTCTAATCAGAAATCCAAACATGAACTCATGTGAAACCATTTGATTAGAGAAATCATTGGTAGAAATTATGTTTGATGGCAGTAAAACCTATCTACTTGGTTTACGCTAAAAAATAGCAAGTGAACGGGTCGTGATTTGTTAAAAAGAGTGGATATCGATCCCACGGGATTAATGCCTAGACACCACTTAATTTAGACAAAACTTTGTTTAAGAAACAAAATTGTTTATTGCAAATAATCTAAAAAATTAAATTAAAATTAAAAGATTAACATAAAGCAATAGACAATACCAAAACCCAAAAAAATCATAATTCAAGAATCTAAAGACTAGAGATTACTTTCTTCCTTATTTTGTCTCCCTACTAATTTATTAATTGAATTGTGTCTTACCTAAGATTTCTGAATGTATTAATTACCCTCTCTCAAGGTATAATTAATTATCCCTAATCGAATCAAAGGGAATCAATTGGATGATCTCTCAACCTACCCAATGTCTCTATTGATTCAACTAGTCATTAAATTATCCTATAGGTGGTCAATTGAATTCGTCGAGATCTCTCTTCTAACTAATTAATTGATGTGATGATTGCATGTCTATAGGCTGCCAACTTTCGTTGTACAATCCTACACAAATAATATTACTTACTCTCTTGATTTGATGCAAGATGACAAATAAAATCAACAATCATCAAAGACACTTTCATTTAATTCAATAAAATAACAGTTCTAACAAAATAGTTCAAAAGCAATCCTTAAACTAAATTAGCCACTCATGGTCTTCATAACATCATCAACATTCAAATAAACCATTATACAAAGGATAGGAGAAGTAAAATTGGTAGAAAATTGACTAAGGAAACTCCTTCTCTTCTTTGCCAAAATCTGGAAATTTTGGTATTGATGTGCTATTTTCTCCAATCTTGATGATGATCCTTGACTTCAATCCTTCCTTAAAGCTCCAAACTTGTGTTCTTCACTCAAGGATGGTGTTTCTATAGAAGAGTTTTCGTCTCCCATTGATGATGGAGGCCTAATTATGCTTTAATAATCCAAACCATAAATTTAATGAAGCTCTGCGTATTGTCTCAGATTGTAATTCCCACGATCGTGGGAATTGCCATGATTCCCATGATTGTGAGAATTGGCAACAGATGGAATCCTTTTTTCTTCTCCTCTTTGATCTCTAGCTCAATCTCCAAGTTGCTCAATCTTCCTACCTACACAAAAATAGTCAATTCTTACCCTAAGTTGACATTAAACATAAAAGAACAATAATGTAAATTAAACTAAATGAAAACATACAAAATGAATCCTAAACTATAACAATAATCAACAATTATGCAAGAAAACACATGCCAATTACCTAGAAAAACATATACTAATGCACAACTATCAACATCCCTACACTTAAATCTTTACTTGTCCTCAAGCAAAATAATACATCCATTCAATTTTATCACTTCATTTTTATAAAGATCAAATCATACAATCCCTCAAATTTAAGCAAACTCAAATATCAAGTTAATACACATATCATCACTACTTTCATTGGTGTACATAAGCAAACTCAACAATTGACACCATCACTCAAAGATAAGTAAAGATGCAACATGAATTTTCTCATTGTTTTTCACTCATTTCTCTCAAGTGTTTGATGGTTAGTGTTTTGCTCAAACTTCCTATAAGAAACTACACTATCATAGGCTTGCTAATACACCAATTCTCCTATACAATGATTTCGTTTGTTTAGGGTTGTAATGTGGTAAGGGTTAAGGTGGGTAAAGAGGGAAAAAGGGTTAAGCACAAGCATTAGTAAAGTAAAAAGCGGATATAAAGGGATAACAAAACATAACTTTGAGATATACAATTATAACTAATATTTTGCACTTATTAATGCTACTCATTTGTTCTTCCTTTTTCTTTTCTTTTCTTTTCCTTTTCATTTTTTTCTTTCTTTTTTTTCTAAATACATGGAAGAACTATGAATCAAAATAGCACTGAATACATTGTGATTCATAAGCAGAAATATACTAAACTCATCTCGGTAAACTTTCACAATGATCCCAACTATTGTATTACTTAATACTCTACTAAGCTTGGGAATAGGTAGGTTAATAAGGTTTAAAGTTTTAACATTTTATGTGTTTTCAAGAAATAAAAAGGTTAAGGCTCAACGGGGGTAGCAAAGGATAATACAAAGGGTAAGTCATTTAAGCCAAGGGTTAACACAGAAAGGGCCTAAATCACCTCTATTAAGCATGCATCTAGTAGACTTGAACCTATGCAAAGCAAATTCTGAAGGTAATAACCTAAGGAAATATCACTTAATAAAGAAATAGAATGACTATAGATGGAATATGGCTCAATCCTCACATTAGCTTAAATGAAAACTCATTATGCATCTCTACACTACCTCATTGTTCAAATGTCAATTTGTGACTAAGCTTATGTAACCAACTATTTTTCATCACTCTATATGGTTCACTTTCTACTCAAGTAGCCTAATTCGAGTTTAAGCATGCATTCAATCTAATTCCAACTAGCATGACATAATCTCATGGCAATATTCATCATAATGATTTAAATGTGGTTCCGTTGTTGACACAAAGTACATAATATGGCTAACCATGCATCCTATTTAACACAATGCAAACAATGCAATTGAGAAAGTCAATGTCACCTCCCTACGCTTAAAGTTCATATTGTCCTCAATGTGACAAGTCAACCACCAAATAAGGGAAAATGACCTCAAACCAAACAAAAGAAATTGAAACACACAAATGACATGAAACCAAAAAAAAGATGAAATTAAACCAAACAAAAGAAATACAAAATATAAAAATGAAAGGGTAAGAAAAGCTTATTCAGATGATGGTGGCAACGGCGTTAGTGAAGGAGCTTCAAAGTTTTTCCTTCGACAGAAGTTGAGGAACCTCTTCTTCAGGTTGCGCTGCTCCTTGTGGACTTGCCGCATTTGCATGTTGAGCTCATTTAGTTGGGATGTTATCTATTGTTGGTTGGAGGCCATCTGGTCCAGGATGTACTAAATTCGGTTAACCTCCACTGGTGCACTTGTTTCCTCCTCCATTGTTTCTTTCTTTGGCTTCGGGACTGCCCGGGATGCGGAGGGTTGGGAAGAAGCTATACTGGTGTCCCTCCTGTTCCTCACTGCAGTATGCATCTGAGGATTTTGGAGTTCCATAGAATGGAACTCCAAAATCTCAGAACGTCTCAAATACGATTTTTCAAACATATAGTGTGGTGTTGTATGCAAATATTCCATATTAACATCATAAAACACACCCAAAGCATAAGCAATATGAGACATCTTAAAACACGAGCTCTTTTTGTTAACAACACTCACTATTGATCAAAAAATCCTATAAGGTGTATTGATTTTAATTTTTCAATCTATGCACCATAAAAAGAAAAGTTCTTTGGCCGAGAATTTGTTGCTTTCAGTTTTATTAAACACAGTTAGACACATAAGAATTGGGTGCATTGTGTGAGTCAAAATGTTCTTCACCTGTGAGAGTTTTCCAATAAGAATCGACAACAAAATTAGCGTGACCATCTAGAATTTTTTTGTTAGACAATTTGAAAATTTCATGTATGACAGAATAATAAAGTTTAAAAACATTTCTAGCTAACCTAAACCAAAACACATCCATTTTAGGGTTGTGCCAGACTGTTGTGAAAAACTCTAAAGTTATAGTAGCATAAATAGGTACATCGCACCAAACAAACCTATTCCACCCTACATTTTCAGCTATTTGCTCAAGTTGTTGTCTCACTCCTATGTTCTTTAACAATTCAAAATCAAAATACGTAGGAGTGACTATTTCTCTATCCCTAAGGTCACAGAAATGCGTACCTTCTTCTTTTGAATAGATTGGGAAGGGAAAGTAGTAAGTTTCCGCTAAATCACACTTACTTTCACCAAGATAAATAGTGTGTTTATTGGTTTTCTCTTCATAAACTTTCTAGAGAGATTTCCCACGATCGTGGGAATCAATCCAATTCCCGCGAATTGGTGATTCTCACGATTCCAAACCTTCTTCCAGGCTTGATACTGGTTCTCTATTATCCCACAACCTACAAACACATCAAGTTAATATTATCATCAAGGATTTCGAAAAGAAAACAAGTTGAAATTAAAACAAAAACCAAATTGAACATCAATCACACTCAATTCAAGCATAATCCTAGTTGAATAAATCAAACAAACAACTAAATAAAGATAACCAAAAGAAATTAAACATGCTAAGTTAAGATCATTAGCTTGACCATTCCTCATATATTCATGAAAGAGCGAAAGATAGGAGAGAGATAACTTCCCTTTCTTGTGGATATGTCCCTCCATTATATGGATTACAGTGGTGTCCATTGACCTTGAATGTTTCCCGCTTATCATTTTCCAACTCCACAACTTCATAGGGAAACACTTGACGAATTTTAAAAGTCCCATTCCATCTTGACTTGAACTTTCTGGGAAATAGCCTAAGTCTTGAAATAAAAAAAAGTACCAAGTGTCCACTCTTGAATTCCTTCTTTTTGATGTAGTGATCATGCCACTTCTTAGCCCTTTCTTTATATAGCCTGTCATTTTCATAAGTCATACCTTAACTCATCCAACTCGTTGAGGTGTAACAATCACTTTTCTCCAGACAACTTCCAATCCATGCTCAATTTATTGATTGCCCAATATGCTCTATGCTCCAACTCTAATGGTAAATGACACACCTTGCCATACACAAGTAGATGTGGTGTTGTGCCTATAGGGGTCTTGAAAGTTGTTCTATAGGCCCATAGTGCATCATCTAGCTTCAATGAACAATCTTTCCTTGAAGTGCTCACCATCTTCTCCAGAATCTTTTTCAGCTCTCTATTCACCAACTCTACTTGGCCACTAGTTTAGGGGTGGTACAAGGTAGCCACTCGAGATGAACATTGTATCTTCTCAGAAGGTTCTCAAACGGTTTGTTGCAAAAATGACTCCCCCCTCCCATCACTTATGATTGCTCTAAGCACCCCAAATCTAGTAAAAAACGTCTTAATGAACTTCTGAACCACCTTGCTATCATTGGTTAGAGTGGCGTCTGCTTCAACCCATCTGGAAACAAAATAAACTCCAACGAAAATATAGGTGTTACCTTTGAAGGATGAGAATGGTCCTATGAAGTCCAGGCCCTATACATTAAATATCTCCTCCTCCATTATATTTGAAAGATGAATTTTGTCTCTCTTTGATATGTTGCCCACTCTTTAACATCTATCGCACTTGAGCACAAAATCTAGATCATCCTTAAATAGAGTTGGCCAATAGAATCCACACTCCAAGATTCATGCAGTAGTCTTGTTAGCTCCATAATGCCCTGTATACTGTGAGTTATGACATTATGTTAAGGTTTTAGGCATTTCATCTTCGAGGACACACTTGTGAATTAAACAGTTAGCACAAATCTTATGAATTACAGGTTCATCCCAAATATAACGAGAGCATTGAAATAGGAAATGCTTCCTTTGTTGATATGACAAATTGGATGGAAGAATACCACCTGAAAGGTTGTTTGCAATATCTGTAAACCAAAGAAAGGGTTATCTACCATCATCAAGGTCTCGTTAAGAAAACTTTCCTTAATTTCCTCTTCCTCTTTACGATGTCCTCCTTTAAGTCTCGATAAATGGTCTGTTACGACATTTTCTACTCCCTTCTTGTATTTAATTTCAATGTTAAACTCTTGAAGCAAGAGTACCCATCGGATGAGCCTAGCCTTGGCATGCTTCTTGGAAAAAAGGTAACGTAGTGCTGCATGATCTGTGAAAACAATAACTTGTGAGCCCAAAAGATAAGAGTGAAATATTTCACAAGCAAATACCACCGTAAGCAATTCCTTCTCAGTAGTTGTATAATTCAGCTATGCTCCTGTCAATGTCTTGCTTGCGTAATAGATAGCATGCAACCTCTTCTCCTTTTGCTGACCAAGTACACACCCAACAGTATAGTCGCTTGCATCACACATAATCTTAAACGAAAGAGACCAATCCGGTGACGTTAGAATTGATGCTATTATGAGTGCCTTCTTCAACCTGTTAAAAGAATCTAAACAATCATCATCAAAAACAAAAGGCATATCTTTAACCAATAGATGAGTTAGGAGTCTTGCAATAAGGGAAAAATCTTTAATGAACCCTCTGTAGAACCCTACATGACCAAGGAAAACTCGGATACCCTTGATGTTAGAAGGAGGCGGTAACCTTTCAATTACTTCTGTCTTAGCGCGATCCACTTCAATCCCCTTGTATGAAATCTTATGGCCTAATACAATTCCCTCTTGGACTATGAAATGACATTTTTCCCAATTTAAACTAAATGCGACTCCTCACATCTTTGAAACACTTTGTTTAAGTTAAGCAAATAATGATCAAAATAATCTCCAAAGACAGTAAAAATCATCTATAAATACCTCTATAAAATTTCATTCATGTCTGCATAAATGGCCATCATGCACTTTTGAAATGTCGCAGGTGCATTACATAACCCAAAAGGCATCCTTCGATACGTAAAAGTTCTATATGAACATGTGAAAGTGGTCTTCTCTTGATCTTCTAGGTATATAAATATTTGATTGTACCCTAAATATCCATCCAGAAAGCAATAAAAAGAATGACTAACCACTCTCTTAATCATTTGGTCCACAAAAGGTAAAAGGAAATGATCCTTCTTGGTGGCCAAATTTAGCTTCTTATAATCAATACACACTCGTCACCCTTTGACAGTCCTAGTGGAAATATTTTTCCCTTTTTCATTTTCTATCACCATCATGCCACCCTTCTTCGACACACACTATACTGGTCTCACCCACTCACTATCCAAAATGGGATAAATTATCCCTGCATCCAAAAGTTTCACCACTTCCTTCTTCACAAACTCTTGCATATTTAGATTTAATCTTCTCTATCTTTCTCTCACGGTTCTACATCCATCTTCTAGGTTAGTCCTATACATCACCACATTAGGGCTAATCCCCCTAATATCAGAAATTTTCCATCCTTCAACTCTCATCCTTTCCCTAATAGTCTCCACCACTTTCTCTTCTTTATCATAATTTAATTTATTAGAGATGATGATAGGTAAAGTGTGGTGCTTCCATAAAAAGGTATATCTCAAATAGGAAGGTAAAGGTTTAAGCTTTAAAGTAGGAGGTTTAATAGTAGAGGGGGGTGTAGGTGTACCAGTTCTCTCTAATCTTTCTAACTCAACTTCCTCACATAAATCCTCTTCCTTCACACTTTCACCTTTGTGTACTTCATTCATTTCTTCTACTCCTTCTTTAATCTCCTTCACACATTCATCTATAACATCAATATTCATACAAACATTTCCATCCATTAGTTTCTTCAAAGATTTTGTCATATTAAACTTAACCTGTTCATTACCAATTCTCAACACAAATTTCCTTCATGCACATTAACTAATGCCCTTCCAGTATTCATAAAGGGCCTACCCAAACTCAATAGACAATTCTTATGAGATTCAAAATCTAACACAACAAAATCAACAAGAATTATAAATTTGTCCACTTTTACCAACACATCTTCCACAACTCCAAATGGCCTTTTTATGGATTGATCCGTAAGTTGAATTAACATAGATGGCTTAACCTCTTCTAGCCCAAGTTTCCTGAAAGTAGATAGAGGCATCAAGTTAATACTTACACTTAAATCAAATAAACTTTTAGAAAATTCAAAATCACTAATAACACATAGAATAGTGAAACTCCCTAGATCTTTTAATTTCGAAGGCATTTGGCTTAAGATGATGGAACTGCAATTTTCTGTCAGTGTTACAGCCTGATTATCCTCATAAGTACGTTTATGTTTTAGTATAACTTTCAAAAACTTAGCATACTTGGGCATACAATCTAAAACTTCCACCAATGAAAAATTAATATGTAGCTTCTTCAGTTTCTCTAAAAATTTGGAAAGCTGAGTGTCAACCTGATGTTGTTTTACTATCTGTGGATATGGGAGTTTGAGCTTGTACGGTGGTGGTGGTACATACAGCCTTCCTTCTATCTCTTTACTTTCTCCTTTTCTTGGTTGACCCTTTTCACACTTGGCTCTTCTATCTACTTGCCACTTCAAAATGTAATAGGTTTGAGTTGCTCCCTTGGAGTGACTTCAGTATTACTCGATAAGATACCTGCATTTCGAGAAAATAAAGCATCAATAAGTTGATTTACCTTAACATCTAAGTTATGGATCAACAAGGTATGGTTCTTCATGATTTGGTCAAATTTTGCTTCCATCCTCGTTTTACTCTCCTCTTGGCTTGCAAACATCCTCTTCTGATTCTCTTTTTGAGCTGCCAATTTGGAATCAAATAACTCTATAAACTTGTCCAACTTACTCTCCATCGCTCCAATTTGATCTTGTTGGAATCCCGGCACTTCTTATGGTCTCGTTTGGCCACCTGCATTATTAGTACGCTAAGAAAAATTCGAATGGTTTTTCCATCCCATATTATATGTATTAGAGTACGAGTTACTACTTTGTTGTGGCTAGCCCATGTAATTTACCTGTTCGGTACCACTAGCTCCTAATAGAAAACACTCCGTTGAGCCGTAGTTATGCTACCCGCATAACTCATATTGAACTTGCATCGCCTTCACTGTAGAGGAGGATGCTCCTTGCATGCTATTAAGCTACTTCGTAAGAGCCTTGATGTGAGCCTACAAGGTAGTAACAAAATCAATGGGTATCATACCTTTTTGATCTTTCTGCCCCTGTCTGCTCCTCTCGCTCGACCACAAATAGCTGTTGCTTGCCAACTCTTCCAAGAGATCATGAGCTATTTCCACTGTCTTCCTCATTAATAAAACTCCAGCTGTTGCATCGATGGTTCTCTTAGTACTCAGATTCACTCCAATATAGAACATCTGAAGCAGGAGCTCTCTCGGTACGTTGTGATGGGGACAGCTTCTCTAAAATTCTTTAAATCTCTCCCAAGCTTCGTAAAGAGATTCCCCATTATTTTGCTGGAAATATGTAATCTCCTTGATAATCCTCATCGTCTTCGTTAATGGGAAATACTTGGCAAGGAATGCTTAGGCAAGCTACGCCCAAGTTGTAATTTGGCCTGAATTCAACAAGTTGTACCACGCTTTAGCATGATCCTTCAATGTGAATGAAAATAGTCTCAGTTTCACCGCATCGTCAGACATTCCATTGAATCGGAATGTGTCGCAGATCTCCAAGAAATTTGTGATGTGGGCGTTCGGATCCTCATTGGATAGCCTGTAGAACTGCACACTATTTTGAAGAATGTTGAGTAGCACCAACTTTATATCGAAATTATTTGCTTAGACCACCGGTCTCGCCACTTCTTGAGGACTAAATCCTGGCCTCATGAAATCCATCAGAGTCCTCTCTGGTCCTCCTTGCTCTCCTTCTTCAGCCATACCTTGTTGTAAAAAGTTTAGACACTTTGCCTTCTTAACTTTCTTTCGTATCTTTTGATGTCGGGAAACTCATCTTCACTAACTTCTTTCATTCTCGGGTGCTCCTTGTGTTTATGCACTTGCAATTACACAAGGAAAAGTATCAAAATTTTTAAATCAAAGTAATATAAATTAACCAAGATGTTAAACAATCAATCCCTAAAAACGGTGCCAAAAACTTGTTGACAGTAAAACCTATCTTCTTTTTTTACGCTCAAAAACTGCAAGTGAATGGGTCATGGCTTGTAGTTAAAAAGAGCTGATATCGATCCCATAAGGATTGATGCCCAGATACCATTTAATTTAGACAAAACTTTATTTAAGAAATGAAATTATTTAATGAAAATAATCTGGAAAATTAAATTAAAATTAAAAGACTAACACAAAACAATAGACAATACCAAATTGTAGAAAATCAGAATTCAAGAATCTAAAGACTAGAGATTACTTTTTTCCCTATTTTCTCTCCCTCCTATTTTATTATTCGAATTGTGTCTCACCTAAGATTTTTGAATGTATTAATTACCCTCTCTCAAGGTATAATTAATTTTCCCTAATCAAATTAAAGGGAATCAATTGGATGATCTCTCAACCTACCCAATGACTCAACCGATTCAACTAATTATTGAACTATCCTATGGGTGATCAATTGAATTCACCGAGATCTCTCTTTTAACTAATTAATCGACTTCATGTTTATATTTCTATAGGCTTCCAACTGTCTTTTTATAATCCTACATAAATAATCTTACCCACTCTCTCGATTTGTTGCAAGATGACAAATAAAATCAACAATTATCAAAGATACTTTCATTCAATTCAATAAAATAGGAGTTCTAACAAAATAATTCAAAAGCAAACCCTAAACTAAATCAGCTACTCATGGTCTCCATAACATCATCAACATTCAAATAAACCATTTTACAAAGGATAGAAGAAGCAAATTTGGCAAAAAATTGAATAAGGAAACTCCTTCTCTTCTTTGCCAAAATTTGGAAATTTTGGTGTTGATGTGATATTTTCTCCAATCTTGATGATGATCCTTAACTTCAATCCCTCCTCAAGGCTCCAAACTTGTGTTCTTCACTCAAGTATGGTGTTTCTATAGAATGGTTTTTGTTTCCCCTTGATGATGGAGGCGCAATTATGCTTTAATAGTAAAAAAAACTAAGCCCCACTTATTGTCTCATATTGTAATTCCTACGATCGTGGGAATTGGTATGATTCCCGTGATCATGGGAATTGGCAACAGATGGAATCCTCTTTTCTTCTCATCTTTGATCTCTTGCTCAATATCCAAGTTGCTCAATCTTCTTACCTATATAAAAATAGTCAATTCCTACCCTAAGTTGTCATCAAACATAAAAGAACAACAATGGAAATCAAACTAAATGAAAACATACAAAATAAATCCTAAACTAAAACAATAATCAACAATTATGCAAGAAAACACATGCCAATTACCTAGACAAATATATACTAATGCACAAATATCAATGTTAAGCTAGGGAGAGTGCCCACAGATGAAAATATTGTTGATCCTTTGACTAAGCTAATTCCCAAAAAGAGATACGATTCTCATTTACTTGCCTATGGTATTAGATACAACAGCGATTGGCTTTAGTGCAAGTGGGAGGTTGTTCGAAAGTTCTCTAAAGGAAATCACCTTTAGCACTTGTTGTACAAATCTTTATGATTGATAAAAAGGCCATTTCGTTAATTTGATGTTCATGTTCTTTATGAATTGATAGTGATCTTAAATCGAATTAATGAAGTCCTTGATACATTACATAGCATAAAGGAAATCATGATGAGATTATGATAATGAGATTCCTATTATGTGTAATTATTTTAGTGTCTAAATTATCCCTAGTTATAGGATTAATGAGATGGGACATTGTTAATCTGGACAAACTAGCACATTTTGTACTCCTTGATTAGATCAAGCAGTGGATCTCATAAGCTATAAGCATAGCTTGTTTAGAATTAACATATGGATGCTTTCTAGGAGTAGTAAGTACATTGGGTGACCTGTCATGAGACAATCATATGGATAATCTATTGTAGTGTAAGTGATAGTCTCATTACAACAATGGTGCAAATATCCTTAGACTTAAGGTGCTCGAGGATATCTTGGATTATAACCCTATATTTTCACTCCATCCCTTGTTACCTCTTAGAGGTTCCTCATAGGGTGGTGATTGGGTACAACTTGAGGTATTCGAACGTAATTGAGTAGCCAATAAAGGATTCACCACTCCTGATATGAGGACATGATACCCACGACCTCTTGTCGGGGTTATTACTCGGGAATCTCTGGATATAGTGGAAATATCATAAAGATAGTCTTCAGTGATGTATCCAATTGAGTAATAAGCCTCTGGGACAAGAAATAACATTATTTTGGCTAGATTTGAGAAAGTCAATCTAGTGGGAGTTGACAGTTTAACCATACTTTGAACCAAGTGGGGTATAGAATGGTGAAAGGACGAATTACAAGGAAATATTGTCCATGGAAGGGTTCGTAGTCAAACCACTGACTTTTCGGTCAATTGGGGGTCATGATGTGTTGCTAGATACTGCTAATGACTCGCTTGAATTGTGTGCTAATTCAAGTGGCTAACATAACCGGGAACCTAATGGGTCACACGCATTAAAGATGCGAAGAATAAGTAAAATGGTTTTGGATGGAGATCTAAGATATGAGAGATGCATAAATAAGCTACAAATGTGTGGTAGTTTAGGGTCATTTGATTGTGAATCAAATGACATATGGGAATCATGCTTATTAGGTAAGATACCCTTTAATAAGCAAGATGAGAAAATTACCCTTTAATAAGCAAGATGGCAAAACTACCCTTTAAAGAAGGGGTTAATGTTTTCATACTAAATTAAATGGGATTAAAAGCCACTTAATTTTCACTAACTCTCCATCAATATTGAGGGTTAGAGGGAGGCTAAATGGTGTCAAAGAGACTCCATTTTTGTGGAAAATTTGTAAGAAAACAAAGTTTCTTTTTGTGAATTGTTCACCATCTTTTAAAATACTCTCAAAGAACATACCACAAAACTAGCAAATTTTTTATGTTCTAGGCATTCTTCCTAAAAGGTTTCAAGCTTCGATCTTCGTGTAGATATCATTAGAGACATCCTTCTCTGGTCCTTGTGGTTTACGACACCAGAAGAGATGAAGAAAACAAAGGGCAAAGGAGAATGTAAGGTTCACATCTTAAGTTTATGTTTTGTTTTACTACATCTGATGGCACATGTTTGATTTTTTATTTTTTGGGTTTTGTTTTATTTTCTGTTGTGTATTCTGATAGTTGATGCATATGATGCATGATCAAAACATAACACCATGGCAATGTATCTCACATCCATGACTTATTTGTCATAGTCGTAAGATGAATCTCATAGCATGACTTTGTAATTCTTCATTCCTTTTGGCTTTTTCTTGTCTCCTCTTGCGCTAATCCTTCTCCTTCTTGGTCCATGAAGACAAGGGAGTGTGAATATCAAGAAGATGACTCAAATGTTATGTTTTTGACTCACTTTAGCTCTTTCGTTTCTACATTGTACCTAAAACCAAATATGAACTAAAGTGAATATCTTAAGCATTTCATAGCATTTATCACTAATTGTTATGGAATAAATGTATAATCAATTAAGCAAATATCATACATTCATGCAACATGTAATAATGAGACAATGGCATCTAACTTCATGAAATCAATTTAGCTGCAAACATCAACCATTCAAGCTCTGCCAAAATGCTAATCTATACATATTGTGGCTAAACATTTTGGATTGAATATACATATTAATCAAAACATTAACATCATATTCATTTACCTATTGTATTTGTACAAATACATTGATAATTAGTAATTAATCAAAATTGCAACTATCACTAAGTATCCCTTTATGAAAATTCTTGCTATTTTCAAAGATCAGTAGGATTTATTTACCAAAAAACCACTTTTTAATTTTCTTTTGAGCTTAAATATTATGTTTTTTAGGTTCCTTGATGTGTTTGCTAGTGTTTCAAGGTCAATATCAAAGAACAGAGGAGTTTTAGAAGACACTTGGGCCGAAATAATGGCCCAAGATCATGGTCTATTAGGTCATGATCATGATAGAAAGCTTAGATGTAGACCACAATCGTGGCCTGCAAGGCCATGATCGTGACTTGCGTCAAGTATATGTGCAGAGACTCATAAATTTCGTGTTTCGAGAGATTTTTTAGACCTTTTGGACCCTCCCTATTTCAACTATAAACACAAAAGAACCAATAAGAACAGACATAAAGGAGCTTCAAATTTTAACACTCTTAGAAACCCTAAAGAGGGAGAAAAAGAAGAGAGAGAGAAGAGGGAGAAGGAGGATGAACAAATGGATCCCGAAGCTGCTGCTCCCTGGATCAGGTGGTATCCCAACGCCACTGCCTTCCCGATTTGTCCAACCTAAGTTCCATGTTTTTCATCATTTCCTTTTCATTTAAATGTATAAAGTCGAGAATGATTGTATGGAAATGGATTTCGGGTGTTGATAATGTTATAAACTCTCCTTTAGGATTTTACTTTGAGTTAATGTTGATTTAGTTATTTTTGTGTTTATTGGTTTAGGTATTATGATTGATTAATGTATTTGCATGTTTCGGTAACAAACTGAGAGGATGAGTCGGATAAAAATGATTAGATTAGATTAATGAGAGTTAGATGATGTAATTGACTACTTAATCAATCTAGTCGGTAATTTCATGGAGAGAGATCCCATGTGAGACCCAATTGTTTATTAGAGAGCTTTTGAGCTAATTAGAATTATAGGTAACTTGTGACTTGAGAGATTGCAAGTTTTATAATTCGATTAAAGTTTACAATTTAAGGTTTAATGGTTATAACTCGATAGAGATTAATCAACCTTACAACGGTCTAGAACTGACATCCTGTAAACAAATAAATGGTTTGATTAGCATTAATTATAGATAAAATCTTATGTCTCACAACTTGATTAACTCTCTTGACAGATTTCTATTGTGACTTGCGTGACTGTTCAGTTTAATTCTGTTTGTTGAAATTTTCGCCTACAATTCTAGAATCAATTTTTCATATTTACTTTCCATATTCACTTGCGTTATTCTTATTTATTTTTGTTCTTTCCTTTGAGCCTTAGATGACTTAGGATTAGGCTAATACTCTCTTCATGGGATCGACACCTCTTATACTACAGTTGCAACCTATGCATTTGTGATATTTCAGGGCTTATAAATTTTAAAGCTTAAATGACACGATCAAATGCTCTCGGTTACTCAACTATATCACATTCTCAACTAGCTACTAACTCTATTAATAACGTAAAGGCCAATAGAATAGTTATTTATTTCAGACACACAATTTTTTTCCAATTCCATATAACCTGCCTCATTTCTTTTAATCAATCATCCTCATGAAAACTACTAATGATACTAACTCATTCAATTGACTGATAATTATAAATGTATATAACAAATTTTCTAAGGTGATAAACTGATGTCATATTATAATTAACATGTATATTCAACAAAAGATACTTAAAACATAAAATGCATAAGTCACTATGCCTTTATAAAGTTGATGACTATGTTCGAAGCAAAATTTCTTCCATCAAGTTATTGTCATTGACACATTCACACATGCTCAAACTATGTCAACGTAATAAAAAACTAACAATATGGTATGCAAAATTCACACTCATATTGACATGTAAATGCAAAATCCTTAATGTGAAAGAACAAACATCACATATCAAAAAGATAACAATTCGTAACACAAAGAAAGGATAGAAGCATAAAAATTGTTAAGGCGATTGGGGTAGTGATGGTGTCAGAGATGGAATGTGAACACCCTAATCAACAAAATATCTTAATATCTTTTTGATGTTGTGTCGCTATCATCATTGTTCTTGCACTAGCTCCTTCAATGGTTTATTATTGTCTGAAACCATGTTAAGGACTGTCTTCCAGACTGCCTCATCATCATCCTCAGTCTCTTCACTAGTTGGGCCTTCATTTTTTTGATTAGGTGGTGAGGATCTTGAAGTAGCCTACCCGGTCCGGTGTTTCACATGTGTTTTAAATCTGACATCTCGGAGGCCCATGTGATCAACCGCTAAAATCTCAACTCGCATTAAATGTGTGATTCAAAAACTCCAGAAAGAAAATTGTTAGTCCATTAACATTTATACGACATTAAGTAGTAAGTGCGGTGATAATATAACCCATACAGAGATGGCTACATTCCTTTCTAAGAGCAGTAGTTATGGATTGAAAATTGTGGGTTATTATGCAAACTTTAACATTGTTATCCATGAACTACAAAATAAATAATTGCTTCACATAACATTTATTACTTTAGGATTTATCAAACACAGTTTGACACATGAACTTATGAAATAACAAATGTTCAAGAGTAAGAACGACGTTTTTATATGCATTTATAACATTAAAAGTAATTAAACAAGTAAAAACTTTCCAGTACTTCATGACCCAAAAATCATCATGCTTTTCAATTATTTTCGAATAAAGAAATTTACCAATTTCAGCTAAAACATCATAATTCAATTGATATCTTAAATGAAACTGAAATTCAGTTGGATCTCGTAATGCAAATTGAAGAGTAGTATAAAATTTCAGGATTAACCCCTTATACACAACGTAGTCAAAATTGATAAATTTACCAAATTGAATGTTACTACTCAAAGTCTCAAATTTTTCCTTTAATCCTAGATTATCCAAGATATTGAAGTCAAAATACTTAGGAGAACTAATAATCTTAGAACGAAGTTTTTGGACTCAGGTATCTTCATCTTCCGAATAAATTGAAAAAAGGAGCTCCAAAGTCTATCGCTCTATCCCGTGCTCCACTCCCCTCAACTGGTGCTTTTCCTTTAGATGCTTTTCCTTTAGGTTGATAGCGTTTTGTGCTTTGGTTGACTCTTGGCCCCATTGTTAAGTGTAGATATGAAAAATAGACCAAAAACACACCAAGGTAAAAATGAGCACGAAATTATGTAGAACTACTTCCAAAATGTAAGATATGTGTGGAAGTTGTGAAATATATGAAGAAGGGAGTGAAATCTAATTAAAAATGCAAAAAAAAAAAATAAGAGGTATAAAGGAATTTAAGAGAGAAGGAAGAGAGTTTTTTAGTGGAGTCTAAGGGTTAGAGAGAAAAAGGATGTGGAAGATGTAAAGAAATATGAAGATATAGGGTTATGGTTGAAGAAGGAGGGGTAGAATGGGTGTTTTGGGGTGAAAATCACATGTTTGTCAATATTTAGTCGCATGTCATGATCATAACACTTGAGTCATGATCATCGCAAAAGTGAATTTCATCTCACGTATGTTCATGTATTTTAAGGCACGATCATGACAGAAGCAATCTTCATGTTATGCACGATCGTGCAATAGGATTCATGATCATGACATAGGGACTTTAGTCACCCTTATCCTGTTTCATCATTTCTTCTTCATATAACCTCTGAGCTTACTTCCCTAACATATATTAACTTCAAATCCAAGTAATTTATCCATCCAAACCACTCCAATTCATTAGAATTAAAAACTCTACTTTTAGAATTCAAAACAAACCTAACTACTGAAATTTGCTAAGTTATAGCCTTTAGCTTAACCATTCATTGTTGCACACATTTTTAATCATTTGAAAGGAAAGAAATTACTTCCCTTTCTTATGAGAATACTCCTTTGAGTTATGGTTTGCATCGATGTCTAGTCACCCAGAAGGTTTCCTTATTATGGTTTTCTAATTCTAAAGCTCCATGTTTAAAGACGTGGGTTACTTTGAAAGGCCCGCTCCACCTTAATTTGAGCTTACTGGGAAACAACTTCAATCTCGAATTATATAACAACAACTCATCTCCCATTTTGAACTCTTTCTTTTTAATATAAGCATCATATCATTTCTTCACCTTTTCCTTGTATAACTTGGCATTCTCATATGCATTTAAGTGAAGCTCTTTGAGTTCCTTCAATTGTAAGAGTCTCCATTCACCTACTTGCTTCCAATCAAAGTTTAAATATTTTATAGCCAAGTATGCTTTATGCTTAAGTTCCACGAGAAGATAACATGCTTTACCACATACAAGCCTAAAGGTAGTTATTTTGATAGGGGTTTTGAAAGTGGTTTCATAAGCCTAGAGGGCATGATCCAACATTAATGCCTAGTATTTCTTTGAACTATTTATCATCTTTTCTAAAATGTATTTTAGCTCATAGTTTATGAATTCCACTTGTCCACTTATTTATAGTTGGTAGGGAGTGGTGAAACAATGGTGAACTCCATATTTCTTAAGAAGGGCATCAAAATATTTATCACAAAAATGTGCTCCTTCATCGCTTATTATCATTCTTGGCACTTCAAATCGTTAAATAATCTCTTAATAAACTTTTGTACCACGTTTTGATCATTTATTGGAGATGTCATAGCTTCATCCAATCATGACATGTAGTGCACTCAAATTAAGATGTATATATTCCTGGAAAGGCCTCATGAAGTCAAGCCTTCACACATCAAAAACTTTAACTTGTATATGATTGATAGAAGCATTTCATCTTGTTTGGAGATGCTCCCTACTCTCTAGCACATCATATTACTCTATGAACTCTCGAGCATCTTTATATAGATTCAACTAATAAAATCCACATTCTAACACTCCTTTTGCCATCTTGTTTGCTCCGTAATGCCATACATAGCTTTTTTATGGCACTATACCAATATGTCTAACATTTCCTTGTCAGGAACACACCTCTTTATCACCCTATTAGCACACATTCTGTAGCAATGGGCTACTAATAAAAGTCGTATACAAAATCATTAATCAAAGGAATTTTGGTAAGGTGAGATGTATTTTGGATAATGTAGCATAAAAGCCATCAATCTAGTGAAGTAAAAGTAACACTCAATGAGATATCAAGCACATAAGTTAACATCTGTTCAAAACTGGATACTGTCAGCTATGAAGAATGCAACAATTATGTTTCATAACTCAATTTAGCTCTTACACCATAAGCCACATAAACATAACATAAAAAGTGCTCTATCCAAAACAACATCAGCCTCATATGCAATATATTCAAACACCCATTCAATACAACTTAAGGAGGATAAACTATTGATTAACAACTTTTCACAACAATTGTATGTCCTCCTTGATACTTGTATTCAAACTCACATTTTTTTCCTTTTTTCTTCTCTTTTTTTTTCTTTCCCTTTTTTTCCTTTTTTAAAATATAAAAGTGATAGAAGCTACATCATCACAGGATTCATAACATGGAATTTTAACAAATATAACCAACCCATATATATGCGTACCCCCACACTTAGGCTTTTGTACAATCAAATGTTTTAAGATTTAACAAATGCTCCACTAGCTTTAAGGCTTGGGTAGGGCATTTGGTTAGGTGCATGTAACGTGGTTTTTACAAAAAGAAAAGGCTAACAAAGCTCAAAGGGGGTTAGTAAAGGAAAATTCATATAAATGGGTAGGCTATTTAGCTAATGTAGTTCGTATTCAACAAATAATGCCCAATCATTTTCTTAAAAATGCATGTGATAAAAATGTGGCCTCGAATAGAAAATCAATGCAAATTAAGGATGTATAGGTCATGAAGGTTGCACATAACAAAAGAAAATGAGACTGATATGAATGTGTCAGTCTAATACGACTTAAAACCTTACTAGTTTTTGTCTACCAAAATCACCGCTCTTCTAAGAATAATTCACATTAACCAATCACAAGAGCAAAATTACGTGCTAAGGCTACCATGGATTTTTCTAGTCAATTCACACTCTAATTATGACTAAATAATCTTAAAAGCAATAGAAAACAAGAAAATTTTTTATTTTGTTTGTTTAATTTTGAAAACTGCCTAAGAAATCACATAAGCTACAATTAAGCTAAAAAACTTGCATAAGAACTATTATACCCCGCCCCCATACTAAAAACATACATTGTTCTCAATGTAAAATCAAATGCAAGAAATGAAGAGATTATGAAAATAGTATATTAGAAAATGTAAATAACATAAATTAACTTCCCTTGGGTTACCTCCCAAGCAGTGCCTTTGTTTATCGTTATTGACTTGACCTCCTTTTGCGTGCATAAAGTGACACTAGTCACATCCTCCAACATCATCACCTCTAAATCCTCTATTTGGAAGTAATATGGCTTCATTTGATGAACATTCAATCTAAATGTCTTGTAAGTTTTGAGACTCCGTATCTCCATTGCACTAAAAAGAAAGTCGTGAGTGATAACAAATGGACCAACCAACAGGAACGCAAATTACTTGGAAATAGTTTGAGTTTGGAATGACATAGTAACACTTTTTGGCCCACCGAGAAGCTTTTCCTCAAAATCATCTTATCATGAAAAGTCAATGTTCCAAACATCAAAAATTTCATAGAAAAGCGAAGGAGTTTTTGGCAATTGATCCTTACAGGATAAGTTACCTTACCATTGGCATCTGTCACATGATTTGCAGAAGGTATATGCATCTTTGAACAACGTGGGCTAATAGAAACCTCTTTCTAGAACTTTACGAGCTGTCCATTTCACTCCAAAATGTCCTCTTCATGTATACGCATGACACAAGGCTAAGAATGAGGATGATTCATTTTCTAACACACACCTCCTAATAACTTGATCTGCGCAATGTCTTTGAAGGTACGGGTTAGCCCAAACGTAATACTTTGGTTCATTCTGCAACTTATCCCTTTGTGCTGTGGACAAATCAACAGGTAATTCATTAGTAACAAACAAATTTTCAATATTTGCATACCATGATGGTGTCACATCGATAGAAAATAATTTCTCATCTAGCAATGTTTCTCGTAGGGGGATATCATCTTCTTCCTTTATCAAATGGTTAAGATGGTCTGCCACCACATTTTCTACCCCCTTCTTATCTATGATCTTTAAATCAAATTCTTAAAGGAGGTTAATCCATTTGATCAGCCTCAATTTTATTTCCTTCTTTGTGGGCAAGTATCGTAAAGTTGTAGTCCAAAAATACCCAAAATCTCATAAATTTCCCAATTTTCAACAAAAATTCTAAATCAATAATTATACTTAGCAAATCGATTTTCAAGACATATAATCCACAATTCACATCATAATCATTTAAAAATCAATTATACCTGGAAAATGTCAATTGAGTGTATGAATAGTCATTACAATGTATGCAAAAATCAAATTCACGTGAATGTAAGCTATATTATGCGTAAGCAGAAATGCATTTCCTAATTTCTCGATGCTATTTCTCATTTATAGAAATCTAAGGTTCTAACCCTTATTATGGGAAAACGGGATATTACATTCAACATTATAGCAATAGGTTCATAATAAAACAATCTCAATAACGTATTAAGATCATCTATACAAAACTCGATTCATTGAACACAAACAACATAACAATCTGAAAAGAGATTAACAACGTTTATCAAGATGAAATAGGTTAACAATAACTTGATGTCAATATCATCATTGAATACGTGTCGAGATGTTAGCCTTCCATCTTCTCCATCAAGTTCCAAGAATCAGCCTTTGTAGCATCCATTTATGTTGAAAATGATGAGAATTTGATGAAGAATAGTTATGGTCCACTGTTGTCTTCGTTGTTCCTCCTTCCCCACTTTGAAAACCGATAAGAAGATGGTGATGAATAGCTTCAATGGAGGTTCAGTTGTCACTCCTTTTGTAGCAAACCGAAAAGGATAAAATGTATCAACTGTTGTATTTCTTTTAAGTGCACAAAAACGCTCTCTTAGCCTTTCCAATATGGCTTAACCAAAGAGAAAATAGGTGACTAGTTGCTCACTTTTGCTTCTGTTCTTCTCCTTGTTTTCAACTATCCCTTCTTTTATTCTCCCACTCCACTCTTTAGCTGACACATCCCCTCCTTTCACTTATTCAATAGCTACCTTAAAACCCATGAAGTAGCTAGGTTTTAAAGAGGAAACAAACAGATGTTGTTTAAAAACAGAAGAGGACAAAATATTTTAGTGTAATCCTTCGGTTGCTCTTTATTCTTCTCCAAGTGTAGCCCTCACAATGCACTCATGTTTCTCTCTTTTTTATTCCAACAGACACACACCTAGTGCAGCCCTCTACTCAACTTTAGCTGTTCCATTTTAAAGCTAGGTTAAATGGAACAAAATGGATAGTGCATCCTTGTTGTAATAACCCTCTACTCTCCAAGTGCAGCCTTGTTGTAATAACCCATTTTCCATATTGATAGTTAGAGCCCTAGGCTATCGAGATACATGAGAAATAACATTGACAAATTATAAGGTGCATTGCATTCACTTGCATACCATTAGCATACATACACATGAATTTTGATTTTTGTACACATTGAAAAGACTGTATATTCACTCAATTGACACATTCCAGGGTATAAAAGATTTTAAATGATTACGATGTGAATTATGAAGTTTTATGTCTTAAATTTTAACCTGATGGTTTTAATTATTAATTTAGAATTTATTTGTTAAAATTGGGAGATTTATGAATTTATGTGTGTTTTGGACTAGGAAAAATGCCAAGTGGCAAGACAAATTGAAAAGTGGCAGTAGAAATAATTGACTCTTGGTAGTAGAAATAATTGACAAGTGGCATTAGGATTTATTGACAAGTGGCATAGAAAATTGGGTGACAAATGGACTAGAGATTAAATGACATTAGGTACCATAATTAAAAAATGTTAAGTTGATTCTTTATGTGGTAAGTGTCATGACATGTTTCAGGACACTCACTAAGCATTTAGTACTGTGTTTTTAACCCATGTCCCGATATACTCAAAACATCAAATACCATCTTTCATTTTCTTCTTTTGCTACATGCTCTCTTCATTTTCTTCTCTCCATTCACGATCTTCACAACCCACACTCACAACGTGAGTTTTGTTAATATTCAACACTAGCCACTCTAGGATATTTGTTATCTCATCTTGTTACCCAAAAAAAAACTTAGCCTATTATACCTTGGTAAGTTGATGATCGTGTAAGTGAAGGAGCTAGGGTTTCTTAGTGATTTGAAGAGCTTTGGATTTAAACAAGTAACATATTATTCTTCATGGCTTGCTTAATAGAAACGTATATGATGATGGTTTAGAGATAGATTGATGGTGATAATGGAGTAGAAAGTGTGCTGAAATGTTGATGATGAAATGTATAGGTTTGTGTTTTTGTTTTTGTACAAATGACGAACAATAGTTTATGTATTGTGTTATGGACATTTTTAAGATGAAATTGAGGTGAGAATGAAGTGTTTTCAAATTTGGAAAAGTTAGGACTGCATGTATGATGGTATAAAGTGAATGGTAATGAAGCAAATGAGTAGATTTTTGTGGGATTTAATATAACCAATATGGAAGGTAAACTAGCATGAAATAAAGTAGCTTTATAGGACATGAATTCTAGAAAAATTTCAAGTGTTATTGATGTTTCTAGGTATGTGAAATTAGTGGAGAAATGAAGGAAGAAAGGCAGAGCACGATCATGGCTGTCATCCCACGACCGTGGCCAGTTACATTAGCTTTTGTCAAGATCGTGGCAAGGTCCACCATGATCGTGGGCATAGTTCTAAAAGGTTAACTTTAGTTTTGTGTTCTTGTTGAATCAACTGAAGATAACTCACTCGAAATTGGTGTATTTGGACTTTATTAAGGTTTGGAATGAACCTAGATTATTGCTTGATTAATTGGTTGAAGAGCTTGATATGTTTAGGTTGATAATTAAGGTTATAACATAAGAATGGATTCATGATATTAGTGGAATTAATCTGGAAATTTATGAGTATTATGTGAATGAAGGTGCTATTAGGAAAGTAAATGTGATTCAAAGAAAGTGAATAAGGTGTATTAGGTATAAATGAATGAGAAATTTGATATTATATGATTATAAAGCTAGAAAAAGGATTGGAGAATATATGAATGATGAATGTATAATTGATGGTATTAGAATAATCAAGATTTTTTTGAGGTGTAAACCTAAGTGCAAGCAAGACATAAACAAGTTATAAAGTTTAAATGATCAAGACTTATGGTTAAGGATACATACCCGAAATGTCATTGAGCATGCATTGTACATAATACATATACATATATGTATGGTTGAATACTTACGTGATTGAGCAATTTAGTAATGTGTATAAATGTGTGTATTACATGATTTAGATGCTCAAGTTGAATTCTAGCATCCAGAGATTTTCAATTCGTCAAGGTAATAGCTATCTGGAGCTTACTGTGAGTTAACCTAGATATTCTCACTATGATTGATTGTATCTGTTTAAATTTCAATTATTGAATTGATATTTCTGTGAATGTGATAATTCCAAACATTAATGGTCAGAGGAGTTTGATAATTCAGATTGCATTTGAAGTGTTCATGATTGAATGTGAATCAGCAAAAATAAGTATACTCAACAAAAATGTTGAATGCCAGACTTAAATCCGATGAATATATGAAAGTGATTGTACATGATGAATGAAAGTGATTGATTGTCTATAATGAGAAATGATGTATCTCATTACATTGAAATGCATGATCAGATAAAGGATGTTGTGACCAGAGTGGCCTGAGAAAAAGAAATTAAAGATCATAAATGTGTATAAAGGGCTACAGGCTCAGTATTAAAATGAGCCCAGTATCTACAACAGATACGGGACAGTTATAAATGAGGCCAGTATCCACAACAGATATAAGACAGTTAAAAAGGCACTTGGTCACAATAAAGTGATAATAAAAGTGGAGTCACACATTGTACATACAAACTAATATGTATTATATGAAAGTTTGAAATAAATTATTTGAACTGTTCTGATCTAGAAATGTGAAATAGTGTACATAATTGTATTTGATGAAATATGATTATATATGAAGTGATGTTCAATATATGACGATATAATTTGTCTATGAATTTGGAATGTGAACTATCTTTGTGATTTGATATGAGTGAGCACATCGATGATGGTTCACTAATTGAGTTTGCAAAACTCATCAAATTTGCAAATGTTGATTTTCAGGTACGAGGGAGACATAGTTCCTAAGGCAAACAATTAGAAGCCAAGTACTGTCAATTTTGGACTCAAGAATGGCTCAAAGGTCAGTCAGCTGATATTGAAGAGTTTAGATAGAGTACTTTTGTTAGTCCTCATTTCATGTGGAAAATTGTAAAGAATAGCAAATTCTAAGATATTTTGTGATACTGTATACATGAATTATATAGAAAAATGCTAAAGTGTAAATATGTTTTATAAATGGAATGAGGAGTTAATAATTTAAATATTTATGTTATCTGTATGATGCCATATAAAGTGAATGTGACTACTCTAACATGCCGATTTCATAGGGTATGTTCTCAAATGTCCAATGGATGTTCGGGATCTACCTGTGAAGGTGGTGTGCTATAAGTTTTGGTATCAGAGGATAGTTTGGCATCCATAGAGACTTATAAGTACATATACACATGATATATAGTGAGAGACCTAGATAGTAATCGAGATTATTGTTTATTATAAATCGTCCGCTATAGGTGATCAAGTTACCGAATCAGCTAACCTAGAGTCTGTAGGAGCCAATAGAGAGTCTCCAGTACCTCGACCTGATCACATGCCTCAAAGAATTCTTGAAAGGAGAGAAAGGAGGTATGAAAAACTTAGACAACAGAGGGTTGTAAACTTCTATAGAAGGATATTCAATTAATACAAGGTTAGCTATCACTAATTTAGGTAGTTTTACAGAACTACGATCCACCTCGATCCTAATTGAATAGTTGTTGAAAGATGGACAAGGAGAGTATAGACAGGAATTCAGAATGAAGAGACAAAGTGAGTCCTAAGTTGATTCTAGCAGAAGGTTCAGTAACTACCAAAATAGATCTTTTCGATCACCGATTAAATCGAGACAGTCGAGATTTAGAATAAAAGCCAGTTTTGTTCAAGCTAGTAATGTTAGAGGTCTAGTATTTGGGCAGATGCCTAACTGTTAACATTATAAAAAGAAACATGGTGGTGAATGTTGGAAGTTATCGAGAGTTTTCCTTCAATGTGGCTCCTTCGAGCACCAGATTCAAGATTATCCTAGAGTTTTTGGAACACAGTCTGGAGTAAGAGAAGAAGCAGTGACTAAAATGACTGTTCAGTAGAGCAGAGCTAGTGGATCTGGACAGAGAGGCAGAGGTAGAGGAAAAATGAGTTCAGCTCGTCATACTGTCATGAATGAGGTGTCGAGTAAACAGACACAGTCTCAGGCCAGGATTTATGCTATCACCAGATAGGATGCTCACAACTCCCCAGATGTTGTAGCAGGTTTGTTAAATGTATTTAATTTTAAAGAATTTACATTGCTAGATCTAGGATCTACACACACATTTATCACACCGCATCTGGCATTTAAACTGTATTATGAGAGAGAACTGTTGAATTATGATTTAGAGGTGAGTACACAGACAGGTAGTACTACAGTAATTGGTGAAGTTTGTAAGGGGTGCATGATTCGGGTTGATCAGGCAGAGTTAGAAGCTAATCTGATTGTATTGTAGTTAAATGAGATAGATCTTATCTTAGGTATAGATTGGCTCACTACACATAGGGCTGTGATGAACTGCTCCACTAAGAATGTGATTCATGAATCTCATAATCAGCCGAGAGTAATCTTTTGAGGTGTTAGTCAAGCAATGCCAGTCAGATTGATTTCATCAATGAGTTCTATGAGGTTAATTCGAGGAGGATGTGAGGCTTATTTAGCCTATGTAATTGATAACCATGCTGAGCAAACAATACAGGATATTCCTGTTATTAGGGAATTCTTAGATGTGTTTCCCATGGAATTATCTAGTTTACCCCCAGATAGGGAGACAGAGTTCATTATTGACCTTGTTCTAGGTGTTGTTCCTATATCTATTCCTTTGTATAGGATGGCATCTATAGAACTTAAGGAACTTAAGGCTCAGTTGCAACAGTTGTTAGATAAGGATTTTATCAGGCGCAGTGTGTTACCTTAGGGAGCCTCAATTTTGTTTGTGAAGGAGAAAGATAGGACTTTGAGGTTGTGCATTGATTATAGGCAGTTAAATCGGGTGATAGTGAAGAACAAGTATCCATTACCGAGAATTGATGATTTGCTTGATCAGTTATAGGGAGCTCAGGTGTATACTAAGCTAGACTTGAGATCAAGGTACTATCAGTTGAAGATAGAAGATGCTGACGTACCTAATAATTATGCATTAGTGTGTGTTTTTATAAGTATTTGGCATGTGTTTCTTACATAATAGATTGTTATTGTTGTGTTCTAGGATTTATTTTATAAGTTTTTGTTTAGTTTGATCTTCATTGTGTTCTTTTATGTTTGATGTTGATTTAGGGTAAGAATTGACCATTTTGATATAGGAATGGGGGTTGGCCACATTTGCGATTGAGCTAGAGACCAAGAGAGGAGAAAAGAAGAGGAAGAATCATAACACAAGAACCCACGATCATGGGTTTCATGTCAATTCCCACGATCGTGGGTTTCACGCCAATTCCCATGCTCATGGGATGTCTAGCCTGAAGATATACGCATGGTTCAATTATTTTTAGTTTTTCTATAGATGAGAGAGCTTTGTGTAAGACTTACCTTCTTGAGTAACACAGGTTTAAAGCTTTTAGAGAGGTAGAGATTTAAGGTTTATCATTCACAATTGGTGAAAGAGCATACCAACGTCGAATTTTTCAGATTCAGGCAAAAAAGAGAAGGATTTTGATTCAATTTATTTTCTTTCATTTTTTCTCTTCTACCATTTGTATGATGGGTTATATGGTTTTTGGGGATATTATGGACATCATGAGTGGTTAATTTTTGTGTAGAGATTACTTTTGAACTTCTTATTAAACTCCATTTTTTTATTTGAATAAATGAAGTTTTTGATGAATGGTGAAATTATACCTTGCAATATATTGAGAGATTGAGTTGGGTTATTCATACAGGGTTGTACAATGAGAGTTGGAACTCTATAGATTTACATTAATCAAGTCAATTGATTAGTTAAAAGAGATATCTAGGCTAATTTAATTGATTACCCTTAGGATAACTTAATAACTAGTTGAATTGGTGGATTAGATTTGTAAATTGAAAGATTACTTAACCATCCCCATTTAATTTGGCTAAGGACAATTGATTACACCTTAAAAGAGTTTAGTTAATACATTATAACATCTTAGGTGAGGCACAATTCAATTAACAAAATAGGAGGGAGACAAGATAAGGAAAAAGTGATATCTAGTTGTGAAAATCTTGAATTCCAAGTTTCTGCATTTTTTAGTTAACATTTGAGTTTGTTAAGTTATTTAATATAATTTAATTTTCTAATTATTTCCACACAAAATTTTGATTATTAAACAAATATTAATTTCAATTGAGGGGTGCATAAGCATAACCCTTGTGGGATTAATATCTGCTTATTACTACAAGTCACGACCTTTATACTTGCGGTCAACAAGTTTTTGACAACGTTGCTAGGGATTGTTTGTTTAGCATCTTGTTTAGTTTATATTACTTTTATTTAAGAGTTTTTTATACTTTTCCTTGTGTATTTGTAGGTGCATGAAAACAAGGAGCATGCAAATATCGACAGAGTTTAGTGACAAAGAGTTATCCGATATCACAAGACAAGAATGATAGTTAAGAAGAGCGAAGCGTCGAGATATTATATAAAGAAATATGGCTAAAGAAGGAGAGCAAAGAGGAGCTGAGAGGACATTGATGGACTTTATGAGGCCAGGATTCAGTCCTCAAGGAGTTGCAAAGCCATCTATTCAAGCTAATAATTTTAAGATTAAGCCAGCATCCCTCAATATACTTCAAAATAGTGTGTAATTTTATGGGTTGTCCAACGAAGAGCCGAATGCCCATATTGCAATTTTTGGAGATCAGTGACACCTTCCGATTTAATATGATGTCTAACGTTGCTGTGAAGTTGCGACTATTTTCTTTCACTTTAAAAGATAGGGCGAAGGCGTGGTATAACTCATTAAATTCAGGGTAGATCGCTACCTGGGAACAACTAGCCCTAGCATTCCTTGCAAAATATTTTTCGTTGACTAAGATGACAAGGATCATAAAGGAGAGGTTTAAAGAATTACAAAGAAGTTGTCCCCACCACAACCTTCCCAGGGAGTTCCTATTACAGAAACTTTACAATGGTGTAAATTAGAGCATAAGAGGAACCATAGATGCAGCGGTTGGAGTTTCTTTGATAAGGAAAACTGTTGATGCAACTCATGATCTTTTGGAAGAATTGGCGAGCAACAGTTGCATGTGGTCAAGTGAGAGAAGTAGATAGGGGGAAAAGAAGCAAAAAGGTATGATTTCGATTGACTCTGTTATAGCTTTGCAGGCATAGATCACAACCCTTACGAAGCAGTTGAGCAACATGCAAGGAGCATCTTCATCTACAGCAAAAGCTATGCAAGTATAGTGTGAACTATGTGGGAAAAACAACCATGGCTCAACTGAATATTTTCTGTTGGAAGCCAGTGGTACATAACAGGTAAATTACTTCGGCCATCCACAAAGAGGTAATAATCCTTACTCGAACATTTATAATCCAAGGTGGAAAATGGCCCAAATTATTCTTGGAATAGTAGCAATACAGATGGCCAAGCAAGCTCACAAAGACCTTTTGGATTTTAGCAAGATCAAATTGGATCTATAGAGAGCAAAATGGACAAATTGTTGGATGTTTTGGGGTCCAAACTAGCAACTCAAGAAGAGAACTAGAAGAGGATGTTTGCCAGACAGGAGGAAAGCTAAAAGAGAATGGAGGCGAAGTTTGATCAGATCGTGAAGAACCATGCCTCATCCATCTAGAACTTGGAGGACTAGGTAGGTCAACTTACTAATATCTTGTCTTTTAGAAGTGTAGGTGGTCTACCAAGCAATACCGAGGTCAAATCAAAGGAATAACTCAAGGCTATTGCAATACGAAATAGAAACCATATGGAGGAACCAAGTGTGGCCAAGGAAAGTCAAGAAAAATGGAAAGGTAAGGAGATAGAAGAAGAGAAAGAAAAAGAAAGGCCCTATGTACCACCACCACCCTACAAGCCTAAACTTTCGTATCCACAAAGGGTGAAACAACATCAAGTGGACACTTAGTTTTTCAAGTTTTTGGAGAAATTGAAGAAGCTGCAGATTAACTTGTCATTGGTGGAAGCTTTAGAGTGTATGCCCAAGTATTCAAAGTTTCTTAAAGATATTGTTGGACCCCGATTCTTTTCTTACTAATAAGCATGTGCTCAGTTTCTTGTTGAGGTTTAATTTGATGAATTTGTTGGTTACGAATTAATTAGAATGTCTTTGGGTGGAGGAATTTTTTTTTTTAGATTGATGGAATTAAAAGGAGAAATTAAGATTAAGTTAGAAGTATATGGTGTTAGTTAGAAT
>JANQBM010000222.1:23046524-23056936 GCA_025594535.1 Erythroxylum domingense | reverse complement strand
TTCTAATGAGATTAAATTAATTTCGAGCTTATTGGAGCTTGAATTATTTAAGTCCAATTAGATTCCCCACTTAGCTTTTAGGAAGGCTATCAAGGAAAGTAAGAAAAATATATGGAGGTTATCAGAAAGAAAATGAGACAGTTTGGAGAGAATTTGATGAATTAGATTCGGGCTAAAAGACCAAAACAATTTAATTAAAAGTTAATTAAATTGGGTCTTAAGCCAACAATTAAATGTTAGGCTTTCACTAATTATTTGTTAATTATAAGCCCAAACGAACATTTAATATTGGGCTGGATTTTGGTTTGATTTGATTAATTAGATTAATTGAATTGAAACAAAATTTTTAAAAGTAGGAAAGGAGTGGTCGTTTAAATAATGCTTATCATCATTAAATAGTTTAATGGTTGTTTTAAAAGAATACAAGATATTTCTCTTTCCGTTTTTTATGATAGCATTCTTTAGTAATGTTCATCACCATTAAATGGTTTAATGTCTTTTGAAAGATAGAAAAAACGTACATGAATGAATGTGAGCATGTAATAGAGACAATTCATTACATAATTACTAAGTGAATGGTGCGTTGGCTCTCCACTCACTCCCAAAGCTAATCATGCATCTCATTTTTAATGGGTTTAATGGTTAGTTTTAATGAATATAACGTGCAGCTCCTTTAATTCATAAAAGTTGAATGAAGGTGGGAGTGCTAAATGAAAGGTATGTGTTTTTTGCTCTCTCTCTCTCTCCACTCTCTCCATTCTCTCCCAATGCTCCATTCGGTCATTCCTCATCAATCATTAAATGGTTTAATGGTTTATTAAAGAATGAAGTGTGGTAGTGGATAGATAATATGCAGCCATGCAAAATGAACGTATATAGCTTTTAGGCTCTCCACTCTCTCCATACAATCGTCCAAGTGTTATACTTGATTGAAGACAATTAATTTTGGCTTTTTGCAAAATGAATGGTCATGAATTTTAGCTATCTAAGCTCTCCAAACACTAATCGGCCCTATTGTAAAAGAAAGGCTCTCCATTTGTTCTTTAAGCTAATCGAATATAAGAGAAGGGGAGGTCTTATTTTTGGTATTTTTTGAACTAGCCGAATATAGAAAAAAGTTTGCTATCCAATTTTTCTTCTCCTTTCTTACCAAATTATCTTGATAACCAAGCTATCCAAGGAGAACAAGTGGTAGATCGGATTGGTTAAGGAAAAAGCAACTAGGAGTTGAAGTTGTAGCAAGAAATTGTTAAAAATTTCAATCTTTTTCTTATTATATTTATTTTCTTTATGCCGTATCATGTATGGATTAAAAGCATGTTGATTTGGTGTCTATGCTTCTTCTATATTGTGATTTCAAAATTTTTTTTTGAAATTTACCATTTAGCCAAACCAAGCATGCTTTTGTTTTCGATCCAACATCATATCAGTCTCATTGTCTTTTGTTTATGTGTGACCTTTATGACATGTACATCCTAACTTTGTTTTGATTTTCTATTCAAGACCACGTTCTTATCACATGTATTAACATGGAAATGATATAGGCATTCTTTCTTTTACAAGTTATTGTTGAATGAAAAATAGACTACTAGTTTTATGCTCAAAATCGCAAGTATATAGGTCGTGACTTATAGTAAAAAGCAGATATCGATCCCACAAGGATTGTGCTTAGGCACTAGTTAATTCAAATTGATCTTCATTTAAGAACCAAAATTTTAAATAGATATAAACTGGGAAATTAAATTAAATTAAATTAAACAACAATGCATAAATGATAACGCAAAAATGCAGAAACTTGGAATTCAAGATTTTAACACTTTTTCCCCATCTTATCTCCCTCCTATTTTATTAATTGAATTATGCCTCACCAAAGATTAAACAATCTCTCAATCTATAAAATCAATCTTCCAATTTAACTAGTTTTTAAGTTATCTTATGGGTGATCAACTAATTAGCCAAGATCTCTCTCTAGCTAACTAACTAACTTGATGAATATAGGCCTATAGAGTGCCAATTCTCATTGTACAACCCTATACAAATTACCTAACTCAGTCTCTCAATATATTGCAAGGTATAAGTACATCGTTTATCAAAAACATTATTCATTCAAATCAATAAAATAGTAATTCAACAAGAAGTTTAAAATTAATCTCTACAAATAAATTAGTCACTCATGAGGTCATTAACATCAGCAACAATCAAATAATCCATCAAATAAATACTAGAAGAGAAAAATGAAAGAAAACTAAATAAATCAAACTCCTTCTCTTCTTTTCCCGAATCTAGAAAATCTAGCGTTGGTGTGCTCTTTTCCCAATTGTGAATGAAAAACCTTGATTCTCTACCTCTCTAAAGACTCTAAACCTGTGTTTTTATTCAAGAAGACAAGTCTCCACCAATCCTCTTTACGTCTATAGGGGTTTATAACCTTATATAGTCATGAAAACCTAAAAAATAAGAGAACCCCGCGTGTATCTTCGAGTTAGATGTCCCACAATCATGGGAATTAGCATGAAACCCACGATTGTGGGTTCTTGTGTTATAAATCCTCCACTTCTCTTCTCCTCTTTTGGTCCTTAGCTCAATCACAAAGGTGACCACCTTTCATTCCTACATCAAAATGATCAATTCTTACCTTAAATCATCATCAAACATAAAAGAACAACAATGAAGATCAAACTAAAAAACAAATACAAAATAAATCCTAAAACATAACAATAATAATCTATTATGCAAGAAACACATGCCAAATACATAGAAAAACACACACTAATGCACAACTATCAACTTCCCCATACTTAAATATTTGCTTGTCCTCAAGCCAAATGAAACACACCCAATCAATTCCACCACTTTATTTTCACAAAGATCAAAGCATACAATCCCTCAAATTTTGGCCAAGTAAAATGTCAAGTGAGTACACATATCATGACTACTTTTTATTAGTGTACATAAGCAAACTCAACTTACAGCACCATCACTTAAAGATAAGTATAGATGTAAAATGAATCTTCCTCACGGTTTCACTCATTTCTCTAAAGTGTTTGATAGTTAGTGTTTCGCTCAAACTCCCTATAGGAAACTACACTACCATAGGCTTGTTAATACAACAATTATCCTATACAATGATTACAAGCATAAATAGATCAAAAGGACTTGCTTAGGGTTGTAATGTGGTAATGGTTAAGGTGGGTAAAAAGGGTAAAGGGTTTAACATAAGCATTCGTAAAGTAATAAGTGAAAAAAGGGATAACAAAACATATTTATGAGATACACAAATGTAAATATATTACTAAGCACTTATTGATGCTACTAAAATTTTCTTCCGTTTTATTTTCTTTTCTTTTTCTCTTTATTTTTTTCTTTTCTCTTTTTTCTTAAATGGAAGAAACAATGAAAACTAGCAACGAAACACAATGTGATTCAAGAGTAGAAGTATCACTCAACTTATCTCGAAAAAATATTTGTAGCAAAAAATCCCAACTAATGCATCACTTAATGCTCTACTAAGCTTGTGAATGGGTAGGTTAATGGGGTTTTGGGTTTTAAAATGTGGGGTGTTTCAAGAAACAAAATAGTTAAGGTTCAACAGGGGTAGTAAGGGATAATAAAAGGTAGGTCATTTAAGCCAAAGGTTAATAGAAAAGGGCCTTAATAATCTCTATTAAGCGTGCAGACAGTAGACTCAGATTGATTCAAAGCAAGTTCTGAAGGTAATAACCTAAGGAAGCATCACACAAATAACGAAATAAAATGACTATAGATGGAGTCATATAGGCTCAATCCTCACATTGGCTTTAAAGAAAATTCATTATGCATCTCTACACTACCTCATTGCTCAAGTGTCAAATTTTGAGTAAGTTTATGTAACCAACTACTTTTCATCACTCAACATGGTTCACTCTCTACTCAAGTGGCCTAATCCGAGTTCAATCATGGATTCCATCGTATTCTAACGGACATGATAGAATCTCATAGTAAAAAAAATCAAAATGATACAAGTTTGCTTCCATTGCTTAACAAAAAACAACCTAATATGCCTAAAACATGCATCCTATTTAACAAAATGCAAACAGTGACTAAAACAATGCAATTCACAAAGCAAATGTCACCTCCCCACACTTAGAGAATATATTATCCTCAATGTGACAAGTCAATCACAAAATAAGGTAAAATGACATCAAACTAAACAAAAAGAAAAAAAACTAACAAAGTAAATAAAACAACGTAAAAGGTTTAGGGTAAGAAAGCTCATGGAGATTTTGGTGGTGAAGGCGTTGGAGAAGGGACTTCAATGTTAATCCTGTGGATGAGCTTGAGGAATTTCTTCTTTATGTACTGCTGCCTTTTATACACTTGTCTCATCTGGGCGAGCTTATTAATTTGCAACATCACTTGTTGATGGTTAGAGGCCATTTTGTATGGATTTGTTGGAATCTATCGACCCCTACTGCTATGATTGGTTCCTCTTCCACAGCTTCTTCTGGGGGCTCTGAGGGCACATGAAATGTGGATGGTTGAGAAGTGGTTGCATCCTTGCCCATTCGGTTCTTTACTGCAGTGCGCGTTTGAGGATTTCGGAGCATCATAGAATGGAACTCCAAAATTTTAGAGCGTCTTAAGTAAGATACATCTAACATATCATATCTAGTCGTACATACACTATCCACATCAAGATTATAATATAAAGCCAAAGTAGTAACAACGTATTACATGCTAAAATAAGAGCTTTTCTTATTAACACAACTCACAATAGATCGAAAATCTGATAATTATTTTGATTTTATGATCCATGCACCAAAGGAAAAAAAGTTCCTTATCAAAACACTTATTGTTTTCAATTTTGTCAAAAACCATTAGGCACATAAACTTATGAAGAAGTAAGTACTCGGTGCTAAGAATTAAAGTATTTGGTGCATTCCTAGAGTCAAAGTTAGTTTCACTCGTTAGAATTTTCCAATAATCATCTACATAAACGTCATTGTGATCATCCAAAACTTTAGTGTTTGAAAAATCAAAAAGCACATGAATGATAGTATAATCAAGTTTATAAGCATGGGCACCTATCCTAAACCAGAGTGTATCCATTTTAGGATTGTAAAGCACAGTGGTGAAAAATTCTACAGTCATCATAGGATATATCGGCACATCACAACAAATTAACCGACCCCAACCAATATTCACAGCCAATCTCTCAATGTTTCACCCTAATCCTAGTGTTTCTAATAGCTCAAAATCAAAGTATCTAAGAGGAATTAATTCTCTATCCTTAAAGTGCCAAAATTACATACCTTCATCTTCCAAAAAAATAGGGAATGGGGCACGAAAAATAGTCGTCATATCTAGTTTACCTTCTCTGGAGACTTAAAGGCACAGTTCATCAGTTAGTTTCCGGGAGACAAGCTTTTTTGGAGCCATTACGAGAGAAAAAACTACAAAAATGAGCAAGAGAGATGTGAGCACATTTTTTAGAGAGAGAAAAAATCTTACTAAATCCTTGGATTCTTGAGTGATTAATGTGAAATAAGTGTAAAGGAATGAAAAATTGATGGAAGAAGTGAAGATAATACCAAGATTTGAGTGAAAGATGAAGGATTTAAGAGATTGGGAGAGTGGGTTTCTTATTTTCAAAAGAGAGAAAATGTGAAAAATTGAAGAATGAAGAAAGAAGGGGAAATTTAAATTTTTTCAGATGGGGTATCCCATAATCATAGGAATCCCTGTCTTTCTCACGATTGTGGTTTAAGGCTCTAGAAAGATTTTGTAGGGCCTTCCCATGGTCATGGGTTACTGTAACTTTTCTAACTTCTTAACCCTCTTCCAAGCTTAGCATGCGTTTTTAACATTCAAACAACCTGCAAACGCATCAGAATCACCAATCCAATAGGAAATTTGAAGAGAAAACAAGTTAAAACTCAATCAAAAAATCCAAATAAACACTGAAAAAACTCAAATCAAATAAAATCACAACCAAATAAATCAAGCAAACAAGTAAACAAAGACAAAAAAAGGCAAGCATGCTAAGTTAAGGTCATTAGCTTGACCATTCCACACGCATTCATGAAAAAGTGGAAGAATGGAAAGAGATGACTTCTCTTTCTTGTGAATATGTCCCTCCATAATATGGCTTGCATCTATGCCCATTGACCTTGAATGCTTCACCCTTGTCATTTTCCAACTCTAAAGCTCCATGGGGAAACACTTGAAGGATCTTAAAGGGTCCACTCCATCTTGACTTAAGCTTTCCAGGAAATAATCAAAGTTTTGAATTGAATAAAAGCACCAAGTTTCCACTCTTAAACTTTTTCTTTTTGATGTGAGCATCATGCCACTTTTTTCCTCTTTCTTTGCACAACTTAGTATTTTCATAAGCTTCAAATCTCAACTCTTCAAATTCATCAAGTTGTAACAATCTCTTCTTACACACTAGATTCCATTCCATGTTCAACTTCCTAATAGCCCAATAGGCCCGATGCTCCAACTCCAATGATAAATGACAAGCCTTCCATACATAAGTCAATATAGTGTAGTACCTATCAGTGTTTTGAAATATATCCTATAAGCCCATAAGGCATCATCTAGCTTCAAAGTCTAATCCTTTCTTGAAGTGCTCACTATCTTCTCCAAGATCTTCTTAAACTCTCTGTTCACCACCTGTACTTGACCACTAGTTTAGGGGTGGTAAAGGGTAGCGACTCTATGATGAACATTGTATCTTCTTATAAGAGCCTCAAATGGTTTGTTATAGAAATGGCTCCCTCTATCACTTATAATCGCTCTAGGCACCTAAATCTAGTAAAGATGTTCTTGATGAACTTTTCAACCACCTTGTCACCATTAGTTAGAGTAGCTACTGCCTCATCCCATCTGGAAACATAATCAACCCCAACTAATATGTAAATGTTACCTAAGGAGGATGGGAATGGTCCCATGAAGTCCAAGCCCCATGTATTAAATATCTCCACCTCCATTATGTTTGAAAGTCTCATCCCTCTTCGATATGTTGCCTACTATTTGACATCAATCACACTTCAGCAAAAAATCTTGAGCATCCTTGAACAAGGTTGGCCAATATAATCCATACTCTAAGATCCGAGCAGCAATCTTGTTATCTCCGTAATACCTTGCATAAAGTGAGTTATGACATTGCATCAAAATTTGAAGCATTTCATCTTCAGGGATACACTTATGAATCGTAATATTAGCACATTTCTTATAAATTAAAAGTTCATCCCAAATATAACAAGAACATTGAAATAAGAACTGTATCCTTTGTTGAAATGAAAGATCAGAAGGAAGAATACCACCTGAGAGGTAGTTTGCAATATCTGCAAACCAAGGATGAAAAGGATTGTCTACCATTATTAAAGCCTCGTTAGGAAAGCTCTCCTAGATTTTTGTTTCTTCTTCATGATGTCTGTGGCATCCCGTGTTCAGGACTAGATGCCAAAATAGTGAATTGAGAGTACAATGAGAAATTGGAAGTGTGTTTCATGCTTATGCATCATAGTATATTCACAGCCATGTGAATATTTATTTTTGATACATTAAAATAATTGTACATGCTTTCATTGACACTTTCCGGGTATGATTGATTAATTAAAATGTGAATTGTGACTTATTTTTGAAATTTTTGGTGTATTTTAGGAAATTTTCGAAAAATTTGGGTCTTTTAGATTAAAACTTAGACCAATGAAACAGTGACACATGGCAGCCTTGCATGTTGACACATGGCTCACATGCAAGGGATACACGTAGTAATGTATATTTCTGAGGAAGAGAAGAAAGCATTCGGTGGGTCACCGACACAAAAATTTTCTAACGCTGTTTTGATTCTTACACCAGTTTTATCCCGTGCAAAACAAACATACCAACTCGCCTAGTGTTTGATTCTGTGTAATTTCATTATTTTCCTTCCCCAACCACCGAAGCCCTATTCATTACTAGGAGTGCTAGAAATTTTACTGAAACATCAAGTAAGTTGTATTTAAGTTTTCTGGATGATGTGTAGATGGTTTTGATGATGTTTAGTGTTAGAAATGAATTCATGCATGAAGGGTAGCTTCGATGTTGTTAAACTGAAGAATCTAAAACTGATGAGAACTGGAAAAGAATGCAAAAATTGTATTGAATATTTTTCTATGAAGTGAGAATTTAGAGTTCTAGAAATACACTAAGATGAAAAGTTTATGATGAAATGAAAATGTTGTTGCATATGATATAGAAAAATAGAGAAGTGCAGAAAAATAGTAGTTGTTATTCATGGCGCTCTGCTATGTTTTTCTTGACTGTGATTATGTGGGAATCTGTATGAGTGTCTAAAACTTGAAGTAAATGAATTTAGAGGTATAGGATTTAGACAAGTGTAGAACACTGAATGAGGTTCTGTTTGTTTTGGAGTGTATATGATGAAAAACTAAACAAATGCAGTAAGAATGGAAATGTGGTAATGAGAGAAAGCATGTGCAAGGTCTCGAACTTTTGATTATTATCACATAAGATTGTATTTGATCTATTTAGAGATTGTACTGGTTATAGAAATGCAGAAGATATGATTTAGGAATGAAGAAATTAGTGGGAAGAAAGAATGAAGAAAAAAAGAAAAAGATTATGGACATTTTAAGGGAGTGTGCATGGGTGTGCGTCACTAACACACAGCTATGACACTCCTGTAGTATGAAGGGTTTTTTCAACCCTGAACACCTCTGATTCTTTTAACAATAACTTTGTCATTTGGCCTCTAAATGACAAGAAACTTAAACTAATTGATTCCTAAGACATTATTCTTTTTCTTCATAAAACTTTAGAGCTATCTTAATGGATTGGAAAAGTATTGATTTAATCAAAATGAGGGTATGTACTGGAATGTTATGAATTGGAGATATTACGTTGAACATGCTTCGATATTTTGATTATAACTTGGTCCGTAGAGCTCTAAATGATATGATTTTTAATTCAAAATAAGCTAGAAACATTTGGATACAAATTTTAATAAGAAATTGAATTTAAATTATGTTCTTAAGGGTCTTAAAATTTAGCTTGAAAGTGATTCTTGGGTTAAGCTGTAGCACTACCAATGATAGAAATTATATCCTGTAAATATTGAATAAACTGCATTGATGTAGGCCCACTTAGATAAAGGTGTCTTTATAAAAGTTATATCGTATTCTCTTAGCATTCAATTGATATAATGGTTGTAATTTTTGGATATTGGAATTGAGAGATATGGGTTGTACAACTTGACTGCATGATCATGCTCTAGTCAAAATTCCAAATGTACATAGTCTGTGGTATTTTGAGCATAACTCATAGAATAATGAACCAAATTATATGATCTTGGTATCATTAGAAATTTACGACATAGAAAAACAATTTTTTAGAAAAAAGTGTTGCAAAAATAGATCATTTTATTAATCTTATTGCTTATGCAAAGTTGACCCAAATGAGGTGCTTTCAGCAAAAGTTGGAACAGTGATTTAGTGTGTGAATTTTGGCACAATTGGATTACAATTGATATGTACATCAATTTGTTACAAAAATATACCTAAGAATTTGTCACTGCACATGCATGATATATGATACCTTTCGATATATATGTGTTTACCTAGTTACATAAGCAGTACAGTAATGTGAAACTGTTTTAATGTATATAGGAGAGCAAGTTGCGCGATCACTCTCGGATATTGCTGGAACGTCAAGACGATAGGCTTAAGGGAGCAATTGTGAGTAACCTAATATGGTCTCACTTTAATTTGATCTTATAATTACTGAATTGAATTTGATATATGATGAATAAGTACTGATTGTGTACTGAATTCTGGACAATACTTGTCCGAGGCATTTGATGCATTTGAATATTATTGGAGTGCTACTCATATGTAAATGAGACTGCCAAAATGATTTTCAACAAAAAGTGACTGAATGTTATGGATGATTATATTGACTGAGATAATATGAATGAAAGTGATTGATTGTATTTGAATGATTTATGGCATGCATTTCATTTCAATACATGTAATATAAAGGCAATTGTGACAGGTGATTATAACACCCCACTGTTATAAGGTACATACCGGAACATCTTTATGACATTCTAGTACATGCCCTATAACAATGACCTGTTAACTATCACACTTTCACTTTATCACATGGTAATTTATCCCACTTAATTATGGCATCTACTATCATACAAGAAAGTCACCAAATTTTTTAAAGCAAATTTCCTCTTTTCATTTCATCAATCTGAATGTACATACATTGTAGCTTTCAAAACCTGTACATGTACATCATCATCTCTTAATACAAATATACTACATGAAAGAGGAAATACAAAATATCTAACTAAATCCTTTAGTCCAGATGACCGTCCTTTGAGCCATATCTTCTTCATAAAAGTACAAGAATTAAGCTTC
>JANQBM010000222.1:22999981-23030238 GCA_025594535.1 Erythroxylum domingense | reverse complement strand
GTTCTAACCTCTTTAGTGATCTTCCTAAAATACCCTTACACTAACTCTTGTTCTTTTAATCTAACTAACACCATAAGCTTTCAAAATTTAATCTCAATTTCTCCATTTAATAACATCAATCTTAAAAAAAAATTTAGCCCCCCAAAAACATTAAAATTTAAGCCTAAACACAATCAAATTAATCAAAAATATCCTCAACATAATCAAATCACATGCATTACTAGTATGAAGAGGATCGGGGTCCAACATTATTTAACTTTTTAAAATCTATATATATTGCAAGTATATGAATTGCATCCTTATAGTATAAGCAATATTGTTCCCATAAGGATTGTTATTAAACACCTAATAATTTTTGTAACACTTTGTTTAAGGTAAATAATAGTAAGTGTAGCTAGAAAATAAACTAAACTAGAGAAATTAAACAATTAATAAAGCAGCAGTGAACTTGTGATTAATTAAGGATAACAATATAGGAATTACTTATATCTTTGTTTTATTTTCACCTCACCTTTTTTATTTAATAATACTTGACCTTAGATATCTAATAGTTATGATTACCCTCTCTAGAGATCTAGCCAAGTAATCCCAATTAAAATAGATAAGAATTGAATTGTAACTTGTCGATCTCTCGAAACTCTTCTTACTTATCCAATTGGACATGAAGTAATTCTGTGGATAGTTAATAAACAATTAAGATCTCTCTTCAATTGCCTGTTAATATGATGTTTATATGTCTATTATGGTACCAGATCTCGCTGTGTATCATAACATAAATCGTTTAACGTAATCTCGCGATTCAGATTAAAGATTAAAATAATAACCACCATAAATTATGTTTATATTAAATCAAGAACATAAAAGTTTAACAATACAATTCAAAAGTAACTTCTAAAATAAATTTAGCAATTCATAGATAAATTAAATTTAAAATTGTTCATAATCAATTCTCAAGAACAAAGAAAGAAAAGTAAAGAGTAGAAGATTGAATCTTAGATAAATTCTTCTTCTTATCCTAGATCTGGAAAACTCTACAACTTTGTTTTTCTGCAATTTTTGCCTCTTTGATCTCTTTGTTAGATGTTTAAATTATCTCTTCTTATGTTTTTGTTTACCTTAAAACACTTTTAAATCCTCCCAATGCTCTTTCTATCATTTTCTCACTTGTTTATATTCCAAAAATATACCTAAATTATGAAAAATACAAAAAATAACTTGCAACCTGAAAATTCTGCCTTTCAATGATCGAGCATAGTTTACATGATCATGATAGAGGCTCCAGACTGCTCCATCTTCAATCTTGAACCATATTGATTGTCCTCTTCCTCTAACTTCTTTTTAAACTTTTATTGAAGTTCCCTATCTCAGCTCATCATCTAAACACATTAACATCACCTAAAACAAGCCTTAAGATAAAATTCTTGCTCTATTCGACAATCATCAAATAAAACACATAAGAATATTAATGAAAATATAAATCTATGTCCTAAACATATGATTATTGCCTAAGAAAACACATAATGATACATTATAAAACCTCGAAAACACACTCTAAACATATTCAAAAATAAGCAAACCTAACTCCATAAAATAACAAAATCACATGATCATGTAATAATGACACAATGGCATGATGGCACATTAACATAAAATCTATTGAAATTAACTTACCCAAAAACATCAATCACTCAAAAAGATCCAAGACACTAACTTGATAGTGTTCCATTCCTATTCAAGTGATTTGATTTAAATATACATATGATCTAAAATATTGACACCTTATTCATACATCTATAATACTTGTAAGCTTACACTAATTCATATTTACCAATTTAAAAAGTATACCATCACTAAGTACCCACTCATGGAAATTTCTTGACATTTCACAAAAAGATCAATAGGTTTGAATTTTATTTAAAGCGCCACATTTTTATATTTTTATTTAAAAATCACGTAGTCTTTTAACACGAGGGTATACACCTTGTTAATAAAACCCTCAATATCCTTAAGTATACAGATCGTAAACTTGTAATATTAAAGGTGTCGATCCCACAAGGAAATAGTTAAAACTAAGTGAACCTAAATTTGTCTAAGGTAGTGAAATATGAATTGAATGAAAGTATAAAGCAATAAAATTAAATTAAACAATTAATCAAATAATAATTGAATTGCCACAATTAATTAAGGATGATCAAGGATGAAAGCATAGGATTTATTCTTTCGTTATTTTTCTTCCCTAATGATTATTGATTCAATTATGTGTCGATTACATATTTTTGAAGGGATTACTCTCTCTAAAGTCCTAAACAATTACCCCTAATTGAATATTAAAATTCCAGAATTGCAATCTCTCAATTCATAACTCTTTCCCTAATATTTTCAATTAGTTCTGAAGATATCTATTGAATAACCAAGTTCTCACATAAGATCTCTCTTTGAATGATAATTGATTTTTTATTTGTGTAACATATTAATTCGCCAACTCTCGTTATGCAAATTAATCAGATAAGTTTTGACTCACTCTCTTGATTTATTGCCAAAGTATATGCATGCACCATTAACACAACACAGAAATTGTATTGAATAAATAACTATTAAAGTCACAAAAAACTCAAGAACAAATCCTAATATGGGAATTTAAAACATCATAAATGTAAATAGCATCTTCAAATGCAGTTTACACATCAAGTTTAATGAAAATAATAAAAGGAAAGAAAGAAGAACTTGATTTAGAACTGAATTTGGAAATCTCTAATGCTTTTCTTGATCCTCCTTGCTTGATCTAATTTAATAAGATGGTGGCTACCTTTTTTGGAGTGGTTTTTGTTCTTTTATAGTAGCTTAGGGTTTTAAGGTTAATTCTAGGTTTACCCATATCATTTGGCTCCAAAAATGTCCCTAACATCAAAACAAATGAAAAATCGCACATTTGGTAAGTGTCTGTCATGATTGTGACGTTGGAGAGAAAACCTTTTGTCATGATTGCGACATTGCATACACGATCGTGACCCTGGAGAAAAACCTTCTATCATAACCGTGACATTGCATGCACGATCATGACCCTACCATAATCTATACACATTCTAGCTTCCTTCATTCTTCACTTATCTGGTTTCCATCACTAATAAACACATCAAACACCTTAAGAAACACAAGATTAAGATCTAAAATCATGCTCTAAACCACATAACACTTAAATCATAAACAAACAATCACATTAACATAATTATAAGCCTAAACATGCAATAATAATCTAATAGACACTTATAAACATTTAAAACATCTATTAAAACATAGTATAAACTACACCTATCAACATCCCCACACATAAACTTTTGCTTGTACTCAAGCAAAACAAAACACAAATTCAAACAAAACAAATATAAGCACATACATTTATGCAATATACACTAATGGTTTCAACAAGCTTATCATAGAGTCTTGATCATGCTTTGGCTTGTAATCAATAAGAGATTAAGCGCCTTGAATCGACTAAGGAAATTTCTTAAGCTAAATGATGTCTATGTGTTATATAATCAAGCTACTACAAATGTGGAGCATCTTTTCTTTAAATTTTAGTTTACTTCAAGAATTTGAAACATAGTTAAGAGATTATGGTACATGAGATTCTCAGCTTCAATTGGCAAGATTTCATTGAGTGGAACTATATTCATCATAAGCAAAAGGAAGCATAATGGATTGTTTTTAAAATTCCTCTAAGGAATACTATTTGTTCCACTTATATGGAAAGAAATTATAGATTTTTTTTTCAAAGAACCAATCACAAAACAAAGGCTTATCAATAAGTAGTGAACATTGTAAAGGATTAGCTATTGGCTCACAAAATTCACTTGAATTATAGTTAAGACCTACCACTAAAATGGAGGCTTCCGTATGTGAAAAGAGTAGGAAAAAGAGATAAGATCAAGAATTTGAATTCACAATTATCATCTTGACTTGTTACTTGCATAGTGCAATCATGTAGTTACTTGTGAAAAAAAATTATATTGGTGCCTATCATAAGGCAAATGAACTCCCTTGATAGCTTAGTTATTCTAATGGCTTGTTGATACGTGTTTAAATGTTGATCTATTTTATCTTCTACACTTAGTGATTACTACCTTAAAAATGCTTAGGATACTCATTTTAGCTCATTTTTTTAATCCTAGGTACATTTCAAAAGTAAAAGAGCTAAAGTGACCTAAAAGCATGTCCATTGAAGCTATGTTCTCTACTTCTATACTCTATTGATTCATGGAACATAAAGAAAATGTTGTCAACATAACTCGCTACCATCCAGAAAATTTCATAGCTGTGCAAGGTAAGTAAATATTGTTACAAAGCAACTTATTCACATTGAACCATGCAAGCTATCCTATGCAAGATTATTAACTCATATGAGACACTACACACACCTGCTTCCATTCCATTTTTAACCTAACATTTAAGGTATAAACATGTTATATGAGACAAAAAGGGCTAGAATTTTAAACGGAAAGAGACAAAAGGAGGGCTGGATTCATCACAAGACAGCTATCCATTTTGCTACATTTTAACTAACATTTCAGATGAAAAGAACGTGTTGTCTTTGGAGAGAGCTGGAGAGGAGATCACACTCCACTTGTCCAATATGATTCAAATGGGAAACCGAGCTATAAAAAAAGAAAAGAAAGAGGGATGAGTGAGCAGTTTGATGGAGGGGCTAAAGCAGAGATAAAAAATGAGGAAAGCTGAAAGAAAAGAGGAGAACTGAAGCTGGAGAGTAAAGAAAATGTGAGGAGGCTGCTTCATTTAAGTTTTAACTTAGCTAGGAGGACTGAAAGAGAGGAGAAAACAAAGAGTTGAATGAAAGGGAGGAGCAACCGAAAGCTTGCGGTGGAGAAGAGAAAGTTATGTGAAGAAGAGAAAGCTACGTGAACAGTAGCTTGAACCAAAAACAATAAAGTTAATTTGTCAAATCAACATACAGTAGTGTGTGGCTGGAAATAGCATGGGATGGAAGTAGAAGAGAAGCATGAGAGAAGGATTGGAGCAAAAGCAAAAGAGAGAATATATGAATAGTGAGATGAACCACCTTCTTTATTTGTCCCATCATGAATAGTGGGAGAGTGGTGTGAAACAGAAAAAAAGAGAGAACATTACTGTGGAATCAAAGGGAAAGTCAACTTCGGTGGTCATTCTTCCTTCAATTTTTTTTACATAAATGGAGGCTATTAAGGTTGACTATTGGAGCTTGAAGATGGAAATGAAAGGCTAGCTTCCTAACGCTAGTTCAATGGGTATATCGACGCCAAGTCAGGGTTAAGCTATTTTTATCACTTTAAGGTTGTAATTTTTTCAGACTGTTGTGTTGCTAGTGTTGAATTGATTAAGTTTTCGGATAAATGATCTTAATATGTTATTTTGATTGTTTTATTGCGAACCTATTGCTAAAACATTGAATGTAATCCGTAATCATTACTTTTGATGTTTGTGAGTAGCATCTAATGATCATTAATCATTAGGAACAACATAACTTAGGTTAGATAACCTAAATGTGTGAGGTATTGCCATATTAATCATTTTCCAATTCATAATGTGACTGCCAAATTAAATCTAGAGATTATATCCTAGGTTATTTGATCGTTAGGTATAATTACTGATCATATCTTGATTAATCTTGACTTAAAGGAAAATCGAGATTAGTAGAGGGTTTTATTAGTCTCAGATCAATAGTCCAAAGAGAGTTGTAAAGACGTTAGGATGATGGAATATGCTTGATCGTGTTTAGGCCGAAATTGACTCTAAAACCGAACCTTACTTATATTCAACACTTTTCTCATTTTCGATTGCTTCTTTTAATTTGTTTTGCTAGTTTACTTTTTCTTTAATTTCTAAACTGCTTAAAAATACAAAACCCCTTTTATATTTTGCTTGCATCAATTAATTTCGTTACGAAAATTAACTGAACATTCTTTGTGGATTCAATCCCGACTCACCATAACTACAAATCTTAGTGTGTAAAGAGGTGGTAAACTTTGCAGTGCAGTCTACACATGTCAAATTTTGACACCATTGTTAGAGAATTGTGGTGGTTTAATTTTTGTATTTTATGTTAGTTGATGTTTTGTGAATACATTTGTTTTTTTTATTATTTGTTGACTTTTAAAAGTTTGTAAGTGTATGGTAGTGACCAGATTTGCTTATAGAGAAATTGAGCAACTTGATTCAAAGATCGAGAGAACACTACGGAGGTTAAGAAGAGAAGTAAGAACATCTTCAGAAGTAGACCCAGAACTTGAATCTAAAGCAATTATAGAAAATTCAAGAACATTAAGAGAATTGGCTGCACCATACTTAACCCAAAGACTCCTATGCATTACATTTCCTAATTTTGATGAACTTGTTACCTTTACGTTAAAGTCTGGATTAATTCATTTATTACCCAATTTTCATGGTCTTGTAGGTAAGGATGCACACAAGCATCTCAAGGAGCTCGATATGGTTTGTTTGAGGATGAAGCCTTTTGGGGTGACATACGAGCAGATAATGTTGAGAGCCTTCCTGTTCTCACTCAAAGATGCAGCAAAAGATTGGTTGTTTGATTTACCAATGGGGAGTAAATACTTGGTTGGAGATGAAGAGACTGTTTTTAGAGAAATATTTTTTGACCTCAAAGATGGCAAGTATTCGGAAAGAGATACGTGGAATCAAGTAGCATAATGGAGAATCTCTTTACGAGTATTGGGAGTGGTTCAAGAAGTTATGTGCCAGTTGTCTGCACCACATCATACCGAAGAAACTTCTCATCCAATATTTATATGAAGGATTGTTACCGATAGAGAGGAGTTTGGTTAATGCAGCGAGTGGTGGGGTACTTTACGAGAAGACTACCGTTGAAACTAGGATATTACTTGAGTAAATGGCCGCTAACACCCAACAATTCGGCATTCGCAATGATGTTCAACGAGTAAACAAGGTCATCACTTCATCCATTGAACATCATTTAGATGAACTAACATCTTTTTTTAGACAGATTGTAGTTAGACAGGCACAAGTGAAAGTGTGTAAAATATGTTCAAACATAAGCCATCCAACTGATGAGTGCCCGACATTACGAGAAGGAAGTATGGAGTACGTGAATGCTGCAAGAGGAAACCTCCTAAACCAATACAACCCATACTCATAGACGTATAACCAGGTTGGAGAGATCACCCCAACTTGAGTTATGGAGGAAACTGACAGTAAAATTTCTTCCAAAATCAGTCGCAAGGAGCACCAGGATTTCATCGAAGGCAACAAGAAGCACAGGGAGCTTCTTCTTCCAGTTCATATACATCTTTAGAAGATCTTGTTAAGAATATTGCTGTTAATAATCTATAATGGCAACAAGATATGCAACAATTCCAATAGAATATGCAACAGCTATTTCAGCAAGGTGCACAACAAGTTCGACAGGAATGAAAAGTAAGCACACAAAAGTTGGAAAACCAAATGGCTCAGATGGCAGTGAGGCTTAATCAACTAGAATTGCAAAGTGAATGAAAATTATCATCCTAACATGAGGTAAACCCGAAGAATGTCAATGCTATAACCTTATGGGGCGGAAAGGAGATTGAGGGTCTTAAGAGAACTCCATCAAAGATTGCTACCGAGGAAGAGATCGAGAAGCAATTGGGAAAAGAAAAAAATCAGTCATCGAGTATGAAGGTAAATTCTGAAAGTCCCAATATTATTAAAACTAACCCTCCACCTTTTCCTAGCAGATTGATAAGACCAAACAAGGAGGAGAAAGATAAAGAGATATTGGAGACTTTCTGAAAGGTTGAAGTCAACATACCTTTACTTGAGGCAATCAACCAAGTACCTAGGTATGCCAAATTTCTCAAAGAAATGTGTACATATAAGAGGAACCTAAGGGGTGATGAGAAAGTAATGATGGGTGAGAATGTGTCGGTGGTATTCAGAAAGAAGATACCTCCAAATGTCGGGATCCAGGTATATTTACCATTCCTTGCAAAATTGGTAATACTATGATCGATAGAGCTATGTTGGATTTGGGTGCTTCTATTAATATGATGCCTCGTTCCATTTATGTTTCTTTAAATTTGTGCCTTTTGAAAGAAACAAGTGTCATCTTACAATTGGCTAACCGCACTAATGCTTATCCTAAGGGTGTGGTTGAGGATGTTTTGGTGCAGGTGAATAAGTTAGTATTTCCTGCAGATTTTTATGTTATGGATATGAATGATTACATCTCATGCATTCGATACCTATCTTATTGGGAGATTGTTTTTTAATATAGCTCAAACTAAGATAGATGTTCGTAAGGGCACCCTCATAATGGAATTTGATGGGGAAGTGATTAATTTCAATATTTTTGATGCCATGAAATATCCTCCTAATGATCATTGTCATTTTTCTGTTGATGTGATTGATCTTTTGGTGCAGGAAATGTTTAAATTAAGTTACAGCAATCATTTAGAAATCATTTTAATTAAGGATATGGAAGTAAAAACCAATACTCATGTTGAAATGGGAGAAGAGCTTATAGAAATGACAGTTGCCTTGGATTCATTGGAAAGCTCTTTAAAAAGGTATGATTTGGCTTCTATACAACTACCTGAAGCTTAACAAAAGTTGTTACCTTCTAATATGCAGGCACTAAAATTGGAATTGAAACCACTCCCTACACATCTGAAGTATGCCTATTTGGGAGATAAGCAGACTCTCCCAGTTATCATTTCAGCATAGTTGACTTCAAATCAAGAGGAGAGGCTAGTTCGAATGCTAAGAGAGCATAAGAATGCTATTGGGTGGACTATTGCAAATATCCAAGGGATAAGTCCTTCTATATGCATGCATCGCATTTTGTTGGAGGAGGATGCAAAATCCACAAGGCAAGCTCAGCATAGGCTGAATCCTCCAATGATGGAAGTTGTGAAGAAGGAGGTGTTGAAGTTTCTCGATGTTGGGGTTATCTACCTGATTTTTGATAGTAAGTGGGTAAGTCCTGTCCAGGTGGTTCCAAAGAAGTTTGGAATCACCGTTGTGACAAACCAAGAAGGTGAGTTGGTTCCTAACCGAGTGTAAACCGGGTGGCGAGTATGTATTAATTATAGAAAGTTAACTTCTACTACTCGAAAAGACCATTTTCTCCTTCCTTTTATTGATCAAATGCTTAAGAGATTGGCTAGTTATGAATAATATTTCTTTTTAGATGACTTTTTAAGTTATCTTCAGATCCCAATCGCACCAGAAGATCAGGAGAAGACAACATTTATATGCCCATTTGGTACGTTTGCCTATCGAAGAATGCTATTTTGATTATGTAATGCAACCGCCACATTCCAAAGGTGTATGGTAAGCATTTTTTTTCGAATATGTTGAGAAGATTATCAAGGTATTCATGAATGATTTTAGTATGTATGGATGTTCTTTTGATGAATGTCTTGAGAATATTGCCATTAACTTGGAACAATGCATAGAAAGTAACTTTATGTTGAACTAGGAAAAATGTCATTTTATGGTCGATAAAGGTATAGTTTTAGGCCATGTGATATCTGCTAAGGGTATTGAAGTTGACAAGTCTAAAGTTGATCTTATTTCTTCTTTACCTTACCCCTCTATTGTGAGGGAAATGCATTCTTTTCTTAGGCATGCAGGTTTTTATTGAAGGCTCATTAAGGACTTTTTGAAGATAGTCGCACCACTATGCAAGCTTCTTCAACAAGATGTCTCCTTTGAGTTCGACGAAAAGTGCAAAGAAGCATTCAACAATCTTAAGGAGCTTCTTACATCCCTACCGGTGATTCAATCGCCAGATTGGAACCTCCCCTTCGAGATCATATGTGATGTGAAGAGTGGGAAAATCTTTGCATGCCATCTACTATGCTTCAAAGACTTTAAACCCAGCTCAATTGGATTATTCCATTACTAAAAAGGAACTATAATATGTGGTTTTTGCTTTAGAAAATTTTCGATTGTATTTGCTTAGTGCTAAAGTGATTGCTTATTCTGACCATGTAGCTTTACGATACTTGCTCACAAAGAAAGAAGCAAAATTGAGGCTTATTAGATGGATTCTCCTCCTTCAAGAATTCAACTTGGAGATCAGAGATAAGAAGGGGGCAGAAAATGTGGTGGTAGACCATCTCAGCCGTTTGATAAAGGAAGAAGATGATATCCCTCTACGAGAAACCTTTCCAGACGAGGAATTATTTTCTGCTGATACACACCACCATGGTATACAGACATTGTCAATTTTTTAGTTACTAATGAATTACCTGTTGGTTTGTCAAAGGCTTAGAGGGATAAGCTACGGAGTGAAGCGAAGTATTACATATGGGATGACCTGTATCTTTGGAGGCATTGTGCAGATCAAGTTATCAGGAGGTGTGTACCAGAAAATGAATCATCATCAATTTTAGCCTTCTGTCATTCGTACACTTGCAGAGGACACTTTGGAGTGAAAAGGACAACTCATAAAGTTCTGGAGAGTGACTTTTACTAGTTAATATTGTTCAAAGATGCATATATCTTCTGCAAATCCTGTGATAGATGCCAATGGTCAGCTAACCTATCCCATAAGGATCAATTGCTACAAACTCCTTTACTTTTCTGTGAAATTTTTGACATTTAGGGCATGGATTTTATGGGACCTTTCCCTCCGTCTTTTGGTTTTACTTATATATAGCTTACAGTTGATTATGTTTCTAAATAGGTGGAAGCCAAAGCCACTAGGAGTAACGATGCCAAGGTTGTTGTAGATTTTGTTAAAGCTAACATTTTTCTAGGTTCGGGATAACTAAAAGCCATCGTTAGTGACACAAGAACCCACTTCTGCAATAGGGTGATGGAAGCAATGTTCAGAAAATGTCACATCACACACAAAGTTTCTACTGCTTACCATCCCCAAACTAATAGGCAAAATAAAGTCTTAAATCGAGAAATCAAGTTAATCTTAGAGAAAACTGTGCAACCTAATAGGAAGGATTGGAGTGTAAGATTGGAAGATGCATTATGGGCCTACAAGACAGCTTACAAAACATCGATTGGAATGTCTCTGTATAGGCTAGTGTTTGGGAAGCCATGTCATCTTCCTGTGGACCTACAATATAAGGCATATTGGGCTATCAAAAGATGCAACATGCACTTGGATGATGCAGGAGTGCATAGGAAGTTGCAGCTTCAAGAATTGGAAGAGATGAAGAATGAGTCATATCAAAATGTAATGTTACTATATCATTCCAAACTTAAACTCTTTCTAGGTAAGTTACGTTCTCGTTGGGTTGGTCCATTTGTTATTACTCGTGTCTTTTCTTTTGGTTCAGTGGAGATACGGAGCCTTGAAACTGATAAGAAATTCAGAGTGAATGGCCATCGCTTGAAGCCGTATTATGAGGGATTCCAAATGGAGGATTTGGAGATGTTGATGTTGGAAGATGTGACTAGTATCACTTGATGTGCGCAACTGGAGGTCAAGCCAACGACGTTAAACAAATGCGCTGTTTAGGAGACAATCTAAGGGGAGTTAATTTATGTCTTTTACATTTTTGCATTTTCTATTTTTGTTAACTGCTCCATTTCTTACATTTGATTTTACATTGAGGACAATGTAAGTTTTAAGTGTGGGGTTGGGGTATGCTAGTTTCTATGTACGTTTTTGAGCTTAACTACGACTTATGTGGCTTCTTAGGTAGTTTTTAAAATCAAATAAACAAAATCAAAAATTTTCTTATTTTCTATTGCTTTTAAGATTATTTAGTCATAATTAGAGCGTAAATTAACTAGAAAAATACATAGCAAAATTTCGCATGTACTTTTACTCTTGTGATTAGTCAATGACCATTATTCTTAGAAAAGCGGTGACTAGTAGTAGAAAAAAAACTAGTGAGGTTTTGAGCTATATTAGACTCACACATTCATATCAGTCTCACTATTTTTTTTTGTTATGAGTGACCTTCATGACATATACATTCTTACTTTGCATTGAATTTCTATTTGAGACCACATTGTTTATCACATACATGTTTATGAAAATGATCAAGCATTCTTTGTTGATTATAAGCTACATTAGCCAAATAGCCTACCCATTCATGTGAATTTTCCTTGCTAATCTCTTTTAAGCTGTATTAACCTTTTTTCTGTATAAACCACATTACATCCACCTAGCCAAATGTCCTACCCAAGCTTTAAAGCTAGTGGAGTATTTGTTAATTCTTGATGAATGTGATTGTGTAAAAGTCTAAGTGAGGGGGCTTGCTTACATGTGGGTTAATTAAGTTTGTTAAAACGTCATGTTATGAATCCTATGTTGATGTAGCCTATTTCATTTTTTATTAAAAAAGAAAAAAAGAAAAAGAAAATACAAAAATGTTTAAATAAAAAAAAATAAGGAGGCAATGCAATTATTGTGAAAAGTCATTAATTAATAGTTTATCCTCCTTAAGTGGTATTGGTTAGGTGTTAGAGTATATGGCATATGAAGAGGATGTTATGTTAGATGGAGCATTTCATTGTGTTATGTTCGTATGGTTTATGATGTGAGAGCTAATTGAGTTGTGAAACATAGTTGTTGCATTCTTTATGGCTGTTGGTACCCAGTTTTAAATGAATGCTAACTTGTGCGTTTAATTTTACATTAAGTGTTACTTTTTCTTCACTAGCTTACCCACATTACAACCCTAGAAAAGTCCTTTTCTTCATGATTATGCATGTGACTTTTAGTGGTGGAGAAATGAAATGATATGCAAAGTTATGGATTGTTGTGATCATAAATGGTGTTTGAGTGTACAAATGAAAATAATCTTGTTTAAACACTTTTTGCCCAAGTCTACCTCTAAATTACTCAGTTTCTAAGGGTGGTGAATATTGATTGATCATGAGTATAAGCTTGAATGTTGAGTTTTTGCTACAAGTTTTGAAAGTCATTCATCTTTACTTATGATTATATATTCTTGGAAGATTTGGAAAATGAGTAAAAATGTTATTTTGTGATTTTGATTTTGACAATTTGCTTAAGGACGGTCAAAAGCTAAGTGTGGGGGAATTCGATGTGTTTAAATGTTGATCTATTTTATCTTCTACACTTAGTGATTAATGCCTTAGAAATGCTTAGGATACTCATTTTAGCTCATTTTTTTTATCTTAGGTACATTTCGAAAGTAAAAAAGCTAAAGTGACCCGAAAGTATGTCCATTAAAGCTATCTTCTCTACTTCCATACTTTATTGATTCATGGAACATGAAGAAAATGTTGTCAATATGACTCACTACTATCCAAAAAATTTCATAGCCATGCAAAGTGAGTAAATATTGTTACAAAGCAACTCATTCACGTTGAATCATACGAGCAATCCTATGCAAGATTATTAACTCACGTGAGACACTACACGCACCTACTTCCATTCCAATTTTAACCTAGCATTTAAGGTATAAAGAAGACATGTTATTTGAGAGAAAAGGGGCTGAAATGTGAACCAAAAGAGACAAAAGGAGGGCTGGTGCATCACAAGACAACTACCCATTTTGCTACATTTTAACTAACATTTCAGATGAAAAGAATGTGTTTTCTTTATAGAGAGCTAGAGAAGAGATCACGCTACACCTATCCAATATGATTCGGATGGGAAACCTAGCTAAAAAAAAGAAAAGAAAGAGGGCTGAGTGAGTAGTCGGCTGGAGGAGCTGAAAGAGAGATAAAAAAAAATGAGGACAGCTGAAAGAAAAAAGGAGAACTGAAGCTGGAGAGTAAAGAAAACGTGAGGAGGCTGTTTCATTTGAGTTTTAACTTAGCTAGGAGGTGTGAAAGAGAGGAGAAAAAAAAGAGTTAAGTGAAAGGGAGGAGCAACCGAAAGCTTATGGTGGAGAAGAGAAAGCTACGTGAAGAAGAGAGAGCTACGTGAACAGTAGCTTGAACTAAAAACCATGAAGTTAATTTATGAAATCAACATACAGTAGCGTGGGGCTAGAAATAGCGTGGGCTGGAAATAGAAGAGAAGCGTGGGAGAAAGATTGGAGCAAAAACAAAAGAGAGGATATGTGAATAGTGGGATGAACCACCTTTATTTGTCCCATCATGAATAGTGGGAGAGTGGTGTGAAATAGAACAAAAGAGAGAACATTACCGTAGATCCCAAAGGAAAGTTAACTTCGGTGGTCATTCTTCCTTCAATTTCTTGTTTACATAAATGGAGGCTATTAAGGTTGATTGTTGGAGCTTGAAGATGGAAATGAAAGGTTAGCTTCCTGATGCTAGTTCAAAGAAGATAGACGCTAAGTTACGATTAAGCTATTTTTATCACTTTAAGGTTGTAATTTTTTTCAGATTATTGTGTTGTTGGTGTTGATTTGATTAAGTTTTTGGATAAATGATCTTAAAGTGTTATTTTGATTGTTTTATTTCGAACCTATTGCTAAAACATTGAATGTAATCTATAATCATTACTTTTGATGTTTGTGAGTAGCTTCTAATGATCATTAATTGTTAGGAACAATATAACTTAGATTAGATAACCCAAACATGTGAGATACAGCCCATATTGATTGTTTTCCAATTCGTAATGCGGCTGCCAAATTGAATCTAGAAATCGTATCCTAGGTTATTCGGTAGTTAGGTTTAATTAAAGATCGTATCTTGATTAAACACAACCTAAGGGAAAATTGAGATTAGTAGAGCGTTATATTAGTCTCATATCAATAGTCCGAAGAGAGTTGTCAAGACGTTAGGATGATGGAATATGCTTGTTCATGTTTAGGTTGAGATTGACCCTAGAATCGGACCTTACTTATATTCAACACTTTTCTCATTTTTTGATTTCTTGTTTTAATTTATTTTGATAGTTTACTTTTTCTTTAATTTCTAAATTGCTTAAAAATCCAAAACCCCTTTTTATATTTTTCTTGCATCAATTAATTTCATTACGAAAATTAACCGAATATTCTCTATAGATTCGATCCTGACTCACCATAACTACAAATTTTAGTGTACAGAGTTAGGTAAATTTTGCATTGCACTTGACACATGCTATCACTTGTTGTAGATTTATACTCGAGATCTTCGATTTTGGTAATGCATTTTAATTTTTCAAAAAAATAGAAAGAAATTGTAGAAGACTCAAAGCACTCCAACAAACCAACAATAACAGTTAATATCTAAATCTTTCAACAACATGATTTGTACTACAAAATTCATCTTTGTTCCTCTGTGGTTAGTAATTTATATTATTCTCTTATGCTCTCTATCTTTACTGTAAAATGATAATTTTATAAAATTGAGGGACTTTTATAATTTTAAAAATCTATCCAAAAATATCTGTTATTAATTGATAATAGTATTATATCATATCATAACCATATTCAATATCAAGTTTAGTATGATATTCATAATCTTAGTTTAAACTATAAAATTTCTTGAGTTAAACGATGCATTTTCATCTTTCAAATTTTTTTTTTCAATATTTTATATAGTGATGTCCACCATCCTGTCTATAAACTCATAGAAGCTTTACTTGTTCTAGTAGCCAAAGTTAGATTTTGATGAAGTATTTTACAATTAAAATTATAGTTATCTAATATAAAAATTATCATTTTTCATTAATTAAATATATTGATCGAATTGCATAGAAGTTGAAAGTTATCGTAATTATTTTTACAAAGCCCTATAAATTAAATATACAAAGGTATTTTATAATACAATTTTTTTATTGACTGAAGTTTTTTCTCCTCTAATAAGTATATACTAAATGATATAGGTTCAAGTGTATGCCTACTTAATCAATTTTACGAAACAGACAATATTTAAGTATACAAATAGTTTGATCAAAACATATATAATGTATTTAATTATATTTCAAAAAAAAATCAACTATTTTCTTTTGTCGTTCATTTGTTTTTGCAAAAGCTTTTATATCATAGATCATTAATACATTATACTAATAACTATAACTTAAGTTATTGTATTGAACAAAAATATTGTATTTATTAAACTAAGACCTCCTAGTTGAATTAGTAAAAAATATTAAATTATATAGAAAATAACTCGTTCAATGAATTTAAATTAAAATATAATTTATTAGATTTATACCTCAAAAACTAGTATGAGAATTTTTATTTTACATTCCTACGAGCATAATTATAAAAAATTAATTTTAATCTCTATTTTTAATTAGTATTCAATTCAATTTTGTTTTGTTGGTCTATAAACTTAATATTAAAGTGGATATGTTTAAAAACCCTTTTAAAAAGGTTATGTATATCATATTTTCAATAAACATAAAAATTATATAAGGAATCAAATGGAGTTTCAGATTGCAGATAATATTTTTCTAAAGAATATTTTTAGTGACAAATTTTAATCAATCATTTCGCTACTCACTGTTCTAAATTTTTATTCATTTAATTTTAATGACTTGAATTGTAAATTCATTTTACTTAATTTAGCAGAGAGATATGTCAAATTTATCATCAGAAATTAATTTATGTAAAATGTAAAGACTCAGAAAAGAATTACTGATATTTTTTATTGGTTATCCATACAACATCTAATAATAGGTTTAATATGTAAATCTCTTAAATTTAATTAATATGTGATTATTAACAATATAGTCATTTGATATAACGAAGAGGAATCACTGGGTAGCCTAATGGTAGAAAGGGGGAGAAGATTGTGTGAAAAATTGTGGGTTCAAATCATAGGAGCAGCCTTTATTAAGATGATGTAATTCCCTAATAGTGGCCCATCCTTTAGAATAGGTACCCCTCTTACTGTCTAGGATCAGACCGCATGCATATATAAGTGGTATGATTATTGATTTTTTGTAATTAAATTGCTAAATAGTGATCAAACAAAATGAAGAATAAGATTAAACTCCTAAGAATTAAAAATGTTTGCATAATCGTTGTCGTCTAATATAGTAAAATTCCATTGCTCTATATCAATTATTAAACAAGTTAGCAAACGAAGCCTGATATAGGAGGGAGATGGTCTTTCTGTATTTATTTGCTACACCTCCCCTTTCCCCTTCCCTCAACCAGACAATTGTGTCTGTTGACTAATGATTGTTATATTTTGTTATGTTTTTACGGGTTTTCCTATTGATTATCGATCAAATTTGATTTCTGTTCAATCCTCTTTCATCGTCAATTGCAATCATCAGAACTCTGAATGCAGTTGACAGTAATCATTTAGTCAAATATCTAAGCGGAAAAATCACTGGTGCAAACAAGTTGACATTGATATAACGGAAAACATGCAGGATGAAGGCTTTCAACTGCACACGGTTTTTTATTCACATCTCAATGTCATCAAGGTCTGGCAGAGGAAATCTAAGGATAGCAGCTATGCCCGTCAACTGTGCCAATTCTGTTTACATTTATCATAAATTAAAAAAAAATGAAAAGCCCGGATTAGAATGGTAATGGTGATCATTAGAGTACAAAAGCAGTTTTTTTTTTTGGTAATCCCAATATAATTTACATGGGCCTCGTAAAAGTATAAAGCAAGAAAGGAAAATTGTACTCACGTTCTCCCGAGGCATGCATTGACGAAAATATATGAGCAGTGCCTCCTGAATCCTTTACCGAGTTGACTAAACTAATATACTTCTGCCTTGTTGGTATATCAACATTCCTGAAAGTCGATAATTTACAAGAGGTTTAAGTTTGAAGGATATTACGATGCATGATAAAATGAAAACAGATTAATTGAAATGCAGCTAAGCCACAAGGTGCAATTTACATCTCTAGCATTAGCAAGTGGGGCTGAGCTTAGTCCCCAGGACAGCTTATGAGTACATGAAGAGTCTTAGTGTGTGCATGTATGTGTGGATGTGTCCAGTGTGAGAGAGAACAAGAACGAGAGAAGATCAGTTTGCGCAAAATATTCTACACGCTACTATCAGAACAATGCAATGTGCAGAGAATATTAACGATTCCTTTTAACACTTGCAACATTTCTGTATAAAATCTCCTTGTCTCACAAATTTGAGATTACTCAGTTTGTTTGGAACACTTAGCTTGTATCCATAGGACAATGTAAGCAGAAATGTATTACACAGGATGGAATAAGCTATCGATTCAATTGCCATCACAGACTGTTGATGTGGGAACACCAAGTCTATTTGGGTTGGGGTGAACCAATTTTCTGCCTAACAGTAGCAGGGGAAGCTTAGGAGAGGAGAAACAATTCAGAGTTTAAGAGAGCAGGAAAATTTTTAAATATAGTTCTAGTAAGCATAATGCATAGAATCTGCAGCGATTGCTTCATGATCAAGAAATTAAATGTCCTAATGCAAATAGTAGAAGTGAAGTACATATGTCACTCTCATTTGCACAAGCTGGAGTACATGCAGCAGGATACTTTTTCAATTGACTCTCGACTGAGTAAACAATGTAAAAATATACACACGGATATAGAAAAGCAGATTGCATAAACACACGATTTCAGTAATAAAGCTAACCTGAAAAGCTCATCTGTGATAAGTAGGGTTTGGACAGCCATGCGTTCGTGGGCTACCTCCACATGTTTTGGTCCATAGCATGCTCTGTTAGGGTCCTAACGAAAAATCCAAAACAAAGCTTCATTCAGGAATACCTCTGGAGAACAAATCATTCAAGAGCTAAATAATCCATTGTGTGACCAGGTAAATCAACTTTGGGCTTCAACCATGCTTAAAATGTATCTATTTTTCAAATAGTTCAATAGTCCACTAATTGTCCTTAAAGTATGGTTCTTACTATACTCATAAACAGAATGAAAGAGAAAAAGGCAAAGTTAGAAATAGAAAAAAGCAAGAGTTGTATCTCACATTTGTAAGCATATTGAAGAAATCCTTAAGAGCTTGAACCTAGACATAGAGGAAAGTGAAAAAGAATGAAGTGTTAAATGCAAAGAAACCAAAATAATACTTTATAGGGCATGTGCCCACAATCATGCATATATATCACTGGCAACAGATCTAAAGTATAATGCAAACTGAAAAGAAGATGAAAAGAGTTTGCCAAGTTGGGCCATCTAGATTACCTCTTGGGCTGCTTTAGTGTCCTTTATCAAATTCATGACATTAGGAGCATCAAGAACCTCCCTCAAACTATGCCTGAGAACAAAATGTTTTTCCATGTAAAGATTAGAAACACAATGCTGCAGTGAATAATAAAGAAAATGCATGATTACATAAACAGTCAGCATGGTCTAAATAAAACTAGCATACACATTGAGCTGAAAAGCCTTCTTATAGCTACCTTAAAATGTAATAGATCCGTGAGAAAAAGTTGTTAAGATTACCAACAACACAACAAGAGAAGTTGGAGGTGCCGCAAATCACAGATATCTTATCAACGAAATTTGCAGGGAGAGGGATAGAATAATAAAATGCAGAAACTAAAAAATAATAACCAGATATATCAAAGCAGGGATCCGCACCAATATTAATGCAAAATAGCACAGGGATGATGGGTGTTACAGCTGAAAGAGTAATAGGTAGCACAGGGATGATGGGTGTTACAGCTGAAAGAGTAATAGGTCCAATATCAAGACTATGCTAAAATCAGGGAAAGAAAACAAGTAGTGTGTGGCAATGATCAGAGATCTGAAATATGCATGTCATGCATGAAGACAGTTGACTAGCTAAGCGGGACACTTCCATAGCTATACAAACATGTATACTGAAGAATGGATGTAAGCTAGTAATCAATAATTAGTTACCACATAAGGGGATCGATAACCATTTCAGGTACTTTGAACATGAGAGCAATGAGAAGGGCTATACTTATATCCTGAGCTCGTATGTGCAAGCACTATTCGCGACTTGTTTTCAATAATGGATCTTAGCTGTCTCCGTTCTGCCTCCAATAATAAGTGATGATGAAACTGCTCCTGAAACACAACAGGGTAAATATATAAACTGTGTAAGATGTAGCAAAAAAAACTAATTCAAATCCACAAATTAGCAATTATAATCTGAAAATACTGATCAGTGTCATCTAGTTATTCCATTCCACCTTCAGAGATGAATGAGTATAAGGATATCCTCCTAACCTTTGTAAAACCAGGACTAGCAATGACAGCACATCTAACAATACTGAAATCAACATGTTTCAGGAAAGCCTATAACAATCAAATCCCATCAGTCTCTAATGTTTGATAAAATGAACAATATAACAGATATTTTAGTTATTGGAATAAAGTTGAGAGGGTATAAGTCCAACCTGTAAGACATTCTCAAAGAATTTATTTAATGCCTGCAAAGAATGCCAATAAAAGGATGAGCTTACTAAACGCATAAAACTTAGATAAGAGATGGTGACGCTAAATCCCAATAGCACACCAAGCAAATTACACTAACCACAACTCCCATCAAAGAAAGAAAGAAGCATACCGATTCATAACCAGCAATTGCAGGCCCATGTTTTCGAGGGATTGAAGTTTCTATCCGCGATCGAGTGGTTGTCATACTAGGTTAGTAAAGCAGCATTAGCAAATTCAAAAATATAGAATAGCACATATGACAAGATAGAGCCATAGTTATTATTAATTACAGCCCTTAAAGAGCACAGATCTTCTCAATTGAATGCTTTTAGGTGAAGAAAAAGGAAAAATACATTAAAAACCACTTGCAAGTCCTACCTAGATTAAATATGATCACTATCCTCCCAACAAGAACATTGAAATGTCACAAAGATGCATTACCATTTCAACTAACAAAGGAAAAAACGAAGTGATAATTATTGAAGCTATCATGAAAGGCCATCAACAAATTTTGGGTTTTCGGGCAAGTTGTATGTGAACCATCTTAGTGTTCTATAACAGAATTTCTGATTACATTGCCCATAGTTATGTATTTTACCATCCAAACTGCATTAGACCCCTTTAAGAAAGCAATAATTGCTTATATGTCCAGAAAATAATGGACCAGCTTGACTCATGCATTACATAACGGAATGTGGAAACAACGAAGCAGTAATGAGATATTTATACCTTTTACCAACAAGGAAAATGTTTGCTAATCCTTCTTGCATTAAAATCACAGCAAGATCAGCACTTGCCGTGGGATCTGAAATTACAATGCAAAAAACATCAAGCACAGAGAGCTAGAGGATGTACAGAAATTTTGATATTAAACTGTATTAAGATTATGATAATGAGTTCATGTGCCTTCAGAAAAAAGAAAATTGTTAGAGAAGGAAAATCGTTTACTACTACTTTTTAACCAAGAAAGGCAAAAAAAAAAAAAAAAAGTCGTAGTTCAAGAGTTCATTGCATACCAGTAGCCTGATTTAGTACATCCAATGCTAGTGAGTCCCAGATTTCCTTCAATATGTTCAAAGTTAGATATGAAAAACCAATAGGCTGTTAATAGAAAAAAAAAGAAAAGAGAAAGGCACATTGGAAGACCAAATCACAAAAAGCACCTCTTAAGGATTAAATCATCAACTTGGATTACAATCAAGAGAAGAAGAAGAATCAAAAGAACTAAAGATTCAGATCATTTGATAAGAGCTTTTTAAGTCGCATATAATTAAAGAAAATTAAGACTCCTGAGATTTGAATCGCCATAGATTTTCACTTTTAGAATTTATGTCATTTTGATTTTAAATTAAAGCAAAAGAGTACAATTTAAAGTCATTCAAGAAAACAACCACAAGCTTGCAGAATTTAACATCAGACATATTTCATTTCATTGTAGTTGCTTTGTGGAGCTAAAACATCTAAGCTTTTTACTAGCTATTTCTGCCAAGGACATAGGCAGAACCAATTTACATTGCTATAATCTCCTGCAAACAACTGTTAAATGTGTCATTACAGCGTTTCTCATAGTTTGGGCAAATCATAGAGTGCAATGTTCATGCCAGTCAATGAGAAGTTACACTATTTGAAGTTTGTGAGAGCACAAATTCTTTGAGTGATGAAAACTTTGTTTTATTAAACTATTGAAGTGCTAAAAAATCTGACCAAAAGAAAACAAGAGAAAGCAGGATCATCTTGTGATGTTAATCTTAATATCTAGAACAAGTTTTCCCAATGAGTTTGTCAGAGCATAACTCTTGCCTATCAGAAAAAGATCAGGAAAGACAAAAGGCTAGTTTTAAAAAGAAAGAAAACAGCAGCACACCTTTCTTAAAACAAAGGGTCTATGTAGCTCGAGTTCCAAAGTGTGGTACGCTCCAATCTGCAATCCAACAATTAAAATATCCACAAGAGAACAAGTTCGTCAATCGTGTAATATGAGATTTACCAAAAAGGTATGGCTGCACATACCTTCACATACTGATTCTCCAAGATGTTCTTTCCACGTATCCGCATGACCGAGCCAACTTTATCATATTCTGTGGTCTTAATAAGAGTGAACCAGAAACAATTAAGAGTTACATAAAGGAATCATCTTCAAACAGACACCTAAAGATTGCAAGTTTTACAAAAATAATTACTTCAAAGAAATGCAGAAGGGCAAGTGCATGACCATCTTGTCCCCTTATAAGTAGCCATATATGCATACCTCAACTACAATTTCCAACTTCAACTTCACCCGTTCTGCATCTCTCCCACCAGAAGCCATCTCTCTTAAAACTTTCCTATGCACAAAAAGAATTTCATAACTATGACTATATCTCTGGAACTATATCCATTATGAATTCCATAATTTCGTAGAAAAAGCAAACACAATTAGAAATGGCTTGGAACGGTAAAACCAAAAAAGGAACAAAAGGAATTGAACTTTCTAACAAAAACTCGAAACTTATTCTCAAGAAGTTAATTGATGCGCTTCCAAAAACATTTTATAACAAAGAATTTTACAAAAATATTTGCGGGAGAGAAAGTAGAAACCTGACAGTAACGGACATAACAGTATCTCCGGAAGATATGAGATTATAAGCAAACCATAAATCATCTGAATCAACCGGTGTGAGCTGCACAAAGATAGAGACAGACATTAAATCCAACAATTTGTTTGACGATTGGAATCAAAGAACCAAGAAAGATGGAAGCTTCCATACCTTAACGCTGCCAGGACCGTCGGGTACTATGTCCTTTCTAGTGATCTTCATGACGTCTGCTCTCGCCAAATTTTCAGTCTCGTCTCGTCCAACAAAATTTGCATGTATTTATTTATTACGTTTTCCCAATCCTTTTCCTATACAATTTTGGAGACGCCACCGTCTCACTATTTGGTAAATATTAATAAGTCCTACTCTAGTCTTGCCGAATAAATTATGTTTAACTTTCATAAATAGTTAATTTAACCTCTAATCTGTAAACTAAATATTAATTTTATAAATAATTATTTAAAAAAAGAATGGCGCATAATTGTGCTTGGTTTTGAAGAGATAAATTAATATTGAAACAATAATAAATTAGACACTTAGCAAATCTCATAAGGTTATTATTATTATTATTATTATTAGTAATAGTAGTACTGCTGTTGCTACTGCTATTATTATTATTACTACTATCATCATCATCATCATCATTATTGAAGATAAACAGAGAATAATATTTTTATAGAAAAAAGTCAGATTTGGTCTTTCAACTTTAATGTTGGGTGTATATTAGTCCTTAAATTTTTATTTTTGCTAAATTAACCTTAAATTTATTTAAAATTTTTCATTGGACCCTCTGTTAACTAACAAATAGAGTTTGTAGTGCATGTTTTACTTATAAGGCCATATGTCAATTTCCCGAGAGTTTTTAATGAGTTAAAACTTTTTTTCATCCTTTAAATATAAATGATTGCATTTTAGTTTGAAGTTGATTCTCTTGTCATTAACCAAAATGCAATTGTTTTGTAACAAATTGATTGTGTTTTAGTTTGCACTATTAAATTCAATTCAGGTGTTTGAAAATACAAAAAAAGGATGGGTTCAATTCATGCATGTAATTGAAACTCATCTCTTTTACAAATTGAATTCACTCCTCCCAGCATCAGAATTGACGAACGAATTATGGCTTCAATTTTTTTTGAATGTTGAAAATAACCCTCCAATAATACTCATCTAAAAGCAAGAACTGTACTATATCTCTTCACCTCAAGCAGCGCCTCCTACCTCAAGCAACGCCTCCCACCAAGAAAAACAGCGAAACAGTAACACCTTCTCTGCCTTGAATCAGCACCTCCCACCAAGAAAAATAGCAGTAAATCAACACTTTCCAAGCTTTGTATCCAGGTTTTTCCTTTTCCTTATTCATGGGTGTCTTTTTCTTTTTCCTTTTTCTGTCTATAATCATATGATGTTTTATGCGTGCCTATAGATCCTCTTTATTACTAGTTATTTGCTATTAGATGTTGTTTGTCCTAATTTTCATTACCTTTTTTCTTGCTCAACTAGTTGTTTGCTTTTGCTTGTGGATATATATATAAACGTGAATACTTTAGCAACTCTTTCAAATCTTCTGCATTGTAACCATACTCTTTATTTTTTTATGGCATGAAACAAATGCAGATGATGCTTTGTAATTAGGACTTTGACTTAATATAAATAATTTGCAAGTACTATATATAGTTAGAATTGTTTTTGGATAAGTCAGCTAGGTAAATTTAAGGAGAACCACTCTTCATTTTTTTTGTTAAAAATATAATATCATTTATATAGATGAGAGCATTGTTTTTAGTTCAATTTCAGAAGCTTTTTTTTAATGGATAGTTTCACAATCTTAAATCTAATGCCAATTGTGTAATATAAGACAGAAGGCAGTGAATCTCAAAGTCATTTACTTCCGAGTTTTTAGTTTTTTTGGGTATTCACTATATGCATGTTAGTTGCTTTATCTTGGATGTCATTTTCCTATCTATTCTTTTTTTAATTCAGCTTTCAATTTTTAGCCAATGTCAAGATTTTTTTCTACTTGATTTGTGACAATAAATAAAATTTAAATGGAGGCGATATGAGGGGATTTGAAAAAAATGCTCTACTTGCTATGATAGCTTATGCAGGTTATTTGGTTTGCTTGAGTTATATATATCAATATATGTCTCGGGGTAATAAACAACTAGTGCATCCAAGAATAGGTCATAGAGAAATTGTATGTCAAGAATTACTAACCATAATAGAGACACATTATAATGTACGTAGCATTCTACGCATAAGTTATGATGCATTTATTCACTTATGTTCAATTTTTCGTGGGAGGGAACTGTTAAAAGATAACCAATATAGTTTGGTTAAGGAACAAGTTGGAACATTTTAACATATTTTAAGTGGTAGAGCTAGCACTCATTCACAAAGTTTATTTGTTTGACGATCTACTGAAACAATTAATCGTCACTTCCACCAAGTACTCAGAGCAATAATTACCCTCGAGGATTAATTTTTGGTTCAACTAAATGGTTGGTTGTCCCTCCCTAAATAATCAATAGCGGAGGAAGATTTTATTCATATTTTTAGGTATTTTTTTAAAACAATTTATATACAAAAACATACTTTTTTATATTAACAAAAAAATTCTAATACATTTTATGGACTTTTTATAATTGTATTGGAGCTCTTGATGGAACACATATTAAAGTAAAAGTTTCAAAGGAAAATATATCATGGTATAGAGGAAGGAAGAGTTATCCTACAATGAATGTCTTAGTTGCATGCACTTTTGACTTGAAATTTACATATGCCTACCTGAATGGGAAGGTTCAGCCTCTGATTCAAGAATTTTAGGTAATGCATTAGCTAGAGAAGATAAGCTCATTGTTCCTTAAGGTATCTTTTAGTTGAAGATTATTAAATTCCATATTATATAAAAAAAGTATTATTGTCAATAAACACATAGTAAATGGTTTTAATTTTATTTATAAGTAAATTCTATTTAGTTGATGTTGGATATATGCTGAGGTCTAGATTCGTTGCTCCTTATAAAAGCACTCGATATCATTTAAAAGAGTATTCTCGGCAAGCTCCAACTAATGCAAATGGGTTATTCAACTTGAGACATGCTTCATTACGTAATGCAATTCAAAGGGCATTCGGTATTTTTAATTCTATATTTCCCATTTTATCTGAGATGTCAAGATATGATGTGAACACGTTATTTGAAATTATGTTAGCTTGTTGTATTTTATATAACTTTTTGATACAATATGATTTGGATGAAGAACTTATTGCAAAAGTTGATAGAGAGCTATCGAATGGTGATCATGAGGATGATAATGTCTTTGGAGGAATTGTTAGGAATGAAGATGGTAGAAAAGGAGAAATAATAAGAAATAGTATAGCTGCACATATGTAGAATGATTACATTTCTCGACATTGATTTGTTGAAATTTTTGTCATTACATTATATAACTTTGTTTATGTTTTTTCTCTTTTTTTTAAGGCCATTTGTAAACATGATTATTCGTCCTTTGAATGTAATTGTCTTTAAAAATTTTATGCTTATTTATGTTGTTGAGAAAAGTAAGATTAATAACAGTATAAGATGGTTTGTGTTGGATTGTGTTTGGAAAAAATAGGTGACACGATAGACGTAGAGGTGAATTATGATGAAAAAAAGCTGATGGATATTTTAGGTGGAATTGTGAAATGGATAAGTGCATGCGTCAAGTTCTTAGGGAGTAAAAAAGTAAAGGTCAAAAGTACGATAGAAATTTTAATGCTAGTGCATATTAATGAAAAGCTTGGGGTTAAGATTAATCGGAGCAAAATTGTAAATAGCTTGAGAACTTTAAGGGAAGAAATGCATTTGGAAATATTTCTTAATGGAAAAAGTGGAATTGGATAGAATGATGTTACCAAGGCATTTAAAGCTATTCCAGAGGTGTTGCGACATTTGATACAGGTATTTTATTTAATACTTACCTAGTTAAATTTTTTTACATTTGTATTTTTTTTATGCATGAAGTTTGTTGATATAGTTTCTTGTATTTTGATTGATAGGTTAATGAAAAGGTGAAGCATATTCAAGGGAAGTCTTTACCTAATTTGGACCTTGTTCATGAGATCTATGAGAAAGATAGAGCTACTGGATCTGAAGCTGAAAGTGCAAAGGAGAAGGTCCAAAGATGGGAAAAGGAAAGGAGGGATATGAATATTGAAGACATTGATAATATGCAACCAAATAACAAGGTTCATTTAGAGAGTTTTATCCATTTGAGAGCGAGAGTATTCCAACAACACCAATAACTCAAGCTCCCTCATCATCAACTCCTTCAGTGTCAAAGCCATCCTAGACGGGTAGGAAAAGAAAAGCATGAGTGGAAGATAAAATTTCTTCGAAATTATAAGTTACGTGTAATGCAATGAAAGAAATTGCACAAGCTATTATAACCACAAACTCTCGTGTTAGAAAAGAGGAGGAAATATTTGAAGTAATGAAAGAATTAGGATTGGAAGGATGTGTTCTCTTGGATGTAGTTGATTGGCTTATAGAGCATCCTAACTTTATTGGTGTGTTTTTTGCATGTCTAGTTAAACTACATTTATATTGGTTGCCTAGGAAGATGGGTTGGTGTTAGGTTTTTATAACTTGCTTTATTTAAGTGTGGAACTTTATGGATGATATAACATGCTCTATACAAGTACGAATGTTTTTTATTTAATTTTTTAATGTAATAATGTTATGTTTCTTTATCACAGGAAGACATGTTAAGCTTGTTATGATATTATGTAATTCGAAGTGAAATTTCAAAATTTGATAGTGCCTTGTAGTTGTCAACACAAAAGAACTACCGCTCATTCATTCATTTTTTAGCTTCCAAATTATAATAGTTTTCTATTGTCTTTATAGCTGGGTCTAGCCTAATGTCATTTGCAATCAATTTTTTCTTTTCATTTTAATAATGAACTTTTTTGATGATATAACTTATAATGAAATTGTTGTTTATAACTTGCTTTATGTAAGTGTGAATGTTTATTATTTAATAAGATTATTTTTTAGTCAAGGGTAAAAATGACATATGAAATAATTAAATTCATTTTGATTGTGTTCTAAACAGTGTAATTGAATTCAATTCCAATATTACTGGGTTTGTTCTAAACAGTGTAAATTGAATTCAATTCAATCTCATTAATGTAATTGAATCCACTTCGTTAATGAATTCAATTCGAAGGTTTCCAAACGATCTGTATGTATTTTGTAAATAGAAATGCAATTGTTTTGAACTAGTGCAAAACTTCTATGTTTCGTAAACAAAAAGGGTAAGGAGAAAGAAAACACACTACAATAAAGGAGTGGAGGTTGCATGTGATAAAGGACCTAGAAGGAGCTATTCGTAATAGAGGAGTGGGATATAATTTTGTTCGCATGTTAGTTCATGACAATCATAGACTATATAATGTTTTAGTGGGTAGTTTAGTACATGTTTAGTAGTTAAACTGAATTGTTAATGCATGTTTAGGTTAGATTTCAGTTATTTAGTTAGATATTTGTGATTTAAGGGTTTTGAGGGTTAAAGAACACTTTTGAGCTTCAATTTTATGTTTTTGAGGTGCCTTAATGCGTTTGCTAGTGTTTTAGGGCAAAAATAGAAGAATGGAGGAGATTCAGAGAAAACCCCAAGGAGCAACCACGATCGTGACAGAAGCATTAAGGAGGAGCCACAATTATGGCAAAATAATTGTAACACCCCCTTACCCTAGGGTACGCACCGGGACGCCTACAGGTCATTCCGGTACATATCCTATAATAAGGGAGCGCCACGTGCAATCACTACAGTTACTTCATATGGCATCACCACAATTTAAATAATAACACATTAATTATAAACTACAAGATTTTTAAAACCAAATTCTTCCTCATTTTATTGATCATAACCAAAAGTTTATACATCATCTCATACTGTACTGTCTGTACATACATATCAAAAACCTAGCACAAGATACTACATGAAAGAGGAAGAATATATCAACTCTATCTAGGTCATCCCAAAAATCCCAGCTAACCGACCTGTGAGCCATGACCTCTCTCACTAACTCAATCTACACGGCCAGAAAAGTCTCTCTGGAGCTAGGAGTCTACTCTCGGTCCTGAAAAATATGTTGCAATTTTGGGTGAGTTTGTGAACTCAGTGACGTAACCATCATCGATGGTCCACTCAATTCATGCAACATATTGAGCACATAGCACAATTATCCACACATTAAAACATATCACAAGTATTGCATAATTTCACATAATCAGAAGTATCACACAAGCTCAGAAGTATCACTCAATCAAACACATTAAGCAAATGCATACAAAATGCTTATGTGACACTTTTTCAATTTATTACGGTGTTGTGACCGAGCGCCTGAAACTGTCCTAATGTGGGCACATTAATCGTTGAGCCAGAGGCTCTGAATCATTGTGGAGCTCGAGGCTCCAAATCAATCGTTGAACTTAAAGCTCTAATCGGTGGCTGTTCCGGTCACAACTGTCATTAATCTGATCATGCATTCATGAATGAAATGCATAAGACACAATTAGGCACGTATGCCTATATCTCAATAGATCACAATTAACACAATCACAATTAATCGCATTGTACTACATAGTTCACAATTCACATACAAGCAGCACTTCTATGTCATAACTTCCCATATTCATTCATCGGACCTTCTGTCCGGAATCCACAATCACAAACATAATCATCGGACCTCCTGTCCGGAACCCAATACAATAATCTCATTCATATAATTATTCAGAAATCAATTAATACAAAAATTTCAAACAAACAAACAATGAAATGAGACCATCTAGGTCTACTCACAGTATGCTCCAGATTAGCATTCGCTTTCTTTTTCTGGAACGCCCGACTACCGCCTGACTGCGGAATTTTAACCTGTACAATCCATTTGTGCAATACGTTGCACTCACATTAATAATTTTGCATAATTGTAAGCATTTATTGATGCAAAATATGTACGATGCATGTTCATGACAATCCTGGTTTCAATCAAAAATTTAATCCGAAAAAAATATTCGGTCCACTCATTTAGGGTTAATCCAAAATTTTCCTAAAACTCTCAAAAAAATTCACAAATTAGTACGGAGAGGTAGAAGATTGTTTTAGGAGTCCAACGCTTCAAAAATGAGGTCAATCGGAGATCGGATGCAAAAGTTATAAGCAATTGAATGTCAAAAGGTCGAATAACACAATTTACAAAATGCCATTGACCCTCGCCCTCGCGGCTGCCTCGCGGTTGCGAGGCGCGCGCAGAACGTGCGAGCTCGCAAGCGTGCATGGCGCCTCGCCGCTGCTTTGTTGCGATCGTTCCGCGGAATGATTGCAATGCTGCCGTTTTGTTGCGATCGTTCCGCTGAACGATCGCAACTTCCTCTTTTGTTTCACTACCTTCCTCATCCAAAACCTATAC
>JANQBM010000222.1:22955111-22977202 GCA_025594535.1 Erythroxylum domingense | reverse complement strand
TAATTCCTAACCACAACAAATTAATCAAATTTAACCTCAAAAGAACTGAACACATGTTTATCAGTAAGAAAGGAATCAGGGTCCAACACAAGAAGGTCTGTTTGAGCTAAACGACATGTTCGCGATACGTCAACCCATTTTTCCTTTTCCAAAAACAAGTTAAAAATGTAATTGTAAATTTATTTAATCAACTTGAATATTTATTTTGAGATTATAATATTATTTAATTTTTTATGTGTTTTAATATTTATTTTAAATATTAGTTTTATTTTCTAAAAAAAACAAGACATCTCTTTAAATAATTTCCTACAAGATGGAAGTAAATTTGTTAAACAATTGTAAAGTAAATATAAACCCATTCCATTCATGAAAGGCTTAATAATAGTTGAATTTCAAATCAAATGTAAACTTAATATATATTGTGTTTTGCATATTATTTAATATATTTAAAATATTATTTATATACATAAATCATTTTTATTACAAAAAGAGTATAGTTAAAATTAACAAAGTGTTTTTTATTTTTATATTGCCAAACAGTCTATTATATGAATTTCTTTCAAAAAAGTTGTTTTCATAATTGACAGTCAAACAGTCAACTGGCTTCTTATAAAAACCTTTCTTAGAAAAGTTTTACTGAAAAAAACTCTACTAATAAAAACTCTACTAAAATAAGCCCATCCAAAAAAGCACTAAATTACTCCCTCTCCTAAAAGCTTAAGTCTTGAGTGCATATTACTATTTGTTACTATACAGAGACAAATATACTCTACACTCACCTCTTTTGAGGATCCTGTGTATTAGGAAGTCTAAAAAAACAGCCTATAACTACATAAAACAATTCCATTGTAAGATTAGAATTTAACGGGAAAAAAGTATGAAATGATATTGTTGTGACTATTATTTCAAAAAGGGAATAAAAGATATGAAGAATGTAATATTCCTCAGAAAAAAAAAAAAGAAAGTTGTGTGCTCGTAAAGAGAAGGGTTTTATGTCTTGTTCATCATACTTGGAACTTATCAATAGTCACAAGATTCTTATATTGTTCCACAATAACCTACCAAACACTACAATAGCTTAATTTCTGACTTTGGTTAGTCAATGATTTACCCAAATGTATTATTTTAGTTAATTAATTGTCATACTTTTCCTGTGTATCCTTCAAGGTCTCCTGGGTGAAAATAGTGATTAACTGTTTATAGTAATTTCTCTTATGTATATATTAATTATTATTAGAGGATTTTCATTTCTTAATACAAGACATAACGAATAATAATAATAAAAAAAGCACACACTCCTTTCTCTTTGTTAACAGCATACACACCCCGTTTTGGTCCGATTCGTCTTTGCAAAGGCATAAAAACTAACAGTTTGCCCGACCAAAGTTGTCTAGTTTGAGAACAGTAGGAACTTTTCTCCTCTCATCAACTTATAGGTATCATGATGTTCTGACTTTAAAAACTTCAGCATTAAATCCACAGTCCATTAGAAGCAAAAGCCATGCTCTCTGCTGCTCAGAGAGATGATCCCTGGGGCCTTTTACTTCAACAAGCTTGGCTTCACCACCATGTTCCCCATGGAAGCGCCACAACAACAAATCTGGCATTCCACTGGACCAGCTTCCATAGTCCTGAGCAAGATTTCGGCAGAGTAAGGCCAAACAAGGGCCACCAATGCAAGAAACAGCTGCCCTAAGTTCAGAGAGAGAATGGCGATCCCAGTTTACTCCCCTGCAAGCTGTTCCTAAATGTATTTCCCATGATAGAATAATGAGTTCCTCTGCCATTCCATCATGAATCTTTTGCAGATGAGACTCTATAAGACTCTTTCTCGCTGTATAAAAGTTATCAGTCTCCAAATCTAGAGGGGCAGTCTGCAAAATTTTCAAATTTTGTACCCCTTTCAGTACAAATTAGCAAAGAAAAACTTGGAAGATAATATGCAGTTACCATGTTGGAGTTCCAAGAAGTGGGGGGAAAAAAATATTGAATGGGAGACAATATTCATGGAGATTATTACCCCTTCAATTTATGAAAATAAATACCTGAAATCTGTTGAAGAAGACATTGTGTACATCTGAAAATATGATGTCCCACATAAGAAGAGCAAAGATTGTCAACCAAATGCCACTCTCTGTGTGAACACCCATCCATCCACCTTCTCGAGCATAATATTGCAAAGCAAGCTGCTCAACTCCACACAGCTTATCATCTTCTCCATAGAATAGGCTCTTCAAACCAGCTTCCGAGTTCAAGGGTCTTCCTTTAATATGAACCTATTTGATGTTTGAATAAGCAGAAAGTCTTGGGGTGACTATATGATATCAACCAATGAGGATGTAATTAGCAACTTCGATTGCAGGTTTTACTAGTTCCCAGATTAAATATTTGACACAATCTAACAAAGAGATACCAATGAGGATGTAATTAGTGAATTTGGTTGCAGGTTTTATTGGTTCCCATAATAGATCTTTGACACAATCTCACAAAGAAATACCTCCTTGATCTTCCTCTTGACCAAGTTTGCAAAGCTAGGAACTTTCCATCGCCTTGGCGGCTTTCCCAGCCGAAGAACTCTCCTTTGCAACGCCATTCTTGAACCAGCTCGTACCCACAGATCTAATAGGCCATCTTCAGCAACTGAAAGGCTTTCATTTTGACGTCCCAAGTGCTCCAAATCAATAGACAATCTAAGTATCCAATTTCCTCTTCTTCCATCACAAGGAAAACAGTCGAGTAACTTTTTCAGCAAATTAACTGCTTCATTGTATCTAAACAGATAGGAAGCATTTCAATCAGGTAAAATTTGGCGAGAGTTATTGCAGTCAATTCACAGATAAATCTTCCTGAAAATTAAAAGGTCTGAAAAATAGATGTTTCAAGATATTAATGACCGATCAAGGTAAACCGGCCATATTTCATTGGGATTTTTCTCTTCAATTTTAAACAGTAACATCCAATTACCAAAAAATTGCATAAGTGGTCAAAACCTGTCCCTCCCTGATAGAAAGGGAAGAGAAAAGAAAACGAAAAAGAAAAATAGCTGTATTGTCCTATGAAGAATAGGAGTCATCAATCAAATATGTACCTGCGTTCACATTCAAGAAAGGAAACTCCTAGAAAGATCACTTTTGAGTAAACCCATGTCGCTGAAAAGCATGAGAAAAAAGCAGGCCTTAATTCATAAGGTGCTGAGTGACTTGCTTTTGGGGTAGAGCTGGGTATCCGAGAATTTGCAATCTCTATGCATTTCAACACTGATTCACTATTTCTTTTATCAAGAGATTCATCCATTAATTGTGCCACTTCAATTGCCTACAACAAATGAACAACATTATGTGGAAGAAGCAAGCAGATGGTACTCCTGAAGGAAATATATAAACCTCTTCATAGGCTAGCAAGTCACTTCGCGATGAGAATATTGGCTCTGATATTGTGCACTTATAAGCTGGAAATTTGACTATACCCAAATCGACAAGCAGAAATGCTGATAGATCCTGCTGTCCATTCAGAAAGAAAAGCCTCTGTACAGGAAAATCATCTTATAAAAACATCCCTTGTTTAATGAAGAGTATATGCTATGTGTATTGTACTTGTGCCATATTACTCAAATACTAGAAACCATGTGAGCACCTCAGCACGCCAGACAACAGATTCAGCTTTTGAAGATATTTTAACGCAGGAACCAGTCCTTTTGAGAATTGCATCACATAGGAATGGGCTATGCATTTCAGATCAAGGAAAAACAAGTTAAATCCCAGTTATTTGCTAATTAATAGGAACTTTCATATAACAAGCAAGAAATAAAGGTACCCTACTCCATCCTTATAGCAAGAGAAAAGAGATGCAACAAGATCCTGCTTTCTTGTGCCTCGAGTGCAACTCTGCAATATCAAAAAAGCACAGCAGTTATGTCAAGGCATCTTAGATAAAGATGACAAACATATTACAATTCTCATTTAGCATAAGCTATTAACAAAGATATATGATAGTTCACAAATTCTATTGGAGTGGAAAGTTGAAAATTCAATTTGCATGGAATGCACCAGCATCACTTATCTAGATCTCTCTAGAGGAGGGAAGCCAATGAAAAATTCATGCATTTTGTAAGATTGAGAAGCAACTCTCGAAATACTTGTTTACAGTCAATGAAATGCTTAAAAGGCTATCACAGCCTATGAAGGGAGCACGAATAAGAACTGCCCATGCACAGCATCAATCAAAAAGATACTGGCACATAATTTTCCAATTTCACCGTCCCAAATTAGATTGTGGGATTAATACCAGTGTTTAACATCAGAAAAAAAATAAGAAAAGGAAATATGTAAGCTGCTACTACTTAAAACGCTCTTGTGACTGGTCATATCATTGTCGTTATTTATGTTTCAATAATAATGTTTGCATCACCGAGAATTTTGGTGTTCTTCAAAAAAAAAAAATCAACATTTTAGTTCATTTGTTTAGAAGAGAACAAATTGTCTACAAAAGTACTCCAAACATTTGCAAAAGAAAAGAGGAGACCTAACAGCAAAAGATAGAAGCGATGTTTGGCCCATATATATTTACGCATAAGATCTCTCACTGTATGGTCAATCAAAACGAAGTCTTTACTTTAGGAGCATAAACTATGGACACATCTAAAACTAGAAGGAGCTTCTCATTATGTTCCATATTTTTTACATTAAACACAAATCAGAGAAAAAATGACGAGGCATTTGAATTCTTGGACAGAATAAGATATTCACTAGCACGTGATCTCACATTATCCAACATTCCTCTCTGAATTTTTTTTTCCGACATAATGATATATTGACTAGCACGCAATCATGTCTTATCCAACATTCTTCTTTGAATTTCTTTATAATTGGGCAGAATAAAATATTGACTAGCACGTGATCACACGTTATCCAACATCTTCTCTGCAAGATTTTTTAAAAATTTTCTATTTTATTTTATTTGTTTCTTGTTCCTATTTTGTCTAAAAGTCTTCCTAAGTTAAATTAAAGTTTCCTATTTCTTTTAAAAGTCTTTCAAAGATAAATTAGAATTTTCTATTTCTTTTAGAAGTCTTCTTAAGATGAATTAAAATTTCCTATAATTCTTCCTAAGATGAATTAGAGTTTATTTCTTCCTAAGTTGAATTAGAGTTTATGTAAATATATTTAAACAACTTTGAAATTGATTAACATAACTCTCTATCAATAAAATTCATTTTCTCTTTAAGAATTTTTATCTTACAATTCTTGCATTAGAATTGTGTTTGTTTAATCTTTTTCGTCGCGTCAAGTGGTGTCAGCTTTGAATCTCACAAAGCTTGTTCTTTCTATCAATGAAAAATAATCCTAATGACAATGTTCACAGATTACCTGTGTTTGGAGAAGAATAGAAGACAAGATAGCTATTAGAAATATTGAACAATAGTTGGCTACAATTATGGGACAATTGTAGACATAAATGCGAGGCGACGAAAACCAGAGATTTAGGGAAATAGTTGACAGGAAAGTTACCACTGCACCTCAAATTCTAGCACCTTTTATGAGAGTTCCAATGACGATAAGGAAACCATCTTGAGAGGAGATCGTCGTAGGTCAGATGGGGGAGATAGTGAATATCCCTAGGGAAAAGAAGATGACTTTTTTGGAGTTATTGGGAGAATAATGATTTCTGAAAAGGAGCAAAACAATTGGCAACAACACCAATTATTTCACATTAGAGTCATGGTACAAGGAATTATTTGTGAATTGATCATTGGTGAAGGTAGTCAAGAGAATATCATCAATATATAAGTTGTCAAGAAGTTGAAGTTGCCAATCGAGTCTTATCCTGAAACCTGTAGCATCACATGGATTACAACCATTGATGATATACATATCACAAAAAGGTGTAAGTTGTCATTCTCTATTGGTAAATATTCGAGTTAACATTATTGTGATGTTAACATTAATGTATGTCAAATTTTGTTTGGTGGACCATGACAGTATGATGTTAATGCTTATCACTCAGGAAGGGAGCATATTTATCAATTTCTGAAGAATGATGTAAAGTATAAATTAGTACTCATAGGTGAAAAGAGAGTGATGAAACCTAACAAGCCAAGGAAGCCATTGTTAGAACTGGAAAATAATAGGGGGAGTTTCGTGAATGAGATGAAAGAGATGAGGGAGATTTACTTATTGATAGCGAAAGGGAAGAAGAGATTGAAAAAACAAAAAGATGAGATTCCTTTAAAAGTGCATCAAGTTTTAGAAGAATTTGAGGATGTAATACCCGATGAACTACACAATAGATTACCTCCAATGAGAGATACCCTGTTATTAATTTGGTTCCTGCGGCTAGTTTCCCTAACTTAACTCGCTACATGTGAATGCAAAGGAGAATGAGATTTTGGGGGAGAAAGTAGAATGTGATGTTAGGGTTGTTAGGATTAGAGATGTATTATGTCAGGAATAAAAGCTAACAACCTTCTTTAATGAAAAGTTGCGTGATGCTAGACAACAGTGGACTACTTATAATAAAGAATTTTATATTCTCATAAGAACTTTGAAGATGTAGGAACATTATTTAATCGAGAAAGAGTTTATTTTGTACACTGATCATCAATCTTTAAAGTATTTGAGAAGTCAAAGGCACTTGAGAACAAAGATTCATGCATGTTCCCGTATAAATTGATGCACAAGGAGGGAAAGAATAATGTGGCTGCCAATGCATTAAGAAAAAGGTTGACTATAATGAAGATCTTGAATATGGAGATTGAAAGTCTTATTTATTTGAAGGATTCATGTGAGAGTGATGAAGATTTTGGAGAGATATGGGACTTATGTTTGGTGAAAAAGTCTCATGATGAGTTCCACATACATGATGGATTTTTTATTAAAGGAATCAATTTTATCTTCCAAGAACTTCACTTAGCGGTGATTAGAGAACTGCATGGAAGAGGCTTAACTAGTCAACCTAGTAGAGACGAGACTCTTGATGAGGTTAGAAGAAGATATTATTGGCCAAAGATAAAGAGAGACATTGTTACTATTGTAAAAAGGTTTCAAGTTTGTCAAGCGTATAAAGGACATGCTTCAAATGCTGGTTTGTACATACCATTGCCAATTTCTAATGCTATTTGGTAGGATTTATCTATGGATTTCGTTTTGAGACTTCCAAGAACACAAAGAGTTCTATCTTTATGGTTATGGATACGTTTTTTAAAATGACACATTTTATCTCTTGTAAGAAGACAACAAATGCTACAATGGTTGCTAAACTATTCTTTAGAGAAGTGGTGCGACTCTATGGAGTTCCTAAATTCATTACTTCTAATCGTAACATTAAGTTTTTGAGTAACTTTTAAAGGACCTTATGAGGGTTATTTGATTCTTCTCTTAAGTATAGTAGCACTATGCACTCACAAACCGATGGCTAGACAAAAATGGTGAGTAAGACTGGAGATAATTTGGTGAGATGCGTATGTCGTAACAAACTGAAAGTTGAAATTTCTTGATTGCACAATCCGTATTTGCCTACAACAATGTAGACTGTCATTGGTCGATTGCCATTTTTGCAATTTACTCCAAAGTACCTAATCTTGCTCTTAATCTTATTTAGTTGCCTAAATTTTCTAAAAGTTTTTCCTAGTGCTGCAAAATTAGCTAAATAGGCATAAGAGATTCAAGTGGATGCGAAGAAGAAGATTGAATGAGCTAATAAGAAGTACAAGGCTAAGGTTAATCCGCACAAGAGAGCTTAAGTATTTAATGTTGGAGATGGTTATGGATTTTTTTGAGCAAGATCTGAACTATTGGAGATCATCATAAATTACAAAAAGAAATATGGTCCATTAAGAGTTAAAAGGAAAATCAATGGCAATGCCTACATTGTTGAATTACCCCTATATATACTTAATTATCTTCCCACCCTTCAATGTTGCTAATCTTTCATCTTATTTTTATGATACAGAGCTTAAATGTTAACAATAACTCAAGTTCGGGTTCTTTGACAAGTAGGAGTGAACGATGAGGCATTTGAATTCTTGGACATAATGGGATATTCACTAGATTTCGCCTTATCTAACATTCGTCTCTGCATTTCTTTCTCTTTGGGAAAAGTAGTATATTGACGAACACATGATCACATCTTATCTGACATTCTTCTCTGAATTTCTTTACAACTAGGCATAATAAAATATTGACTAGCACATGATCACACTTTATCCAAAATCCTTCTATGCAAGATTTTTGAATAATTTCTTATTTTATTTTATTTATTTCTTATTTCTTAAATTCAAACTTTACTTAATCTCTTTGATTCCTTGCCTATTTTGTCTAGAAGTCTTCCTAAGATAAATTAGAGTTTCCTATTTCTTTTAGAAGTCTTCTTAAGATGAATTAGAGTTTCTTATTTTGTTTGGAATTCTTCCTAAGATGAATTACGTTTTATGCGAAACTATTTAAACAACTTTTGAGAGAGATTAACATAACTCTCTATTAATAAAATTTATTTTCTCTGAGAATTTTTGTTTTACAATTATCGGATTAGAATTGTGTTTTTCATCTTTTTCCCTTTGTCAAAAAATATAATTGGTTTTTCCGGTTAAAAGTTTACAATATCTGAAAATAATAATAAATAAATAAAATTTATGATTATATTTAATTTTTAACTTAAAAGAAGTTATAAATAAGTTAAACCACAGTGCAGAATGGTTAAGCAATGGAAGGGGATACATACACTTTTAAAAAACTTATGCAATCGCATACTAGTTAAATGGATTAAACTAATAAAAATTAGTTTGATTTATGGAACTACTCATTACAAACATTTGGACAATGTATTTCATTTCAAGAACCACAAAATGTGTATGCCTCTTCAATCTAATAAAACTCTTTCAGCTTCAAAATAAGCATATACATAATAATTTTTATAATGGTTAAAAAGGGGTAAGTAATATTAGTTATTTGATCACCCATTTATAGACTTCTAAAAGATGAACTAGAGGGAAGAACATTTGGTCAATGCCTAGAATGTTGTGTAACTATGTTGTTCCTGCTCCTTATCCCTTCCTAAGTACAAATACAAGTCACAATGTTTTCTCTTCCTTTCCAGCAATGTCAACAATCTCTCTCTGCCTTTGGCCATGGTACTTGTGATATTAACATCCAAAAATATATTGATGCATAATTAAAGAACATGGATAAAGATGCCAAAAGAACTTTGTGATCTACACCTTAATCATGGACACAATTTCCCGCAGCTCAGAGATAGTAAGCATGTCCAAGATCTCCTTAATGTCATTGCTTTGGATTCCATTTGAGTTTTCAAAGTAACAAGTGTAACCTTTTTCTGCAATTACAGGCAAAAGCCATAATGTTAGTGACCTATTTTGTAAATTCACATTGGTGCTATATGTCTATTGCATAGAATAATATACCAAAAAGCTCCTTGATTGCCTGCTCAAAATCCAAAATTTCTGGATATGAAAGTCTGGACATGCGAAACCAGGGTCCTAAAATCAATGCAGCACCAGTTTAAAGTTCCATAATCTTGAAAAGAAAGTCTATGTTATATCATTATTTAAGCACATGCTAACAAGTTACTCAAGTACCGTATTTCAAATTGTTTGAAATTAAACTCAAATCATGAGTATCATATTTAAACAAAAAATGTTAATCTAGAGTTGCCTGAAATTTCCTTAATATTATCCAAAAACTTCAATGATAATACTGCAAAAATATCACTGGTGCAAGACAAGATGACGTACCAAGAAAATATAATTTGGGACATAGGAGTTGGAGCTAAAGCATAAGAGTTTAAACAACAATTACCTTTCCTAGTATAAAGTCGAACAAAAAGCCTTTGACTATCATCTGAGAGACTAAAAAATGATTCTGTCATAGATACAACTCAAAATCCATCAGACTACGATACAAGATATCTCATTGAACCAAAGAATCAATGGCACAAGGTAATGTAGTTAATACCCATGAAACTTTTGTCATCATTAGAGAAAAGGTGATGATTGGTTTTTAACACCTCTCCAATTAGTAAACAGAAGTTTTGCTGATATCTTACGGTGCTAGGCGAATAACTATTTTTAGATTCAACTACACGAATAACATTTTTCCATAAATGTCTGAAGGCCTCAATTCCCACAGAGTCTTTCTGATCAAACGCCATTACTTTGCAGCAAACTATTTGAATTGGTACAGCACCAAAAGAATGTTTTGGTATAGAAGTCACATATCCCTGTAAAAGGCTCACAGAAGGTAACAATAAAAGCAAGTTGACAACATGCATAGGAACTCGTATTGTTATTGATCTAACAATAACATGGAGTTCTCAGTACCTCAAAAGTCAAAGCGTATGTATCAATCATAGGAGACAAATATTGAGCTAACTCTCGAGGCAAGAAACCAAGCTCCTTATAGCATCTCGAATCTGCTGAAAGAACCTGAATTAAAAGACCCAAACTGTAGCCAATAAACAATTGTTGACAAACTGAAACCGTACACAAAATCAAAGTGCAAAGAAATAAACCTTAATAGCATTGGGGTCCTTAGCATTATTTGGGTCTCTCAAAAAACAGATCTTCTCCCCAGTGTTTAAGTCCTTCTCGCGACTAAACTTGCGGCCAACAATAAAAGTCGCAAGAGTCACCCCTTTTACTGCATCAACATTCATTGGCACATCACAATTGGTAACTTCATTTTCCAAGGGCAATGAAGAGGGGCCAACTCGGCAAATGCCGAGATCAACATCAACCAATTCTTCATTTGAACCATCTAAACTCCCTTGCAAACCAGTCTGTCTATTTAATGGTATCTTGCAGAAACTACTGTCATTATCATCAACCCAATTATTCTCTATCTCACAAAAGGAACTTGGCAGCAACGATTGTGAAGTGAAATTGAAATTGAGAAGTGTGCGCTGTGTCATCTTTCTTTTGGTTCTTCTGGATAGACATGCATCTGGAAATAAATTAAATCAAACATGTCAAACAAGTTGGATTCAAAAGATTAGAAACAAAGAGAACAATCACCATATAAGAAAAAATTACCCAAATGAGAGTTTATAACGCCATCTTCACTGCGAAATCTACCCCCACAAACAGGGCATGTTACCCACACGTACTCCTCATTTTCTCTTGCTTTTAAACCATCCACTTTACTCTCCACCAAATCGCATTTCTCATCCTATGGGAGAGAACCAAACATTAACGCCAAAAAGATCAGTAAAATCAAATACAAAGATGTAGAGGAGTTACCGAGATGGGAGTGGACAACAAAGATTCAAGATTCGGAAGGAACCGCCGGCGTTTTCCGACCAAACGAATCAAGCTTTCTCGGCCACTCAACATCTCCGGTTCTCTTTCTTTTGGTCACTAAACTGGCATTTTCATGTTCCTCCTAGTATAGCTTTGACAGGAGTAATAATCTAGAAGGGAATTTAGGGATTAAAAGGGGATGAGATGAAAATGAGGGAGAAGAGGATAAGAAAAAAGAGCCCAAACGACGCCAGCAAAATAAAAGGCCTTACAAACAGCTGCTCAAATGTTGCAGGCAGCGGAGTTAGTTTAAATCCATATAAAGGTTCAAAGGGAGTGCAAGTGTGCAACTTAGTTTAAATCCATATAAAGGTTCAAACGGAGTGCAAGTGTGCAACTAATAGCTGTGCAGTAGTTAGTATTGTACTACCACAACCAATATGGGCCACTCCATTGCTTAGGCGATATTTAGTTGAAAGGTTAGAAATAAAATAAGATGAAATGTAATACATTTTTGTTGTTTAGTTGAGAATTTTATAATAAAATGAAACGAAATAGGATAAAAGTGAAAAGTTTTATGTTACGTTCTATTTTATCCTAAACAGTGAAAATAAGAAATTTCTGATTCAAAAAATTTATGATAAAATGTAAACTAATAAATACATACTACTTAATATATTCTGATTTTTCCTCGCCCTCCACTCCCCATTTGAGCCACCGTCAAAGGAGAAGAAGCCAACTTTAACACAAAAAAACCAACCAACAAAATCAACTAATCCCTTAAGATGGAAATCAACGACATGTTACTTCGAGGACAACAGTCCAACAATAAGGGCATTAAATATTTAATCCGTTCTCATATGTGTGCGCATGACTGCCACGCAATTCACCTTAGTTGGCCTTTGCTTCTTATAGGGTCACTTGTTAGTATCAAGCAAGCCTGACTCATTTTCTTGGTCTTTTTACAAAAATGAGTTCTCTTATTCTCATAAAAAGGTTTTGGCATTCGTCTTGTACTTCAAGCTTTGTGTTTTGAGAAACTTTCCTGTTCTTTTCTTCCAGAAGGAATAAGTTCTATAATTGGGTACCAACTTGAATAAAATGTTAGTGTTCTTATGTGTAAATCTAACTTGCTTCGCTCATAATATAACTTGTGTTTAATTAACCATTGTACTCTACATTTATTCTAATAATAATTCTAAAAGTTGATGGTATATTATACCCTCATTTTAATATCATGGGTATAATAATTATTTACTATACATAACATTACATTCCATTCCATCCATCTTCCGAATAACATTTCATTACATTACATTATGAACCCCTCCATCCCTCCCAAACAACTTTTCACTATATTACATTTCATTTTATTATAATCTGTTCCGTTTTGTTCCATTAATTAACATCCAACCAAACAAGCCCTTAAGGTTCTAGAAAGTTATGCATATTAGTTAAGTTTCTAAACAGTAGTTTATTCTTTTTATTTGTCCATTTATGGATGACAAGAGGAACCATATTGCAGTCCTACTTGTTGGAACAATTCCTTCCAGAAATTGTTTATAAAAATCCTATCTTTGTTAGCCACTATAATCTATATTGTCAGGTATACCATGGAGTTTATAAATGCAATCTAAAAACTGCTTGGCAATATCCTTGGCTGTGAAAGGGTGGGTAAGACTAATAAAGTGGGCATATTTGGTAAATCTTTCACCAATTACCTATATTTTATGCTTACCACTGAATTTTGGCAGTTGCTTGATAAAATCCATGGCTATTTACCCGCATGCCTTGCTGGGAATTGGCAGTGAGTGTAGCAGGCTTGGGTAAGGGCTATTCCATGCTTATATCTTTGGCAAATCTCATAAGCTAATGTTAGAATCCAATTGTGATCCAATCATGAACGCAACGGAAAACAAAAATTTTTACAGATTCTGAGTGGATCAAATAATTGATTAACTTGAATAAAACAAAATACGAATCATACGAAATCATACCTTCTTCGAGTTCCCGTTAAAATCCTTTGAAACTTTTCTTGATTTGTCAACCACGAGTTGTTCAATTGTCTAGTCTCTAACAGTATCCACAGAATAACTTCTCAACACTTTGAGAGTAAGAATGTAAGAGTGCTTGTTCATTTTTCTTTTCTTTCTATTAATAGAAAAATCATTATGGTGTTTTTGTAATTTTATTAAAATTAAATTCCTTAATTATAATTAAAGTCATACTCTAATTATAATTAACTTAATTTTAATAAAATTAAATATCTTATATTTGATCCCTAAAGTTTTTTAAACTTTATAATTAAGTCCAACTTAATTAAATTGATTTTTCTTTTACAAATTGTTCTTTAATGTGTGATCCATTAGGTTCCTAATATATTGACAATGATTATAAATTATAAATTCTAATTCAAATTCATAATTAGAAATAGATAAATTAAAACTCCTCCTTTTAATTTATCTTTATTTCTCTAATTAAACAATTTATAATCATAGAATAAGATTAATGTCTAGCAATATGTCATGACCACCCAAATATCAAGAATGTCAAAGTGGTTTGACTTAACTTTTCCATGCATTATTATGATGTATAATTTAATCCTTTCGTTATTCAATATTCCAATTAGACAAAGTATGGATATAGTGTCTACCTTTTTAGTCCAATCATGTTTGTTCTTACTAATTAGTAATTGATTTATAATTGATATTTAAAAATACCTTTTTCAAATGTCAATTAACTCTGGCCAAAGAATTCCATAAATCATTACTAATCAAGAATAGTGGAACACTCTAATTACTTTAGAGCGACGAATCCTTTATTGACTTAATCAGCTATCTCCACATGGTTCATATTGTATCCAAGTACTATTGACTGAATTTCCTAGGACAATTCATAAGTAGGATCAAAACATAGCAATTCCCACACTAGAAATCTTGGTAATATTAAGTATAAGGATCAATTATACAACCATCATTATGAGAAAATCCACAGATATATAAGTAATATTCCATCTGGGATTCTAATAGTCGGGTCAGTTCAGTGACTTATTCTCTAATAATCACCCACACATTAATTTAAGTATCTCCATACTTTAATTTATGAAATCAGTTACTTTCTTCATAAGAAGGAAACATAAGGTGCTAGTTTAATCATTTCAATAATATCCCGTGTTGAAAAACTACAACTAGGAACATTTAGGAATAATATATAAATGTAAATTGAATATCACAATTATGATCTCATCATAATTTCAATTACACATTAATTATTTCAAGGATTTTATCTTTATTATTAAAACATCAAATGTAATTAATACATAAAGATAAATAATGCATTTATTAATGGTTGTCACTAAACTACAACCAAAACGATAGCTGTAAGATATAAACCAACGATCTCCCACTTGTACTAAGTCAATCATTTAAGTATTTCACACCATGTCACCATATGACGATTATTTTACTGCTGGGATAATGACCTAATGAGAGAATTCTCCTAGATTCTCTGTCGTGAGCACTTGCTTAAATCTTACAACTTCCATCTTAGTTATCATCATAATTGAGAAAATTTGGCGAAATACATCATTGGATCTTTGGTAAGGCCTTAGCTCCTTTTACATGCCCAACGACTCTAATTTTTCACAATACATTATTGTCTTAAAGAATGCAAGGGACTATATCAAGTTCACTAAAGAACTTATTGATCCAATTAATCATTTTCATAAAATGAAAAATGTATTATGGCTTAATTAGCAACCATTGCTAAATTGGAACCTTTCCAATCCTAAATGATATTGTTCTAAGTAAATAACCTCAATTAGTATTTGCTTCTAAAGTTATATCCTTATCTTCTTGAACTCAAATATCAAATCATACATAGAATAATGGATATCGTCAATACTTCACAAGTATATGATATCTCAAATACTGAACACCTTAAGTACATTATCTATATAATTGGAGTTAGAATAGGTAAGCAACTTCCAATCTATCTCTATACATGTAATTCCCATAATTAAGTTGTTACCTTTTCATATCCAATAAGAGTTGTTCTTAGACAATTATGTTTTCAATAATTGAAAATTAGAAATATTGTTCTCTATAAGCAATATGTCTCCACATACTCCCACTAAATAGGACAACTATACTCCCACTAACCTTCATGTAGACATGATTAATTCACAATCATCTTCAAAACAAACTATTTGAATTCGTCATGAAAGTGAATATTTTAATGTCTCGTAGCCTTTCAACTATACACCAAATGTATCAATAAAGACATTAGTTCTAATTGGATGCACTATCATAAGATTTGAACTTTTCAAATTTCATCTTACTCCCACTACTTATCTTGAGAACTATTATGCTATAAGTATACATTGAAACAAACAATTTGTTCAACAGGTTTGTTAGATTATATCCAACCTTTTGGATATCTCATAACCTTTTATTATCCAATGTAGTTCTAAACTTAATGGATAATATATTCCTCAACTAAACATTACATCCTTAAATCATTAACTTTAACTCTTTCAAAGACTTAGCGTTTGATATATAATATGGAATATTGCTTATTGATTCAATTAAAACTATTGAAGGTAAGTGAATGTACTAGGCATAACTATAGAAGAAATAATATTACATCATACAATATTTCATATTATATTTTTCTTCTCACATAAATCCATACTCTTATGTAATTTTATTGTGAAGGTATTCACTAGAGAATCTCATTCCCTATAGATAACTGAAAATTTAAACTCACCTTAACGATCTCATCGAAGTGCTTCAGCATTCTTAATGTTTAATTTCTACTTAAATTTAAACAATTTGAACTTTCAAAATTTTAAATCATTATTTCATTTAATACATATGACTATATCATATAAAGTCATTAGTATTATAATAAAATATAAGTATCATCCTTATATGATTTATTATTCCATCCAATACATCATATGTATAAATTTAACAATTTAATACCATCATTATCCTTTCACCAAAGGTTGATTTGGTTATTCTTCAACTTTACAAGTTTCACAATTTCTATTTGATTCATAATCAAAAGGATACACATATCCTTGTATGTAACTTTATGATTCTCGTCATGTTGATTTAACAAACATGGCATAAAAGGATAGCCTTGGTTATTCAACTTTGTATTCTTGCCATATATGTTAAGTATAAGTCACCTTTGATCCAACATATACAAACTATTTGTATAAACTTGGATCATTTACTTTGACTCAACAATCTATTTCTTATCATACTTTGAACATAAAACAAATGTTGAATCTAAATGCAGTATTAAATACTCATAAGCATGACATATGATCGTTATCATATCTCTTATAAGCAAGAAAAGTTATGCAATCATTTTCTTTTAATGATAACTATTATCATTCTACATCAAATGCCTTTAATTGTAGTCCACACTTATGCTTTTAGTAGGCTAAATTAAATGGAGAAATTCCAATAAGGTACTATACCTTTCAGCTCTACTTTATACAACCTCTTGCTTCTTATTATCATGGTGTTGACATACATCTTACATGTTGTCATCAAAGTTTATAAGACATTAGTCAACTTAAAATATCAGTACATTTTGTCATCCATAAGATTTTGACATATCTCTAAAACTTTAACACCAAATCCTCAACAGGGATTATAACAAATTTGCACAATGGGCATACAATTTTCTTTTCTAACTTTTGAGAACTCTTCTAAAACATAACCTATGTCCAAGAAATTAGGTTCACTAATCTTAGTATTAGCTATGCTAAACAAGGTAAATTCCATTTAAAAAAACATAAATGTAAGAAAAACCAAATAATTAATTATATGCCATGACTACCAAATGAGATTAGGACTTTAATCATGTATTTGGTTACTCCCACTATTTTATTAGAAATAATAGCCCTCAGTACTATTCGGAAAGATTATGCTAATCATTCTAGTGGGCTAGGATCTCATTCAAATTTAATTGATCTTGAGTTTGCTCAACAAATCAACTAAATTTAAATTAGGTAGATGACAACTTTATCAATCACATCTCATGTGACTCCTAGATTCGTTAGGTGACAACTCTTGCCAAAACATATCATATATGTTATTCCTAACCCTGCCTCTAAATTCATGTGATTATGAGTTTGCTCATCCAAAGCACACAAATTTAGTTAAGTAGAACCCAATATTATAAGACTAAACATGTTCGGGTTAAAGCGATCTTAAGTTTGATCAACAAGCCTACAATAAACAGAACTCTGGTTTATTCTTATAATAATGGAAGGCAACAATCACGTTCTCAACGTGTACTTAATATTTTAATGAGAGATTTTAATTTTATTCTTCTCATCAATCACAAAATTGCATGCAAAATATCACATATATAAAACAAACAATTTAACATGTATCCAATATTTATATCAAACATATAAATAAAGTTTGCAATTTATGCACTCATAATCAAATTATATGCATTAAATATGAAACTTTGATTTTCATAATCTAAAATAGTATTTCCAACTCTTTAAAAAATTACATTAAATTAAACTCATTGATTCCTAAATAAATTAAATTCCTATTCCAAATAGAAATTTATTTTGATTTGAAAACAAAATTTCAAATCCAATTGGAAATTATTTCTAATTATCTTGACTCCTTTAACAAAATTTAATTGAAGACAATTTTCAATAAATTATACAACTTAATTATTATAATTTCGAAATTTTCCTTTTTTCAAAATTACATAAATAACAAATTCTGATCCAATTAGAAAACTATTTCTATTCTAATTAGAATTTACTATTTCTAATCTCAATAGAAATTGCTTTTTCTTAATTAGAAAACTATTGTCTAATATTAATGGAAACTACTTTCAAAATTAAATAAAACACTTTTAAATTTAATTAAGAAAGTCATTATATATTTATTTAGAGATTGATTTCTTAATTAATTAGGAAATCTTTCTTTAATAGATTAGAAAACTATTTTTCAAAAATATTAAAGAAATCTCATTTTTCTTAATTAATAAATAAAACGCTTTTCAAAATTTTAATGAAGAAAAATACTTTTTCTAATAAATCAAGAAACTTATTATTCATAAATAAAGAAACAATTTCTAAATTAAATTGAATAATAATTCTCTAAACAAATATAATCATAAATTTAATTTATCTTAATCAAATTGAAATAAATATATTTAATTAAGAAACAACTTTCTTAATTTCTTAAGAAAACACTTTTCTTAATTTTAAAGAGTCAAATTAATTAATTTCAATCTAATTGAAACTAATTAATTCTAGTTTTAGAAACTTCTTTTCTAAAATTAATTAAGAATCAATATAATTATTTATCTTAATCATATTAAGAAAAATTTTGAAGTTAAGATCTCATCTTAATTAATCTAATCTCTTTATATTTATAATTTCTAACATAATCAAATTATGAAAGAAATCATTTAAAACATTGGCTTGATTCTAATTATTGATTTGATAACTAATTTAATTTAATTATTCAACAATTGAAAAATTAAACTAAGTTCCAAAATATTCCTAATAAAAATTACCCTTTGAAAACAATTTTCAAAAAAATGAAAAACACTTTTTTTAAATTTTATTAGGAATATAGATTAATTAAATCTCCATTAAATTAATTCAATTGAAATTAAGGTTTTTTTGTTTTTTAATAAAAATTTAAAATCAAAGAAAACGAGGTAGGAACACACGCTAGAGGATACTACGCATGTGCCTATAGTCAACGATGAGAGTTGAATGGCGCGTGCGGAGCACACGCCATTCACGTCTGTTGAGAATCATCCTCACAGCCATACTCCACGTTTCTTCGACCGACGGGTCTCCAATCCTTGCCCCTGTCTACCCACATTCCTTCAACTGTTTCCCTCACGTTGCTACCACCTGCGCTGTCCACTTCACCGTTGTTTCCCTCCTCTTTGCGACCTGTGTTTGCCTTCGATGGGCCTTAATGGCGACGCCATTAGTCTCACCAGTGGCGACTAAACTAGTGGTGTCAATACCAATGGCGACGCCACTGGTTTTTATCCTTCAAATAGCGGTGAACCGCAACTGGTGAGTCTCTCACCAACTATGGTTCTAGCCGCTAGTGGTTTTATTTTAATGCCCAAAAATAATAGCATCAAGGAAGAAATGGCATGCACAAAGAGAGACAATCCAGATGAAGAACAACAAATGATAGTAAACCCATAAAATGCGTAACACATTGAGAAAGCAAATTTTCCAGATCCAGAAAATAAATAGTAGCACAATGGCATTAAGCATATTCATATAGAAAATAGTTTTCAAAACCATCGCATACTTGCATTTCCATAATTGAAAACACAAGGCTTTCAAGAGGCAAAAATGAATAATCGTAAACAATTTTCATCTTAGACAAATAGAATAGAAACAATTTCTAGCATCGTATGTGTTGATTATGAAACAATCTACTCGTTTTACACTCAAAACTGCAAGTATACAGGTTGTGACTTGTAGTAGTAAGCAGATATTGATCCCGCAAGGATTGTGCTTAGATACCACTTAATTCAGATTAATCTTTGTTTAAAATTTTTTTTGTGGCAATAAATTGAAAAAATTAAATTAAATTAAACAACTTAATAAAACACAAATGATAATTAAAAATGCAGAAACTTAGAATTAAAGATTTTCACAACTAGAGATCACTTTTTCATTATCTTGTCTCCCTCCTATTTTGTTATCTGAATTATGTTTCACCTAAGATATCATAATGTATTAATTACCCACTCTCAAGGTGTAATCAATTGTCTCTAACCAAATTAAATGGAAATGATTAAGCAATCTCTCAATCTACAAAATCAATGCACCAATTTAATTAGTTATGAAATTATCCTATTGGTGATCAATTAAATTAGCCAAGGTCTCTCTTTCAACTAATTAATTAACTTGATGGATGTAAGTATATAGAAAGCCAACTCTCATTGTACAATTCTACACAAATAACCCAACTCAATCTCTCAATATATTGCAAGGTATATATATATATATATATATATATATTCAACATTTATAAAAAACATTTATCATTCAAATCAACAAAATAGGAGTTTAACAAGAAGTTCAAAAGCAATCTCTATAATTAAACTAGCCACGCCACTTATGATGTCCATAACATCCCCAACAATCAAATAATCCATCATACAAGTATTAGAAGAGAAAAACGAAAGAAGACTGATTGAATCAAACTCCTCCTCTTCTTGTCCTAAATTTGGAAAATTCGGCGTTGGTATGCTCTTTTCCTAATGATGAATGAGAAACCGTGAGTCCCTACCTCTCTCACAGCTCTAAACCTATGTTTTTACTCAAGGAGGCGAGTCCTCGAGTTAAACATCCCACCATAATGCTTCATCTTTTCTTCTCCTCTTTTGGTCTTTAGCTCAATCTCAAAGTTGCCAATCTCCATTCCTACATCAAAATAATCAATTCTTAACCTAAATCAACATCAAACATAAAAGAATAAAAATGTAAATCAAACTAAACGAAACATACAAAATGAATCCTAAAACATAACAATAATAACCTATTATGCAAGAAACATATGCCAAATACTTAGAAAAACACACATTAAAGCACAACTATCAACTTCCCCACACTTAAATCTTTGCTTGTCCTCAAGCAATATCAAAACACAACCAATCAATTATATCACTTCATTTTTATAAAGATCAAAACATGCAATCCCTCAAAATTTGGCTAAATCAAATATCAAGCTACTACACATATCATGACTACTTTTCATTAGTGTATATAAGCGAACTCAACATATGGCAACACCAGTTAAAGATAAGTATAGCTATAAAAAGAATCTTCCTCACGGTTTCACTCATTTCTCTCAAGTGTTTGATGGTTAGTGTTTCGCTCAAACTCCCTATAGGAAACTGCACTACTATAGGCTTGCTAATATATCAATTCTCCTCTACAATGATTGCATGCATAAATAGATCAAAAGGACTTATTTAGGGTTGTAATATGGTAAGGGTTAAAGTGCGTAAAAAGGGTAAAGGATTTAACACAAGCATTCGTAAAGTAAAAAGTGGACAAAGGGATAATAAAATATAATTCTGAGATACACAAGAGTAAATATACTACTCCTCCGAACTTATTGATGCTACCTAAAATGTTCTTCCTTTTTTTCTGTTTTCTTTTTCTATTTTTTCTTTTCTTTGTCTTTTTTTTTCTTTTTAATACATGGAAGAGACAATGAATAAAATAACACTTAAATACAATGTGATTCACGAATAGGAGTACCACTCAACTCATCTCGAAAAACAAAAATTATAGTACAAATCTCAACTAATGCATTACTTAATACTTTACTAGGCTCGTGAATGGGTAGGTTAATGAGGTTTTAGGTTTTAAAATTTTGGGTTGTTTTCAAGAAATAAAATGTTTAAGGCTCCATGAGGGTAGCAAGGGATAATAAAGGTAGGTTACTTAAGCTAAGGGTTAACACAAAAAAGACCTCAATCATCTCTATTAAGCATACATCCAGTAAACTCAAACCGATTCAAAGCAAGTGTTGAAGGTAATATGCTGGAACCCCTCCCTGGCGAGTCACGGGCCCGACGTCCTACATGACATCTAGACGCGTGTCCCACGAGGGAGGAATTCCCAACCAGGTCAAACTTAAAACAAAACAAACTCATTTAACTTACCTCCGACCGGAATTAGAGGTAGATCATAAGGAATTTCAATAAGTGTTGACCCCGGGAAAATACGTGGTGGGATCGTAGAATAAGCATAGACATTAAAATAAATCATTCAAGAACAAAAACTTAAGAAAAACAT
>JANQBM010000222.1:22898730-22914231 GCA_025594535.1 Erythroxylum domingense | reverse complement strand
GGTTTACAATTAATGTTTTATTATTCAATTTGATATGATGCCATGTGGAGCAACGGTAGTGATCGCACGTAGCGCTCGTTCATCATAGGATATGTACCGGATGACCTGCGGGCGTCCCGGTGCGTACCCTACGGTAAGGGGGTGTTACATGATTGCCACTAGGTTGTTGATGAGATTCAATGAGTTATTTCTAAACTATGATATGTGGAGGAAAGCAATGTTTTGGGCCTTGAATTAGATGGAAGAATGAATGTCTACAAGTTTAAACTTAATGAAAGGAGTAGACGAATATCTTGAATCTCGCATGAAAGAAAAATAAGAAGAAGAGGAAGAATGAATCAAAACTTGCCTTAGATTTCAAAACGAAAGAATAAAGGTGGAGGTGGTTAAAGGAAGCTTAACCTAATGAACAAAGGTGAGGCTTTTAGGTTTTTTTTAAATCAAGTTACAAAACAATGTCATTTTGCTACTTTAACAAAATGATATCATTATATATATAATGAGGCATGAGCTTTAGGTCAGGTCAGGATATTTCTAATTTTGGCTCAAAGATTAAATTAAAAAAATAACCTTGATTTAAACCTTGTTAATTAAGATCAATCTTTTTAACTTTGGGTTAGGCTTGGTTGAGCTATTATATTCATCTCTAAATATGATAAATAAATAGATAAGAGATAATGAAAATAAATCAACATATAGTAGTTTGATCAATTAATTATATCCTATATTCTCTTACTAAGTTTCACCTAAGAATTTACTAACTCTTCTTTCAATAGGTGAAGAGAAACCCTTTATATAACATTATCTGTCAAGTGAGCATGAACCTTTACACATTTTATTTATCACATGTAGAAAGGAACCGTTACACTTCTTCTTTATGGTAAAGAGGAACTACAACAACTTAAACTCACAATTGATTGTATAAATCAACAACCCCACAACTCAATATAACTTAAGAATCTCATTTATTACTCACACTAATAATCTAAGGTTTATTAAAGTTAATGTAATATATATATATATATATGTACTCAAACACATTCTCTAGCTTCTAAAGGCTCATAACAACTCTTTAAAATGAAAAAATTCATTCCCATAACTTAATTATGGTTTAATTATATCAATTTGTAACTAAAATACCTATTACAAGTCATCCCATTATGTAACTTTCTAATACAAAACCAAAGATACGAGCGAAATATTTGTACTTCGATCATTAGTTGATCAATATATGAAATTCGGTTAAAATATATACCATATTCAGTTATGAAATCTTTACACTTGTAGTCATAGATTGAGTTTATAGTTTGGGCACTTTCTTAATAACTTTTTCTGGCTTCCCTTTATATTATACAACACCCACTCTCTACTTTTTAAAAGGAAAAGAAATCATTCCTAAGTTTTCTTATTCCTTTTAGATGAAAATAATTGGCTAAAATTTTTTTAGTAAGACCATTCTAAGTGATAAATTGATAAGTACTTTTTTAGACATTTTTTAGTATCATATTTGATAAATTTAGTTTGTTTATTTGAGCATTTTTATTTTGGTACTTAAGTTGTTCATATTTTCTTTCTAGGTCTAATTCACTGATTTAGAGTGAAAAGGAATGGATTTAGATAATTTTGGAGCAATTTTGAGCTATTTTGATTAAGTTATAGAGTGCATGACAATATACATGGCTATGTTGGAGAGTTTAGAGGTGTGTTGAGCACTTCTTATGGAACACAACTGTGTTGATTGGCTATGATGGAGAGTTTGGAGGTGTATTAAGCTCTTTCTTATTTATTCTTGAATTGATGTTACCAATATGATGATTCATATATGATTTCATACACTTGAGATTGAGAAATCTAATGTATAAATAGACGTAGCATAATTGAAAAGAGTTGCATGCAAACTTAAAGATAGGTCAATATAAATCTTCCATATTGGGGTCAAACATAATAGTCAAATTCAAAAACAATTAATACAATTCTAGGGGTTTTAATTAGAAAGACTTTTGAATTAATCAACCTAGAGTTAGTTGCTAATAGTTTTGAGAAGATATTAGCAAAACTTAAAAACTTTCACGATAATAAATTAAATGGTGAAATCATGATTGCATAAGAAGTCTTAGAGGGATTCAAATTCTAAGTACCATTTGTTTTAATAGATGATTTTTCACACTTTTTTATTCTAGTCTTTTTGTTATGCTAAATTGTCCTTGGATTTTTTTTTTAAACTAAATTTTCACCTTCACCTAAAATGTAGTTTGGATGATAGGAAAAGAGTCACGATTAGTAGTCATAGTCTCTGTGAAAGCAACACTTAGGACTCTGAGCCTTATACTATAGAACAATGGGTGTAATTGCCTTGGACAATATGTAGACTAAAGGATTTAAGTTACCATAATCATCATATGAGTCCACCAAGTTTTTGCATTGTTATCAATAACTAGCATGTTATGAAAGCTTGATTTTTATTAATATATCCATTTATTTTATTTTATTTTCTTCTTATGTTTATTTATTTTATTTAGAACTCTATTTTTTGTTCTTATGTTTATTTATTTTCAGGATTTGGATATTCATTGTCATAACCATAAACATAATGGAATGATAGACATGACAATATTTTTAAGGGGATTATGGTAGGTATACCATTACTTATGGTAGTTTTAGAAGCTTAATTGATATCTATGATGTGAAATTTATGGGGCTAAACACTCCAATCATGAATGTTAGGTACTGGACTATAGGGGAGGGCATCCTAACTTGGGTTGAGAATTGGCCTAAAGATACCTTATATGGGAATACCTATAATCCATAGTAGAGTAGTTATTGCAACTTTGACAGAACGATCACACTTCATTTGGATTTCTAAAACAAAAATAACAAGAGGAGAATTAACATCTTAAGGATGTCATTATGAAATTTGTTAATTCAATAAAGACTACCATCTATAAAATTAAAGAGACAAATTTAAGGGAACATATGAATATGATAATGTTATGGATTCGAGAGGAGCTAGAGGTTAAAGAGAGGGAGGAAGTTGCTATTAAAGGAAAGGAGAAAGAGGAGAGTGAAGTTGACCTTATAAGAATGAAGCAAATAGTGTATCTTGAGACTAACGCACCCATAGTGAAGAGGTAGGAATTCGAAGAGAAAGATAAAAGTAAAAGGATGAGGTTGAAATCCTCTCTTAAATACCCCTTATATTCAAATTGAAGAAACGACCTAATTATTTAGAGTACTTGATTTTAGAGAAGGATCCTAAGTTATTGGTTGATCATAGTATCAAGTTTGAAGGCAGATTAAAAATAAAAGTTATTGAAGGCACTTAGAGAGCATAAGAAGGCAATAACATAAAAGATCTCAATTATTACAATGGATTATTCCTTCTTTTTATACACATAAAATTTTTATGGAGGATAAATTTAAAATAGACGTGCAACCTCATTATAGGCTTAATTTGAACATAAAGGAAGTCGTAAAAGCAGAGGTAATTAAGCTGCTTAATGTAAGAGTAATTTATCCTATTTTTTATAGTTCTTATCTAAGCCTTGTACAATTGTACCAAAGAAAGGTAAGATGACAATGGTGCCTAACGAGAGGAATGAGTTGAACCAACAAAGATTGTTATCAGGTGGAGAGTGTGCATAAATTATAAGAAGATAAATGATGTCAATCGGAATGATCATTTTTCTCTTCCCATTATTATCCAGATGTTGGAGCAGTTAGTTAACAATATGTATTGCTATTTCCTAGATGGCTTGTTGGGTTATTTTCAAATCCCTATAGCTTTAAAGGATCAATAGAAAATGACATTCACTTTTCCATATGGTACATTCACTTACTGGAGGATGCTTTTTGAATTATGTCACACACCTACTACATTTCAGAGGTACATGATGATGACCTTTGATCACCTAGTCTAGGATATCATTAAGGAATTTATGAATGATTTTTCAGTTTTTTAGGATTCTTTCGATTTATGCCTCTAGAATTAAAAAAAATAGACATTATAAAGAAATCAATATGTTGCTAAACTAGAAAAAAAAAAGCCATTTTATGGTATAAGAGGGGGTAAAATTTTTGTTCATAAAATCTTATATAGAAGGATATAGGTTGATACAGTAAAAGTGGAAACTATTAAGAAATTCCTACCCCTACTTCGCTTAACTCTATTAGTAGTTTCCTAAGACATACAGGTTTCAATAGAAGGTTTATTAAGGACTTTTTAAAAATTCCTAGGTCATTAACCTAGTTACTTGAGAAGGATGTGCTTTTTATTTTCAATCAAGAGTGTTTACTATTTGTAAAGAAAATTTAACTAATTCTCCAATTATGGTTCCCCTAGATTGGACTCTTCAATTTGAACTAATGTTTGATGCCAATGATTTTACAGTAAGTGCAATTCTTGGATAGAGGAGAGACAAGCACTTTCAGCCCATCTAATATGCTACCAGGTCTTTCATAGATGCTCAAGATAATTATAAAACTATAAAAAAGGAGTCTTTAGTAGTGGTTTTTTCATTTGAAAAATTTAGATCCTATATAATATTGTCTGAATTCATTGTTTACACTAATCAATCTACACTAAAATATCTATTAAATATGCCAATTTCTAAGCCAAGATTAATGTTGTCAGTTTTATATAAAAAACTTTTATATAGCAAGTATACAAATCGTAACTCGTAGTATAAAAGATATTGGTCTCATAAGGATTGTTTAGTCACCTAACAAATTGAATGCACTTTGTCTAAGGTAATATAATAAAATATTGAATGAATTGAATTAAAATAAATTAATAAAACTAAACAATTGAATAATTAAAGCTAGGAACAAAATTGAGGTTAATCAATAATGGAAACTTAGGGGTTACTCTATCCTTGTTTTGTCTTCCCTTTATCTTGTTAATTCAATTATGCCTGATCCTAGACATCCTAAGGTTTTGATTACCCTCCTTTTAAATCTAATCAAGTAATCCTAATTGAAATAGATAACCACAAAATTGCAACCTCTTGATTCATAAAACTATTTTTAACTATTCAATTGGATTTGAAGGAATCTTAAGGATAATTAACTCACAATTAAGATCTCTCATCTATTAAGTTAGCAGCTCTCATTCTACACTTTAACACATATAACTTGATTTAATCTCTCGATTTATTGTCAAGTATAAACCTAACAAATATCATAAAGCATTGATATATCTATTGAATTCAACAAGAAGAAAGTTTAACAAAATAATTCAAGAATAATCCCTATTATGGATTTAGAAATCCATATTCATGTTCAACATCCTAATAATCCAAATTAACATCGAAGACAATGAAATATGTGAAGAGAAAAGAAAGAAAATAGTTTTGTGTCTTGATTTGGAATTCTGGAAAAATTGGAATTAATCTTGATATCTCACTTTAATCTCTTTGATTTTAATACGCATCCTCCTTTTTGGTGTTTTTTTTGCCATAAATACTTCTTATGGCTTCTAGGTTTCTTTTTAGGGTTTTCCTACTTATTTTGGTTCTAAAAATAGCCCCAAAATGTCAAGAATACAATAATTTTGCATGTTGGAAAACACTATGCACTATCTATGCTCTTTGTCACGGTTATGCATTTCTCATGCGCTAGTTGCCCATACACGATTATGCATCTTCCTATTCTTCAAGTTATTCATCTTTTCTTCAATTTTCCTATTTCCACTCACTAACAAACACATCAAATAACCCTTGAAACATAAAATTAAGATCAAATCCTTGCTGTAAAATAATTAACCAATTAAAACACTTACAAACATTACAAAGAACACAATTTTAAGTCCCAAACATATAATTATCATATAAGAAAACACTTCAAAACACCCTTAAACCACTGTAAAACTTGCTACAATATACACCTATCAACATCCCCACACTTTAATATTTGATTGTCACTAAGAAAAACTAAAACCACAAATAAACAAAATGTATAAACACATAAACACAAAATCATGCAACAATGCAATAAGGGTACAATGTCATCAAATTTCATGGAATTAACCTCAAACATCAACCACATAAAAAATGCTAACTCACTAACTTATTTTTTCATGTTTAAGTGTTTTGATTTAAGTATACATATCAATCAAAATCTTAACACCCTATTCATGCACCTATGACACTTGTAAGCATGCAATTATTATTAATAATCAATTATAAAGGAAAACTAGCACTAAGTAACCCTTCATGAAAAATCTTGTTATTTTTAAAAGATTAGTAGGTTTAATTAACTATCTTTTGATTTTCTTTAATGATCACCTAGTATTTTAACGTGGAGGCAAACACCTTGTTATGAATCTCCCCCAGTTACTTAACTGGGTTACATTTTTAATTTAGCTTGGTTGGAGTGTCATTCTAGCCTTTTGACATGAAAACATAAATTTTTCCGTGATTGCCCCTAGTTACATAACTATATCATAACTCTCAACTAGCTATCAACTATATTCTTAACCTAATTTTCTTAAAAAGGGCCAGTAGAATAGGAATTTCATTTAACACACTTTTTTTATCACATTCTTAACTAACCTCATTTCTTCTCGTCAATCACTCTGATGAAAGGTTACTAATCAGTTTAAATAATGTAATTTTAAATTTATACAAGGAAGGGTCATAAAATGAAAGAATAAGTGTCATATCCTAATTAACATGCATATTCATCACAAAAACACTAAACACAAAATTCACAAGTTAATGTGTCTTGACAATTTAAATAACATGTTTAAAGGTAAGCCAACTTCATGCAATTCATGCCATTGATATATTCACATAATGCACACATTATGCAACAAAATGTTCACACAATGCCAACCTAATCAAACCTAACATAATGTAATCAAAATTCACACACAAATGATATGCACATATACTTCCCCACACTTAAAGAACAAATTGTCCTCAATGTGGATACCAAAAAAATACAAATGAAGAGAATTAACAATAAATAAAAAGTAAGAGTAAGAACAATTGTGTAGATTAGGGCGGTAATCATATTAAAGGTAGAACTTGGACACCTTGGACAACGAAAATTTTAGCAATTTCTTTGTTTGATATCTTTGTCAACGCATGATTGCCTTTACCTGTGCCTTTTTGTTGTTCAAATGGCCCTCTAGGTTGTTGCTTTTACTTCCATTTAGTCAACCACCTTCTCTCAACCTTCTTCTTCCTCCTTAAATTCCTCACTTGATAAGACTTGTTGGTGTTTTTGTACATAATTTAAACTCACCTGTCATACACTATCCTGTTTTTAACTTTTAGTTTCTAACTGATATTTCAGAGTTTTGTAGCATGGCAATCTAAGATCTTTGCTCAACTCAAATGCATATGATTTAAATACTCTGAGAAACATGGATTAGTTCATCAACATTAACACCATAAAATTGAGCCAAAGCAGTGACAAACCATACCTAGATAGTTACATTTCTTATTAAGCTAAGTAATTATCATTTGAAAAATATGGGTGGATGTACAAACATGAATCTTATGATCTAGGAACTAAAGAAGAAATAAATCTGTTTTAAAGCATTTGTTACTTTGACATTTTGTAAAAACAACGTGGCACATGAATTTATGTAGTAACAACAACTCAGGATTTTTAATAACATTGTTAGGTGCATTATGTGGATCAAACACATTTAACCCCATTAATTTTTTCCAATATCCTCTAACATTGATCATTAAATTCATTGGCCAACCTAAAGTTAAAACAACAAAAAAAAGACATACCATATTGGATGCTCCTTCTCTGACGATCCTGAGAAACTATGCTGGCGACGAATTTACACTTCCAAACCCAAAATTAGATTCCCCATGACTAAAGGACATAATCAACACATCCTCAACACCATTGCAAAAAAGGAAACTCCTACTTGTTATTCAACACGTGCATGGTTGCGGTAGTCGTTGGATTATTCGTCGCTATGCCTGCATCTATGGCCATAATCTTCGTCTTCCAATCAATTGACCTCATCTCCACAACCCCAACCACAGCTAGATCAGCTGACGTGGCGGGGCATTTGTCGTAATCATAGTCGTCCATCTCTAAAGCGTATACGTATGATAACATAAATGACCTACCAGTTTATCATAATTTTTTAATATAGGTAGAGTGTAAAGCTCATTAATAATAATTAAGCTTAGGTCAACCATTTTTAAAATGACTAGAATTAGTCATTTGAATAGTTGACCCTTACTATTTTATAAATCGTTTAACATTTTCATGTTTAGTCAATATGAGATACTCTAACACTCCCCCTCAAGTATGACTAGGACTGAACATCTAGTTGTCATTTGAAATAAACATAGACGGACAATCGGGAAATTAATAATTCAATTAGGACTGGATATCCAGATGGACAATCGGGAAATTAATAATTTGGATCAAACCTGTTTTGATTCCATATTAGAATTTTTTAATATAGGTAGAGTGTAGAGCCCATTAACAAGAATTAGGCTTAGATCAATCATTACCAAAATGACTACAACTATTCATTCGAATAATTAACCCTTACCACTTATAAACCTTTTAACATTTTCAGGTTTAATCAACATGGGATACTCTAACACAATTCACAAATCGTAGCATGGAATTAGATCTGATTTCAACATGTCTTTAAGTGTAAGTTCCCTAAAAGTTCTCTTCAAAAGATTCTCCAAGCCTTTCCTCAGTGACCAAGAAGCATGCCGAAGGATGCTGCGATATGGTAGCGGGTTAAGTTTTCGTCCATTTTAGACCAGAAAGGAGAGAGCTTGATCGGAGGTGAGCATCCAGCGGTTGTCTTTTCCACGGTGAAGAGAAATGTTATTAAAGAGCCGCCAGTACTGGAACCGGATATGAAAATAAAATAATTAGTGATATAGGCATTGGAGTCACCAGATTTTTGTCGGAGATGGGACTCGAGGTGTTAGAGGGAAGCAACTGCGAGGATTCTGTTGGTGGGTCGGCGCCATCAATTAAGAGGATTCAAACTTTATTGTCATCAATTACAAGACGTACAGAAGCATTGTGTCTATGGTTAGATTAGAAGACAGAAACAATGGTCTCAAAGAATTTAAGGTCAACATACACAAATGAGGAGGTACCGAAGAGGAACTTTTACTTAAGGATTGAGAAGAGCTCGTAGTTAAGTTTGTCTATGTCGAAGAGTGAAGAAGCATCACCATGTATTTGTTTGTTTATTTGAGCATGTTTGGTACTAAAAGATAGAATGGTATTATAGTGGGAGTGGGTTTAGAAATAATTAAGATGTATGCGTGTGATATCAAATGACACAACATGCACACACACGAAAAAGAAGGAGAGAAGAGGAGAGGAGAGTTTACAATTCAATCCCAAAATACACGATTATAATAAGGCTTTGTTACACTCTTTTATAGGCAAAAAAACAATAAAAATACTGGAGTTTTACTTATACAAGTAATCATCCTATTGGACCAAAATTTTGGTCAAATCATATGGAAAGCTTAAGGAAGACGTAATCCCCTCTCAACTTGCTTAAAGATTTTCGGCTACAAGTTGTCTCTCCGTCCACTTTCATTAATCGTGTCGTTCGAGCTTTATAATTTATAAGCCCTCAAATACCGTAATCGCACGGGTCACGACTGTAGTATAAGAGGTGTCGATCCCACGAGGAGGGGGATTAGTCTAATCCTAAAAATATAAGGCTGAAAAGATATGAAACTAAAAATAAATAAAGTAATGGTAAGTAAATACGAGAATTGAATTCAACCAATTAATTCAGAAATTAAACACACAAGAATTAATAATTGAGCAACAAGCACGCACAATGGAAATCAACCAAGAATTTACGAAGTTATGAGAAAGGAGATTTTATCTATCATTAATGCTAACTTAGTTGATTATGTGTTAATAGGTGTCGGTTCTAGACGATCCTAGGGCTGATTACTCTTTCTTGAGTTATGATTATTAGCCCTAATTTATAAACCCTAATTGGATTATGAAATTTGCAATCTCTCAATTCAAAAATTATTCAACCCTAATTAGATCTGAAACATTCTAATAAACTATCGAAATATCATACGGGATCTCTCTCTGCACAATTACCAATATGAGTTGTCACGATATCTATTAAATTTCCTAACTCTTATTAATCTGATTTAATCATTTTTATTCAATTCACCATCTCAGTTTATTACTGAATTATGCAAGAATGCAATCAAATCACGACATTCATCTAATAAACACAATCAACTAAATTATCTTTAAACCAAAATAAAATCCTGAAGAAGAGTTAGAACATCATCAACATTTTTTTAGAACATCATCAACATTTTACCATCTATTATCATACAATCCATTCCAACTTTATACATGAATAAATTGAAACGAAAAGGAAATAGAAACTTAGAACGGATGATCTGGGAAGGCAGCAGGGTCGAGAAACCTCTTGATCCGAGAAACACATGGAAACCGCTTCTTCTTCCTCTTTCTTCCTCTTCCTCCTCTCTTTTTCTTCCTCTTTCTCTCTTAGGGTTTCCAAAAGTGGATGCACGAAAAAGCTCCCTTCTTCCTTCCTCTTGTTGTTCTTTAAATAGACTTTTTTTTTGGGTAACCATAGGGCTTTTTCGGGGTCTGAAAGGTCCAAAAATCCCCTCGAAACCTGAAGTTCGTAGGTGTTTGTGCACCTGCCCAATGCAGGTCATGATTGTGGCAACTTTTACCATGATCTTGGGTTTTTGTTTCATCCTGAATGTCTTCCAAAACTACTCCTTCGATCTTGACCCTAGAACACTAGTAAACACATCAAGGTACCTTAAAAACATAATATTTAAGCTCAAAAGCTTGTACTAACCGTTAAAACACTTAAAACACAAATAATAAACATTACACATTTCTAACCTAAACACATACTAAATGATTAAATTAACAGCTAAACACATATTAAACTATACCTTAAAACACAATGCAATTTACACTTATCATTCATCATGATGATTTCAGCTCCCATTAAATGAATATTCTTTTTGTTTTTATTCACTTGGCTACCATTTAATGTTGTTGTCTCCTTCTAGGTTGATCTATTTACTAACATTGCCTCCCTTAAATCAAGCTAGTATAAATTTATCATTCCCAACAATTTCTTCAGTTTGTGAAACAACTCAGACTTCAGTGGTTTAGTAAAAATATCTGTAACTTGATCTTTAGTGTGACAATAATTAATCACTACTCCCTTTTCAGTTACTAGCTCGCGAATTTTGTGAAACCGAATGTATATGTGCTTAGATCGCCCATGAAAAATTGGATTTTTGTAGAGTGCTATTGCAGACTTAATATCACAAAATAATTCTGTTGGGAAATCTTATTTTTGATGTAGTCCTTCAAGCATTCTTCTTAACCATACTATCTGTGTAGCACAACTAGTTACTGCAATGTATTCTGCTTCATCTGTAGATAACATAACCATGGTTTGTTTCTTTAAAGACCATGATATTGCGTCAATGTCAAGATGAAAAACATACCGTGATGTGCTTTTCTTATTTCTATATCTCCACCCCAATCACTATATGTGTAACCTTCAAGATTCACATAATTTACGTTTGCATAAAAAATTCTTTCATTCAAAGTACCTTTACTATACCAAAAATCCTCTTTGCTCCTTATAAATGATAGGTACAAGGTTTCTCTATAAATCTACTAAGTAATATAACTCCAAAAACTATATCTAGTCTGGTTGCAATTAAATACCTCAGACTTCCAATTAAACTCTTATAGTAAGTTGAATTTATAGATCTCCCTTTGTCTTCTTTTAGTTGTTTCAATTTCTCTTCAATTGGCATGGGAGCTGGTTTTGAATTTTTCATATTAAATTTCTTCAAAATATCATTCACATACTTTCTTTATGAAATAAAAATTTCATCATCCTGTTGAATTACCTCTATTCCAAGAAAATAAGAAATTAAACCTAAGTCTGTCATGTCAAATGATTTTATCATAGCTTCCCTAAATTCTTTAATCATCTTTGAGTTGTTTCTAGTAAAAATTAGATTATCAACATAAAAATACACAATTAAAATATCACCGGGCTCAATAAATTTAACATATAAAATATTCTCAAAAGGTCGTATTTCAAAATCATGCTTCATAAAGTATGAATCAATTAGTTCGTACCATGCTCTTTATGCCTGCTTCAATCCATATAATGCTTTCTTCAACCTATAAACCTTATCTTCTTTTCCTCTAATTCATACCCTGTAGGTTGCTCAACATATACTTCCTCTTTCAAAGTTTCATTTTAAAAAAGCATATTTTACATTATAAATTTTCCAGTTATTTTGAACTGAGAGAGAGATAATAATGCGAATAGTATCCAATCTCGCAACAAGAGCATATACTTCAAACTAATCAATACCAAGTTTTTGCTTATATATTTTTCCAACCAATCTAGCTTTAAACCGATTAATTTCACCATTAGGTTTATACTTTGTCTTGTACACCTACTTTACTCCTATAGGCTCTTTATCAGCAGACAAATCTGTTAATTCCCATTTGTCATTCTTTTCAATTGCATATATTTCTTCATCTATGGCTTTCCTCCATTTCAACTCATTTGATGTCTCCTCATAATTAACCGGTTAATAATATGCAAATAAAGCAAAATTGATAATCTGTAACATCTCGTTACCTATGTTAAGGCTAGGACAGCAATTTATGAGAAGTTTATAGGACTTAAGATAAATGCATGCTAGATATAAGTTATTTGTGACTTACATTTTGTTTTTGCACATTCATTTGATTGTACATGCATTCATTGGCATTTCCTAGTAAATGGAATTATATATGGCTAATTGTGATGATGACAAATGGTGAGTCAGTGGCGATAAATAGCACATATGAGGGACATGGAATGAACCCACGTATTATATTATTTAAGTTAGGAAGAATCCACTACAGTTTGTGATTATGACAAATGGTGAGTCAGTGGAGATAAATAGCAAACGTAAGGGACATGGAATGGACTCACGTATTATATTGTTTAAGTTAGGAAGAATCTACTATAGTTTCCATTCTTCCCTGAAACACTCCATATTGTAATTCTCTTCCCTGATCTTCATCACCGAATAGCAACTTAGCAGCTTTTTGTGGTGTTGACTTCCATTTCGGTGTTAGAGTACTTGTTAAGCAAGTAAGTGATTGTAATGTTGTTTCCATTGTATAAATGAGTATGTGCATGTTAGATATATATATGCATGAGAAGGTTCACAGTGTAGAGAATAGATATGAGGTTTCTGGATGTTGGGTGAAGTGAAACGCAAATGCAGAAGAAAGAAAATGCAAGCACCAATAGTAGTCTGCGATTTTAGTATATATTAAAGTTTTGGCTTTTCTAGTTGTTTGGTGTTGTGGAGCTAAAAAGACAGTATTATAGATGATGTTTTCATGCTTGGAGGTATAATAGCAATGAAAATGATGTATAGAATTCACATATGCATGAAAGATGATATGTTCTGCTTCTTCTGTTTTCGGTATCGTCTGTAAAGACGTATCTTCTGTAATGACGTCAGCTTCCTCTGGGTGACGTCATCTTCCTCTGTAAGGATGCATCGTCTGTAAAGATGCATCCTCTATGAGTCATTCTCTTCTGTAAGTTATCTTCTTCTGTGAGGATGCATCGTCTGTCAAGATGCAGTCCTCTATGAACCAGCTTCGTCTGTGTTTTGATTCCTCTGAGAACAAACTTCCTCTCTATTGCTTCGTCTATGTTTTGGTTTCCTCTGTCTTTTGCTTCGCCTATCTTTTGCTTCGTCTGTCTTTTGCTTCATCTGCGTATCGCTTCATTTGCTTCTTGCATTCGTCTGCTTTCTACCTAAGTGGCCGAAACTTCCTCTGTGTTACTGTTCATGAACTTCCTCTGTGTTACTGTTCATGAACTTCTTCTGTGTTACTCTTCATGAACTTCCTCTGTGTTACTGTTCATGAACTTCTTCTATGTTACTGTTCATTATATATCTTCTGCCCTATTTTTGACTCTTCAGAAGATAAAATTGGTCTTTGAGGTCTTCATGGAATTTGTATATCTTGATGTCCTCTTTCGAGTCATATAAAGAACAATTGAATCCGATATCTGTAGGAAAAGTTATGCTAATAATAAAACTTCTTCTTTGATGATGTCAGCTTCCTCTGGGTGACGTCATCTTCTTCTGGAAATCATCTTCTTCTGTAACTCATCTTCTTCTATAAGTATGCATCGTTTGTAAAGATACATCTTCTGTAAATAAACTTATATTCATTGCACCCCCCTAAGTTTACGTGAGACCTGAAAGAGTTCCATGGAAAGAGGCCAATAAGAATTGAATCTTGATGTTAATGGTTTTCAATAAGTTTTGATAAGAGAGAGAGAGAAGTTATGAAGAAACCTTGGAATTTCCATTAAACATGCATCGTGCATACTTTCTATCCTTTGATATTTTTTGGTATGTTTGTACAAAAGGTGATAATTGTGAATGTGTTTTGTCTGTTTTAGAGGAGCACATCGGACGACAGTCAGACATTGCCGGACCATCCAGGCAATAGCTTCTGGGAGTGTACTGTGAGTCAACCTAGATGTAATCCTAGGATTGTTTGATTGCGTGTACTTGATTTGTTAACTTCCAATATGATTGAACTGTGTGTGTGCTATTTCTGAATTCCGGACCTGACTTATTCTGCGATCTTGTATTGGAAGTGTCTAATTTGTTATGACTTCGAAAGATACTATTTCTTAACAATAGTTGAATGTCGGACTTAGGTCCGATGACTATGAAAACATCATCTGAGCATTTTCATAAGATTGTGTGTATGACATATTCAGGGTTTGATGCATTTCATAAAATGCATGCTCAGATAAAGGTGTTGTGACTTGAGATGCCAGTTGAAGCGCTTCCATGTAGAGCTTTGCTCTGTGATATATATGTTCTGCACGTCGAGCTATGCTCCTTGAATTTGTTCCGACTGAGCCCTATGGGCCAAAACTTTGTATATGTTTGTGAAAGGCACTCAGTCACAACAATAAGAACGAATACGAGTCTCATGCATATCCCATGCAAATACCTATGAAACTCTTGAACGATATGCAAGTTGAAATGAATGATCTCATGTTGTGTTATTTTTTTTGAATAAATGCTTATCTATTTGATTGAATAACTGTGAGATATGTGTTATGTTTATGTAATCCGATGAATTCATCTCTGATGGTTCACTCATTGAGTTTGCAAAACTCATCAAAAATTACACTGTGGCTTTCAGGTACGAGACAGGAGACTTAAGTTTTAGTCAGGACTGAAGGTTTCTGTTGGATAGAGAAATGGCTCAGAGGTCGATCACCTGACTCCCGTAGGAATATAGTTATTGCTATTTTGTAGCTTTGTTAGAACTTGTATAGGGTTTTGTAATATTTGTAGATAAGAACAGTGTAAGTTTATAAATGAATGAAGCGAATGTTTTAAGAGTAAGTTATAACGATTTTCGAGTATGTTAGATGATGCC
>JANQBM010000222.1:22850055-22866689 GCA_025594535.1 Erythroxylum domingense | reverse complement strand
ATACACAAAGATAAAGAATGCCTTTTATTGAATAATAATAATGTCATACAAATAAAATTACAACCAAAATAAATTGGTTGTAAGGGCATAAACTAACAAAAACACCATCTTACAGTTCTATTATGAAATCTCATATTATTGCATAAATCCTTGATCTGGCTTAGATTCTTTTAGACCTCAGTGATTAAACATCTATGTAACAAAGCTTTCCAAGTGTTGAACACATAACCGCAGTTGAAAAATAAATTCGCAGAATTTTCCTCAACCCTCTTACAAAGAATGCACCAATTAGCAAGACGAGTGTATTTTGCAATTCTATCAAGAGTTGGTAGCTTATTCAGCATAGCCACCCACAAAGTTCTGGAAGCTCGACGAGGAGGATGATCAAACCAAACCACATTTGTCCAAGGAAATGTTAGCAAGTCACCTGCAATCACCTTTCTATAAGTCCAATTGGTGAATATTCCATCATCATTGTTTCTTCATATTACACAATCCTCAACCGAAGTAAGGGAAGTTTAGTTAATGTCATTCTTCAACTCTATAGTTATAGTAGTGGATATGATATAGTTCCTATCTGTGAGAGCTTCAGCTATTGAGCTCTATAAGTCAGTAGAAGATTTAAGAGATTCAACTACACTTAGCTTAATCAAAGGCCCAACGGATTTTTATAGTTAATAACTCTCCAAAATCTGAGTCTTCTTCAGATATTATTTCACTCCATCCCACTAACCCTCCTACCTCAAAATCCTCTAACTCCAAGTTAAATCTGTCGTAACTTTCACTTTTCTATCCTCCACCTCTAGCCTCTACCTCTCATTTTTTCCCTTTGACTATAAAGAATAATGCATATCCCACCTCCCTCTTCTCAGCCCTTCACCCCCCCTTCCAAAAGCCCCCAAAACTCCCTCAAAACTTCTGATTCTAGTAACAGCAACATGCCTTCCTCTAGCAAGAAAACTTCCCCCTTTGCCAATCTTCCTTCAACCTCTTCACAATCTTAGAAACATGTTGTAAATGATAGTGTGGCAACTATTAAATTAAAACAAATCCCAAAGATTAGAGAAACTTCCATAATTTCCCCTCCTCCTTTGGAAATATTATAAGCTGGTGTAGCCAAAAAGAAGACCACCCTTGTGGGGTTCTTTCTTGACAAAAGACCATCCTTCCCTGTTATAAAAGCATGGGCAGAGAACCAATGGACCAAACATGGGCTGGAGCAAGTCCTCATATCAGAGGAGGACTACTTCCTTTTAAATTTAGAGACTTGGAAGGAAAAAGGCAAGTGATGGAGCTAGGGCCTTGGTAGTGGAAAGAAGTACCTATGCTTATCGAAATGGAGGTCAAATATGTCCTTTGATAAAAAAGCCCTAAAAAATTATACCATTATGGATTTGCTTTCATAACTTCCACTAGAATACTAGATCACAATAAGATTGAGATACCTTGTAAGTGTTAGAGTATCCCATATTAATTAAATATGAAAATGTTAAAGGATTTATAAGTAGTAAGGGTCAATTATCTAAATGACTAATTCTAGTCATTTTGGCAATGGTTGACCTAAGCCCAATTCTTGTTAATGAGCTCTACACTCTACCCATATTAAAAATTCTAATATGATATCAGAGACTCTGTGACCAAGTGGTCGTGAGTTCAAATTCTACCACCCACCTATTATTCAGCATAAAGTAGAGTGAGCTTGTGTAAGTTTCAAGCCCAAAGGGCTTTCACTTGAGAAGGTGTGTTAGTGAATATATAAAACCAATTAAGTTGGCCTTATACAAAAGCTTAAGCTATTGTGGTTAAATGGTCGCTTAATATGATATCAGAATAAGTTTGGTCCAGATTATTAATTTCCTGATTGTCTGTCTGCATATCCAATCCCAGCAGCCCTGTCCGATTACCACTGTATTTATTTCAAGTGACAATTGGATGTCCAGTCCCAGTTGCACTTGAGGGGGGTATTAAAGTATCTCATATTGACTAAACATGAAAATGTTAAAGTGTATATAAATAGTAAGGGTCAACTTTCTAAATGACTAGTTTTAGTCATTTTGGCAATGGTTGACCCAAGCCCAATTCTTGTTAATGGGCTCTACACTCTACGTATATTAAAAATTTAATATCTTGAAATTTAAGTTAAGTTGAGAATGAGGTCGATCCAAAAGACTTAAGTCTTAAAGAAGATTGCTCATTCTCAATCTTGTATGTTATTGTTATATATTGTTTCTTTTCGATGTGAGATTTATTATCCCAATAGCAAGCGCTATTAGGAAACCACTAAACTTGAATGAACAAATAGCTATAATGAAGATAATAAGTTATGAAAAAATCTACATTGAAGTTGATAGAAGTGCAAAACTTCCCAATACATTGAGTGTCCATAGACTGGGGGAAGAAAAAGAGCTCCTAACTATAAAGGTATCAATTACTTGCCCTTAAAAGCTAGACATGTTGCCAACCTCTAAAGTCTAGAAACCAAAACTCACTTAACAATTACAATAAGAATGGAATAAGTTAGTATGTGTGGCAAGTTTTGAGTGATTGATGTTTGAGGTTAAGTTCATTCCATGAGATTTGATGCCATCGTACCATTATGGTATTATTGCATGATTGTATCTTTATGTATTTATGTATTTTGTTTGTTTGTGTTTTTAGTTTTTCTTGAGGACAAGCAAATGTTCAAGTGTAGGGATATTGAGAGGTGTAGATTATCATATGTTTTTCTAGGTGTTTTTTAAATGTTTCTTAGATGATTATCATGTGTATGGGCTTAGAATTGTGTTTTTGTTAGTGGTTGTATGTGTTCTAAGTGTTTGAGTAGTTTAAAGCATGAATTTGATCTTAATTTTATGTTTCAAAAAGCGTTTGATGTGTTTGGAAATAGGAAATTAAAGAAAAGACGAAGAATTTGAAGCATGAAACAACGCATGGCATGATTATGCATGATCAGATAATGACAAACAACATATTCTAGGAAATTTTAGCTTTTTCAACTAACAAGTTTCTTTTTTACTTTTGATGTTTTGGGGCTATTTTTGAATCAAATTAAATGAGAAAATCCTAGAAACAACCATAAAAGCTTGATGCACTATAAAAGAACAAGAAAAACATGAAAAAGGGCAACAACCACCATATCAAAGAAGATCAAAAGGAGATATTAAGAAGAGCTTAAAAGAATTCCAAATTTTTAGATCAAGACTCCAATTGGTTTTTCTTTCTTTCCCTTTATTTCTTTCATTGTATTGGTTGTGTATTTGGATTTCTAAGACGTTTAAAATAATTATGAGTTTCTAAATCCATATTAGGGATTATTCTTGAATTATTTTGTTGAACTTTTTTGTACACTTCAATATGTATATCAATCTTGTGATAAGTGTCGTGTATATACTTGGTAATAAATTAAGAGAGTGAATCAAGTTATTAGTGTTAAGGTGCAACAAGAGTTGGTAGCTTAATAGACCTGCAATTATTAGATTAACTAACAACTGAAGAGAGATCTTAATTGTGATTACTTCAAATCAAACTGAATAGTTAAGAGTAGTTTTGCGAATCGAGAGGTTACAATTATATTATTATCAATTTCAATTGGGATTACTTGATTAGATCTTGAGAGAGGGTATGACACATTTTCTTAACTTGAGTGGAAACCCCACTTTCACCAACCTATGCCTCTTCTGCTACTTCTCTTACACATTTGTTGTTCGGCATATACCTCTCTGCATTTTAATTTGGTCACCTTCTAAGAAGTACACATTTTCATTTGAATAAGATTCTCTTTGTTATTTATTGCATTTGCATTTGGCATTTCACTCTTCCTTAATTATTTTTTTATTTTATTTTTAGCATAAGGTGTGTTTTAAACCTTAAATTTACAATAAAATACATATCATAATTTAATATTTTAGAAAATTTTAAAAGAACTCTCACATTTTAAAACTATTCAAATTTAACCATAAACTAAAGATGGAAGATAGAGCATTATGAATATGTGTGGACTATCAAGCTTTAAACAAAGTAAAGATAAAAAATATATTTTCAACCTTTAATTCATGACTTAATAGGCATATTATCAATGGTTGCAGTGTTCACTAAGTTGTATTTGTAAAGTGGATTTTGGCAAGTGCAAATTACCAAGGGTAATGAATAAAAGACAATATGTATAAGTCGATATGAATCATATAAATTCTTAGACATGCCATTTGGTTTGACAAATGTCTTTGCCCTTTTTTTGCAATTTGATGAATGATATGATGTACGCTTTCTTAAACAACATTGTTATTATATATCTAGATGATATTGTTGTCTATAACTCTAATATGGTAGAAAATATGCAATATTTGAGGAAAGTGTTAGAATGGTTGCAATAACGCAAACTCTTTATAAAGATGGAGATTTGTGAGTTTGCCCAGTTTAAGATTAAGTTTTTAGGACATGTAGTAAGTGTCATATAAGAAGAGATCTAAAGATGTACTAGCTATTATTGATTGATAGGTCCATAAAGTGGTGTGGAAACTTCAGAGTTTTCTTGACTTGGTAAATTACTGTCATAAATTTATTATAGACTATTAAAAGAAAGCAGTGTCCTTAACTAATTTGTTAAAGAAGCAAAAAGACTAATGCTGGTTAGAAGTATGCTAAACATCTTTTAAGAAATTAAAGGCTGCCAATTTAAATGAACTTAACCTAAAAACGTTAGATTTTGATCTCCCTTTAACGTACACATAGGTGTTTCAGACAAAGCTATTAGTAAAGTCCTTTAAAAAGAAGTTCATAGTTGCTTACTCTCTTTTCTCGTTCCTACTATTAGTTGAAGATAGAACATAATATTAAGGTATATGTTAAAACTTGCTTATTTGTCAATTAAACAAGCCTAAAAGGAATAAGGAGGCAGGATAGTTGCAGTCCTTACCTATGTTGAAAAGATTGTGGATATCAATCTTAATTGACTTCATTGGTTAATTATTGAAAGTTGATAATATAACTTTAACCATGCTGGTGGTTAATTGATTTTTCAAGTATGTAGTCTTCATGCCTACACCAACATTAGGTCCCTTGGATATAGAATTTAGTATAGCACTTCTAACTTTTTATGGAAATAGTAAGTGACCAAGATGCTCGATTCACTTGCTAATTTTATACATCTCTTTTTCATATGATGGGGTGTGACCTCAAATTCTTTATTGTAAGTCACCCACAAATAGATAGCCAAACTAAATTGATCATGGCTTGTTAGAAACGTATTTACAACAATATATAAGTGTAAGTCAATAAAATTGGCTAAATTTACTTAATACTACATAATTTTGCTATAACTTGCATATATCATTAGTTATGAATAAGAGTTCCTTTAAACTTATATAAAGAAAACAACCCCTTACTCCTCTCAAAATTGCTTAACAAAAGTTATGTGGAAAATGTCAACTACTTCTCATTTTGTGAGGGAGAAACAAGAATTGTTAGATGAAGCCAGTGATAGTCTTCTAAAAGCTTCCAAAAGAATAAAGAAGCATATGGATGAGACCTTATGATTTCGACATTGGATATGAGGTACTACTTAAATTTACTCCTTAAATTTAGAAGAAGATTAAGTATATCGAGAATTAGTGACAAAATATGATGGGCTCTTTGAGATCTTTGAAAAATTTAGGAATGTGGTGCATCAACTGAACTTGACTTTTTGTGTTAGTTTCATTAAGTTTGATTATAAGGATGCATCAAATCTAAGTAGGAACTAAGTAAAAAAAGATTCGCTAGTTTTGAACAAATAGAGAAGAATCTGAACCATTTAACAATGGGATAACATAAGAAGAATTAGAGATCGAAGTTCTTGATTCAGTGGAAGACAAGCCTATTTTTGAATTTGTTTAGGAGATATAACTTTATGTTGGTTAGAAGATTTGGTAAACACCTACCTTTGATTTGTTTTGTTAAGAGCGTCAAATTCATCTAGTGGGGTTAATTTGTTAATTCGTTAACATTGCAGGACCTTTTTAGCTGATCATTAGTGAACTTTGGCCAAAGACTAGCATGAATTAGGTATGAAGAAGATATACCACATAAACTGAGGTAACTTAACCAAATGAAATCGAGTATATTTAAGCTTCGGTTAACTTAGACATATAGTTAGTGTGTTGATCGACTTAGCTATGGTGAGTTAGATTAATTATAGGCATTTTTGTTGAGCCTAAAGATGAAATTGTGATCAAATGATGAATTACATATAAACTAACTGTTCATTTTACATATTTCTTTTATATAGTAGTGGATAAGTGATAAGGTATATGAATTATCTACTAAAATGCTCTGTAATAATTAAAATTTACTATTAAAAAATTTAATTATTAAATTTGTTTTTTCTAAAATTTATATATTTTGAAAATATTTTAAATTTAATTATATGTATTAATAATTATTGAATTAAATTTATTTAATTTAATTACAAAAGTTAAATAAATTTATTAAGTAAAATAAATTATTTGTAATTCTTACTCATAATTAAATAAATACTAACTAATATATATTTAGTTGATAATAAATCGAACTGCAAAAAAATAGAAAACAAAAATTAATTTTTATAGTTTTTATAATTTTTGGAAACTCAAAAATACCAAAATAAAAAAAAACTAAAAACTCAAATAAATAAAATTATTTACTAAATTTTAAAAAATAAAAAAATGAAAACAAACATGGCAAATTCCAGAGTGTTCGACAAAAGTATTGTGACTTTCTTCGGATGGAAATCAATTCTCTCTTAGCGAGTTTTGAAGTTCAGATTATCTATTTCAGTTAACACATTCTTACCCTATTTTACTAAATTCTATCCATATATTTATATGACTGGAATAAGATTAGAACACTATTTTTAATACAGAGGATCTGGTGCTGAGTCTTGGACATATCAACTAAAATGTATATCATTGCATGAATAAGAAACATTTAAATGGAACTCAAATAGACAAACCTCCAAAAGAAATTCACGTACGATGCCCACCAAATTATTAGGAAGTTGCGCGAAGCGTGTTAATACTTGTTCTCACGCCGTAACTATATATGTATAAGTATGCATATAATATTGATTATTAAACATTGCAATGATGTAGGTTTTAAGTATAAGCCAAGCATGTCCCTCATTATCCAACGTAAGGTAAAAAAGAGAGTTCTGTCACCTACTTCACTCCGGAAGTGGAATATCGTCATTTACACTTCATCCGAAACCAATTAACTGTAACTTCGCTCCCTCCCTCGTCCCTCCTACCTAACTGTTGTTCTCCTCGGTAAAACCTCTTTCTGTCATGCCTCTACTGGTTTTTTTAAGCGCTCAGATCTGATTAATGTTTCTTGTAAATTCAACCTTCCTGCTACTTCTCTATCTCGCAATTCTTCCATTCTGTTCGCAGTTTTCCTTTAGTTGACTTTATTTGGTCTCGCAGTCAAATTGTTTGTGTAAGCTGAAGATAATCGCTGTAACTGCATTTTTTCTTACTAGGTCATATGAATTTTTCATGCCAAGATAATTTGATTTTGAAATCTTTTGGTCTTCTGTATTACATGCTAGCTCTTAGACTGAATGAAAGCAGCTTTGCAGGGTTTTGATGTTCATTGGTTGATTCATGTCGAGGTCACGACAGCATTTTGCAGCACATGATTCATCTTCCTCGCCTGCAAGATCGAGGGAGTGGGAGGGCCCGTCGAGATGGACTGAATACTTAGGTTCTGACATGGCTGCTTCGGTCACTTCTAAGACCTCTAGGAATAAGGGTCATGATGGGCAGCCACAAAATTCTGGCTGGTCTCACAAAGGTCTCAACTTGCAGTGGGTGGTCCAACTCACTGAAGTAGCTGTAGGTCTCATGGCCAAAATGTATAGGTTAAATCAGATTTTGGATTATCCAGATCCCGTTGGACATGCATTTTCAGAAGGGTTTTGGAAATCTGGTGTGTTCCCCAACTGTCCAAAGATTTGCTTGCTGCTTTCCAAGAAGTTTCCTGAGCATTTTAGCAAATTGCAACTTGAAAGAGTGAGAATTGTTCCTTACTAAATGATGACAAGTTCTTTTCGTTTTCTTTTACTTATCGGAGCAGTTTATATCTTCTGAAAACTTTATGCAGGTTGACAAGGTTACTCTGGATTCTTTGAATGACAGTGCAGAAGTTCATTTACAGAGCTTGGAGCCATGGGTCCAGGTACAGTGCTAAATTGCCCGTACCTATTTATTTTTCACCATTCTGAACAAATTCATGCTTAAAGTTGCTGCCAGTTTTATTCATTCACGTAATTGATTTTGAGTCTGACACGACCATAACCCATAAAAACTTACCTAGCTTTTATATTTTTATTGGCACATGAAGCAATATCTAAACATGTATACGTAGATGCTCACACACATGCACATGCAAATACACCTGTAAACCCCATTAAAGAATATGTTATGGCGACTCTTGTATTCTCCTGTAACCATCAAGAAGTTCTACTTAATAGCATCATTAGTGATGGTGGTTAACTGTCGTCTGGATATAGTTTTTCCATATCTTGGGTGAAATTTTTGTCAAAACTTGAACTTTGTCAATTGAATTGTACTTCAAGACATTATGTTTCCTGCTTTTTAATAGCTTTTTTGTTTGTGGGGCAGCTGCTTCTTGACTTGATGGCATTTCGAGAGCAAGCTTTGCGACTTGTCTTGGATCTTAGTAGCACAGTTATAACCTTGTTGGTAAGCATCAAAGTTGCTTCTACTTCAACATGCATAGCTTATGTGTTTGACTCAATATGAGATGCCTCAAAAACCAAGACTCCAAAAATTTATCTACTTTAATATGCTGAATTCTTGAGTTTGGAAATCTATGTGTCACAAGGTGGTCAAAGATATGTTAATTGTTGTTTCATGATCTTCTACCCCTTAATAAATTTGACAGTATATTGCAGCCGAATCAGAATTCACTTATACTTCACGCATTTATGGATCTCTTTTGTTCCTTTGTTCGTGTCAATCTTCTATCGGAGAAGGTAAGTTAATCATATTTCTCACTCTTCTAAGTTCTTTTCATTTCACTTTAATATTTGGTTTGTCTGGTTATTGTACATTTGCTCAAGAATGTTCGCCTTCTTAATTGTTTGTGACTTTATGTTTGTTTTTTACTCATAGATACCAAGGAAAATGATGCTGCAAGTGTATAACCTTTTGCATGCAATGGCTAGAAATGATAGAGATTGTGATTTCTATCATCGGTAAGGAATAGTTTCTAATTTCTGTGATATTTCTAGCTACTTCTGTTGTTATGAAACTACCCTTGATCCTCATATTCCACACTTTCTACATACTTATTCTTTTGAATATAAAACCCGTAATCACATGATGATTTTCAACGTTCAGTATGATACTTTGGTTGCTTCATTTCATCCACATTTGGTTAACATTTTATGTCACTCTCACTCTGGTTTCAGGCTGGTTCAATTCATCGACTCTTATGATCCACCATTGAAAGGCTTGCAAGAAGACTTAAATTTTGTTAGTCCACGTATTGGAGAGGTCATTAAACATTTCTTCTCTGACATTATCATATTACAATGAAAATACACTATTTGAATATGGATGTTGAGTGAGAGCAAATTGTTAAATGGTTTCCTCTAATTTGATTTGGTTGGATTACCCTTGATTTGATAATGCATTATTTATAAGAGTGATAAGGTAAAATCTATTAGTAATAACCTGAAATTGAACATGTAACAAACATACTTGTTAGGTCTTGTATTGACATGAAATATTTTCTTCTATGTTTTCTTGCTTCATGACAAAATTGGTGATTCATTCTTACAAATTTCAACTTCTATGTCCAGGTTCTGGAGGCTGTAGGTCCAATTATATTCCTATCCACAGATACAAGGAAGCTCAGAAATGAGGGATTTCTTAGTCCTTATCATCCTCGTTATCCGGATATACTTACAAATTCTGCTCACCCTATGGTACATGCTCAAATTTTATTGTTGCCTTATTTAGTATGAGTTAATTTGAAAGCCTCTATTTCCTTGGTTTTACTTAACCATTCATGTTAATATTCGTTCAGAGAGCACAAGATCTATCAAATGTTACTTCTTACCGGGAATGGGTGCTCCTTGGGTATCTTGTTTGCCCTGATGAGTTGCTTCGTGTCACTAGCATTGATATTGCTTTGGTAAGCCCCACATAATAGGGTCATTATGTTTCTTGGCATGCAATTATGGTTCTTTATTTAGTATATTTTGTGGCAATGAGCTTGATTTCCGTTTTCTCCAATTAGTTAATTGAAATTCATTTAGTCATGCAAGTATTTTCTCATCCTTAATGAGTCATACCTTGATCATAATTGCATCACTAAAGTTTTAGTCTAGCTCATTTTCTTACTTTTCTGAATTTTCATTTTCTGGTCATTGTTTTTAGTTATTGTATCTAGGTTGCATAATATATATGTAATGGATGACCATACATAGTGTTTTCGTTTATGAGATGCTAAAAGAGAGGTTTCTTACCATTCGTGCTTCCTTCCCACTTTCTTTCTCTCAAACAAACACACATGCACACATTCAACTAAAACATAGGGCAAATTTGTCTTTTATGTCTTAGATATTGCATATATTATTACATTTACTATCTGCACCAGTAGACTGACTTCATCAATCGTGTCATTTAGGGAAGTTCAATTACTTATTGCAATAAAGTGGTTATATGAAACTTGGATTTTAGCAGCAGAGTGTTATACTTAAGTGGGATAAACAGGCTTGATCAATTTCTTTTGTTTTGGTTTACACTCATTGGTCTTTCAAGAGATTAGTTTAGAAGAAAAATTTATTTTCTATATGACTAATAGCCATCTCTCCCAAATGGGACATTGGTAAAGCCATATAGCAGGTTATGCTAGTGTTTAAAACAGTTATAGCTAATACTATTTTTTTTTCACTAGCTTTATACTTACTTTTTCATCTCTTCATCACTGTCTTAGGTTGTGCTGAAGGAAAACTTGATTCTTTCACTATTCAGGGATGAGGTGCGTAATTTAAAATTATCTAACTTGTGCTCTCTATTTGCGATTCCTGATTTTGTCAAAAAACTTAAATATGCAGTATGTATTATTGCATGAGGATTACCAATTATATGTGTTACCACGAGTACTAGAATCAAAGAAGATGGCAAAGTCTGGACGCACAAAGCAAAAAGAAGCAGATTTAGAGTACAGTGTTGCGAAGCAGGTTGAAAAAATGATAAGGTATACTAAGTACTGCTAAACTGATTGCTAATGGTTAAACTTCTCCATTTCATATTTGATATCTAGAATAAGACATGCTTAATGAAAGTTCATTATTCAAATACTATAGAATCTGTCAAGAATAATTTATCAACTAAACAAAAATGTAATTAATTTACTTCATTGAGGTGTCAAGCTTAAGAAATGTTTGATTCATAACCGATCTTGTTTTGTGAAGTTCTAAAAGTTGGGGAAGCTTTTTAGCTTATTTATGGGTATAACCTGCATTTAAGTACCCGCATATCTAAGGAGAGTTTTAAGAAGATGCCATTTCTATCCTTTGATACTTTCTTTTAAGCTTCAAACTTATCTAACAGGATTGTGATAGGTTCAGATTAATTTCAACTGAACCATGTACGGCTAGGATGCATAATACTTGCCTCAATTCAGACAGAAGGCATAGGATAAATTTAGTCAACCCAAATTAACTTGGAATTAAGGCTTTTCTTTCTTGATTTGAGTCAAATTCTATTCTCATTGAAAATACAGGCTTGAAATTGGTTTTTTAAGGTTTCATTAGCAGTAAGTATATGCACGAAACATTAAAATAGAACTGAAATAAGGACTAGTAAACTATGGCGTGAACCTGACTATTTATCTTGCAAAAGCATTTCATAAACTTGGGGATTGTTATTGTTAAATTGCATCAATTGCATAGTAGGTATTTTCTATATGCATTTTATAAAATATATAGATTTTTTGTTTGCTTCGATTAATTGACAAAATTTGGTGAAACTTGTTAACTGATTTAAGTAGCTTATTGAGGAGATCTCCTTTTCTTGGGAAAATCCAATATCAAAGTGCTTCAACTTTGCGACTTAATATCTGGTCATTGGGTACAGTGAAGTGCATGAGCAAGCAATTCTATCATGTGACGCAATTCACCTTGAAAGGAGAATATTGTTGAAACAAGAAATTGGAAGGATGGTGCTCTTCTTTACTGATCAACCAAGTCTTTTGGCTCCAAACATTCAGGTACACTAGTGGACCCTCTCGTAATTTTCATATGATATCGCCTTTTATTTTGTGATCTCATAATTTGCCATGTAGTTGTGAAGAAGATTTTCTTATTTGCAATGGCATGTTTTCTTAACTATTGACATATCATCTTCAGGAATCTTTCTATTTGGTAGCAATATTGATCACAGTTCAATAAGTGATGTGAAAATTGATTTATATAAACAAGAATTTTACCCATTTCAAAGACTTACAACTTGAGATTGACATGCTTTGACATTCTTTTGAAGGTTATTTGAGCTTAAATTTATCTGTTCTCGATAAACTCAAACATGAACAAACATGGAGAATCCATGATAGGCAGCATATATTTTTCTTGTGTTGCATATGGAATGTTTGTGCTTCTTTTGCTTTAAGTTTGAAGAAGTCCAAAAAAATCCTAAAGGTTAGTGTCGAAGTATGCGTGAGTGCACAGTAAGCACATGCTTTCTACTGCAGAGTTAGTTAAAGGACATTTTAGATTCGTTCTATTTTTGCATTTTTTCCTTGAATTTCCAGCGAAATAATCAATGCCATATCTAATTCCTAGTTATTTGTATTTTGTACTGTTATGAAGAAAGGTAATTTTTATCTTATGCATTATACAAAATATTGGTACATATTTATAGTGGTTAGGAGTAACTAATTTACAAAATAATCTCCTATTATCAAGCAGAATATCAATCCTAACTTTTATAATCATATCTAAACAGATTATTAACATCCCCCTCAAGTTGGAGCATATATATTAATCATGCCCAAATTGTTACAAATATAATCCACCCGAGCTCCAGTTAGAGCCTTTGTGAATATATCCCCAAGTTCTCCAATTTTAACATATCCTGTGAAAATCAAGTTTTGTTGTATTTTTTCACGAGCAAAGTGACAATTTATCTTTATAAGTTAAGTGTTGTTTGATTATCACACCATAACTTTGCTGGCAATGGGGTTTTAAAACCAATTTCCATTAAGAGTTATTATATCCATATTATTTCACACGATGTATGTGCCATAGCTCTATATTCAGACTTTGCACTAGATCTTGACACGACTTCTTGCTTCATACTTTCCGTGAAACTAAGTCCCCTGTAAGGAAGACACGATAACCAGTAGTTGATCTTTGATCAATCTTAGAGCTTGCCCAATCAGCATCTGAGAAACACTCAATATGAGTATGTCCACAGTTTTTGCATAGAAACCCTAGACCAAGAGCTCCTTTTAAATAACATAATATTTATTCTAGAGTAGCACAATGATAAATGGTAGGAGAAGACATAAATTGACTTATAACACTGAAAAAATATGCAATATTAGGGCAAGTTACTATGAGATATTTCTTTCCACCCATTACCTTATATTTCTCAGGATCTTCAAACAATTCTCCATCTCTGGTGCGTTGTAGATTAGGGATCATTAGAGCACTGCATAGCTTAGCCCCCATCTTTCTAGTTTCAGTTAGTAGATCGAGTACATACTTCCTTTGTGACAAGTGAATGCCTTCTTACTTCTTATCATTTCTACCCCCAGAAAATATTTCATAGCCCTTAAATCTTTTATATGAAATTGACTGTGAAGGAAAGATTTCAAGGATGAAGTACCCATAGTATCACTTCTAGTAATAACAATATCATCTACATATACATTTTAACAAAAAAAACAAGATATCATCTCCATACACAACAAGGAGAATGATACCATATCTAGAATGTCTATAGAATACTGAGTGATTATAATTACTCTTGCTCACGCCAAACTCTTCCATTGCTTGACTAAAATTTTCAAACCAAGAATGGGGACTTTGTTTTAAACTATATAGAGACTTGCAAAGACGACAAACTTTCCCATTCTCCCCCTGAGCATCAAATCTTGGTGGTTGCTCCATATGCACTTCCTCACGAGGGTCTCCATGTAAGAGAGAGTTCTTTATGTCTAACTAATTTAGGGTCCAATCATGAGTAGCTGCCAAAAAAATGAATAGACGAATAGAAGTCGATTTAGCTACAGGAGAGAAAGTATCAGAATAATTCACACCATAGGTTTGAGCATAACCTTTGGCTACAAGTTGTGCTTTAAGTTGAACAATAAATCCATCAGCTAAGGTAACATGGGAAGGATACGAGTGGTTGTGGAATGTAGAAAAAAGACTAGAATTACCTATTATATGATCTGAGGCACCAGAATCAATGACCCGTTGTGATGAAAATGAATGGAGACACGAGGGTATGTTACCTGAATCAACAATAACTGTGATGAACTTTTTAATGCTTCTTCTTATTGTGTAAACTTAGGAAACTCATCTGCAGAAATTGTAATTGTCTTTTGCACAAATGAGTTAGGTGTAGTAGTATTAGCTGTAACATAAGCGAAATGAGATTTTTGAGGTTTATTCATCAGCTTTCGACATGTACATTTAGTATGGCCCGAGTCATGACAATATTGATGGATAATTATTCTAGCATCTTGATTTTTATGATCCCAATTTCCTATCCCTCCTCCTTTGCTATAAGTCTTATGAGTTGACTTTCCAGTGTTGTATCCATTCTTTCGACTTACAAAGGCACTAGAGGTTTGAATGTTGGGGGGAACATATGTACTAACATTTGTGTGGAGTATTCGCGTAAAAACCTCATTTAAGCAAGAAATTTCAGTACTAGAAAGAACCTGAGACTTGGCAACTTCAAACTGAGAGTTAGGACCAGTCAAAAAACTCATTATTGCCATTTGCTCTCGTTGGGCTTATTGAACTTTAACCTTGGGACTAAACGGTAAGAAAACATTTAATTCTTCATAAATCTTTTTGAAATTCATAAAATATGCCTGAATTGATTGATCTTGTTGTTCAATTCGGTAAAATCTCTTACATACCACATAGATACGTGAAATATTTCCTTTTCCTGAATATAAAAACTCTAAATAATCCATCAATTCCTTAATATAATCATAGTGTTTAATTAGTGCAACGACTTGATTGTCAATAGAATTTTGGATTTGTAACAATAGTCGGGCATCATCACATAGCCATTCCTTCAAAATATGGTCTGATGGAGGATTGTCAATAAGGTGATGGTCTTTCGAAATGTTTTTTTCCTTGAAAATTATCAAATTTCATTGAATAATTATAAATACAGTCTAGAGTACAAAAATTCTAGAAGAATCCAAAAGATCTAGATTACATAGAGTTGTGGTTCCTAGTAATTTTCTATGTCTTGAAATCTAAGGGATACTGATGAGACCACATAAACCAATATTACTCCAATCCCTCTTCTCTTCATACTGCTTGTCAAATTTGCTGCTATTCCTCTTGCTAATATAGCCAATCTGTAGCGCAGAAAAATGTCCTGAAAAACCATTGCAATACTTCTACTTTCTTGTTTGAAAACTTTACAATTAAACTCTTTCTAGATGTAGTACACCAAAGCTGCCTAGCTTAACTTAATTGCTTTGAGATTTGTGGCAGTAGGCACTCTAAGTTTCCCCAACCAAGTAATAGTTTTACTCCAAGAGTCCATTGGTCTGTCCATGTTGAGAAAAAGATGCATATGGCCCCAGACTTGTCGGATATACCTACATCTAATCATCAAATGATCCAGACTTTCCAGTTTAGTATTACATAACTCACAGTTCAATGTGTTGATGGAGAACTTGATCTTATCCCTCGTAAGCAGCAACCCTCCATTGATTCCCACCCATAAGATGATTGAATGAGCTGGGTTGATGTCACTGTCCCATACTAAGGCTGTCCACTTATGCCTTGTGCTCTTTGTAGTCTATAAAAGTGTTATGTAGGCTTTTGTGCTGAACTTCCTTGAGTTGTCTGCTAGCCACTGAATTTCATCTTGCTCTCCTTCTTGGCATCTAGGCAGCTCTTCCATAATGAGTCTGGCACATCTACTATTATGGAAGGGCCATATCCACTTATTATTACTAATTAACATACTTACTTTAGTTTCTGGATTTACGACCAATTTCAAGGGCTGTACCTCTTTCACTTGATATAAGGGGCCTTTACGCTGTGTATGGTTGATGTCTCCGTGGGTGGAGACAGATAACAAAACACAAAAATCCTGTGTCTAGCAGTGTTTGGTTGCTGACATTGCCCATTTTTGTTCTGTCTCTAGTTCACAAAAACACAAATTTTTTGTTCCTTCCAAAACTGTGGCACAACTTTCTTGTACCTGTCACAGAAACAAAACACGTGGGGTGTTGGATAAAAATACACCCACATTATTACTATAAATAGCAAAAAAGGACATTCTTAATAAAATATAAGGCTTGAATGTGTCTTTAACTTATTATGTAATTAATTCCATGAATGCTTAGATGTTTTATTAAATTATTATGTACTAGAATTTCTAACT
>JANQBM010000222.1:22825113-22849955 GCA_025594535.1 Erythroxylum domingense | reverse complement strand
ATACAATTAAAAAAATACTAATACAAATCATTCGTTTTAAAATAATCAATGAATTACATATTTCCAATCATATTATATTGCAGGGGTACTTTGGTCATTGACACTGTTTTCTATGTTCTGTCAACTGCAATCAAACAAATTTCTGTCTTCGAGATACACAGTTTTATCTGTTTTGTCCATTATAACCAAATACCTCTCTGTCTCTAATTTTTGTTCTGTTCTGTCTCCAAATTTTTGTTTTGTTCCGTCTCAGTATATGGATCACAGTAACCATACGCAACGTTATAGTGCAATTATCATACCAAAATGACGTGCTTTCTCCATTCTCAATCCTATGGAACACCTAATTTTGCATCTATTGTCTGGTCTCTAGAATTTCCTTTAAAGTTCCTGACATGTCCTGCGTTGGCTTTAAGATCCAAATGCTTTTATGCTTTATGAATACATTGTGTATCAATTTCACCCATAAATCCTCCTTTTTGTAGCACAACCACCACAAATTCTGTCCCTTGCTCACTCTGTGAATCATCCTTGCAGAATGAAGTCCCAGACCCCCTGATGCTTAGGTCTACAAATTTTGTTCCAACTAATCTTCGCTTTGCTTCTTTCTTGGTTTGAGCCACTCCACAAGAATTCTCTAAGTTTCCTGTCTATTTCTTTAAGGATATTTGGGATGGATAAATGGTTGACCCAATAAGTAGTAAGATTGCTTATTATTGTCTGAATTAGCTGTAGCTTGCCTCCATAGCTAAGGAACCGATTGCTTCATTGGTTGATTCTTCCATGTATTAGGTCCAACAAAGATTTGCAATCTATGACACTGATTCTTCTTTGAGAGATTGGTACCCCTAAGTATTTAAAGGGTAGACTCCCTTGTGTTAATCCCATCTCGATAGCTACAGAAACTACCTCTCTACTTGAGTTGCAAGATAAGTAGAAACAACTCTTCAGTGAGTTGCATCTTTGGCCTGAGATCTCTTGGAACTCCTTCATTACTTGCAAGGTTAGATTTTCTCAGCTCTGCAAAACAATAGCAGGTCATATGCAAAAGCTAGATGTCTGAGCTTCATACCTTTACATCTGCCATGGATCTGGAATTCTGGGTGCCTCTGTATGTTATTCGCGAGAAGAGTTGACAAAACCTCCATGCAAAGTACAAACAGGTAAAGGGATAATAGGTCCCTTTGCTTTAAGCCCCTCCTTGCTTTGATCAGGTTTGTAGGTTCCCCATCCTCCAAGATTGTCATAGAAGCAGTGGTTATACATTCCTCTATCCATTTTCTAAACAGAGGAGGATAACCTAATGCTTCCAATATATTAAATAGAAAGCTCCAGTTGATTGAGTTATAGGCCTTTGCAACATCCATTTTTTTGGGAATTCCTCATTCTCCTTTGACAATTATATCCCTCTAACAACTCCTAACATGGTAGGATATTTGTTCCCATTGATCTCCCCTTGATGAATTCATTCTGTCATGGGCTGATTAACTTTCCGAGACTTGCTCTCAACCTATTTGCTAAAATCTTCGTGATAGTTTTGTATAGAAAGTTACAATAGGCTATTGGCTTGAATTGTTCTAGCTTTCGGGCATTGCTTTGTTTGGGTACAAGGCAGATAAGCGTTTTATTCCATTCCTAGAGGATTGTTCCTCTCTTATAGAACTCTCCCACTGCTGCTAGCACTTCTTCTCCTACAATATCCCAATGTTTTTGAAAGAATCTCCCATTGTATCCATCCGGTCCTAGGGCTTTGTCTCATTGAAAAAATAGCATTCTTGATTTCTTCCGTTGTTATTTCTCTAACCAACTCCACCTTGTCTTCTTCATCAACCTTTTTAAGCCCTGCTAGAACCTCTGCGGGTATGGCTCTTATTGGTAGGGTAGACCTATACTGCCTAGTAAAATACTCTAAGGCAACCCTCTTTTTACCTTCTATGTCCTCATGGATCTGCCCTGTTTCGTCTTCCAGCATTCTGATAGAATTCTTGTTTCGCCTAGCTAAAATTGAACTCATAAAATACTTAGTGCTTCTCTCTCCCTCCATCTAGAACACGCTCAATTTCTGCCTTAGTATTGGTACTAGTCAATAGTTAATTACACTTTTCCACCAGTGCAGATTCCCGTTTTCTTAATTGCAAATCTTTTGGTCTGTCCAATATTCTCTTATGACATTTCTTTAGCTCCTCCAAAGCATCATCTTTAGCTTTTAAACTTGGTTGAACTCTTTTTCTGCTGAACAGTTTCAGTTATCACTCCCTGCATTTCTTCTATGAGTACGTTTCTGAATTTAGGATTGTCCATCAAGTGATTGAATATCCTAAGCATCAGCTTTAGCTTTTAAATCTGGTTGAACTCTTTTTCTGCTGAACAGTTTCAGTTATCACTCCCTGCATTTCTTCTCTGTGTATGTTTCTGAATTTAGGATTGTCCATCAAGTGATTGAATATCCTAAATGGGGCCTTCCTCTTCCTGTCACCTGTTAGCAATTCCACTACGATTGGACTGGGATCTGATACACTTGGATCATCAAACAAAGCACTGCTTGTTGCCTATATCCACTTGTCATTAACATCTGTCCAATTTTTTCAACGGAAACCATTCCCTGGATTGCTTATTATTCTAGTATAAGAGTTGCCATACCATTTCAGATTAGCCAAAACTGTCCTCTCCACCATCTCCTGAAGTTCTTGACAGTCTACTTGTTTCCAATGTCTCACATCCCTTGATTCTTCTGACTTGAGAGTATAGTTATAGTCTCCGATAACTATCTTTGGCAGACTCATGATATTGTAAGTTTTCTCCATCTCATTCTAAGCATGTAGTCTCTGGAATTTATGATTGGCCACATACAACACTGTAGTTGCAATCATAGTCCTAGTGGCTTTCATCAAGACATCACAATGGATCATGCTGATCATTTTCAATATACTTCACTAAATCCACTTTCTGAGGATTGAAGCCTATTATCACTCTCTCATTGAAATGGTGATCATGGTTACTCATTACCCTACATCTTTTGTCTAGGAACCATAAACACTTCTCCAATTGCTCCCTCTTTATTTTGGTATCCAATAAACCAACAAAATCTAACTTGCTGTTCTTGATAAACTTCTTAACTGCAAGTTGTTTATTTAGGCTATTACATTCCATACTGCAACCTTAATCATTTTCTCCTTTTACCTGCCCTTCTTCTCTTATAGTTCCTATTTTACACCAATTTAAATAATTGTGACCAGTCAATTTATATTTTGTGATTTTAAACATCACAAGAATAGCATAAATTACAGCTAGTTTCTATTTATTAGCCATGGTAAAATAAATCAAATATACCACACAAGTTCACAAAATATAAATTGACTGGACAGAACCTAAGGAAGAAGGAAGCAAAAGTATTTACTACTGCTCACTGGGCATAAGACTCATATAGGCTTTGATGCCATGTTATGAAGAAAGGTGATATGTATCTTATGCATTATACAGAGTATTGATACATATTTATAGTGGTTAGGAGTAACTGATTTACAGAATAATCTCCTATAATCAAGCAGAATATCAATCATAACTAATATAATAATATCAAAACAGATTATTTGATTTTATCTAATCTGTAACAGGTACTAATACTGATTTTTACTCAAATGAAATTTTTTGTGTTTCTTAAGAATTCTGATTGAATTTGACTTAAATGGCATTTTAAAATGTTAAAGAATTTGAATAAGGAAGTGGATAGCTTATCCCTTATTTTACTGTTTTGCATTATGCTGCAATCAATTTTACAGATTTACCGTAGCAAGGAGTGAATATAACAGCTACCAGCATTTCTTGCTGCTTTCCCTTTTTTGTGTTGCCTCCAGATGGTATTTTCTGCCCTGGCTTTGGCTCAATCTGAGGTCATTTGGTATTTCCAACATGTAGGAATTGCTTCTTCGAAATCTAAAGCTACTCGAATGGTGCCAGTAGACATAGTATGTACTCCGGATCTCTCATTCGCAATAATATCACTTGTGTATTGAGGTTGCCAACTTCCTAACTTAGTGGTTAACTTGATCTGGTTCAATTTCTGGTTGCAGGATCCAAGTGATCCGACAATTGGTTTCTTATTAGATGGTATGGACCGTCTTTGTTGTTTGGTGCGCAAGTACATTGCAGGTTAGACTGGATTTGATAAGGTTAATTTTTTTTTCCAAGTAATTCATATTATTTTGTTGATTATGAAGGTTGTAGGCTGCTAGGCCTCCAAGTAACATCCATCAATGCATCTAAAATAAACTTTTTATTTCACTATGTCCCACTTCTACTGCTATATTTTAATCTGAGTTTCCAAGGGAATAAGGTTATAAATTCTCAACATTGCCAAACTACCCCATATTGCCCATTACCTTTGTGAATGCTCTCATTATCAATGATATAATGCTGATTAACTATTTCTTGATTTTCTGGTTGAGAAACTGGAACACCAAGATTTTAACTTTCAGTTGCACATCGTAACGTAATGGAAAACATTTGCAACAGAGGTAGCTAGTGGCTGTCATTTCTGAGTTGCATCATAATCTTATTATCTTTATCATGGACCATCTCCTTAAATGTCCAAGAGCTTAATGATCTTTTTCTTTTATATTTTTTATGCCATTTTAGACTTGTGAGTTATGGCTGAATGATTTTATAATGAATTTTCACATCTGATGCAGCAATTCGAGGCTATGCGTTATCATACCTTTCTTCATGTGCTGGTAGAATCAGATTTTTGCTGGGAACTCCTGGGATGGTGGCTCTTGATCTTGATGCTAGCTTGAAAGGGCTTTTTCAGCAGATTGTCCTACATCTTGAAAACATACCAAAACCACAGGGTGAAAATATTTCCACGATCACATGTGATCTATCTGTAAGAGATCTGTCTAAATCATAGTCAATGTTCTTGTAGTGGAAAGTATTTTTTGATTTGAACTTATAATGTTCTTATTATATTCATTAACTATTAACCCTGCTGAAGATTTAATTTATGGAGAGGACATAATGGAACTAAACTGTTGTGGAACAGGAGTTTCGAAAGGATTGGTTAGCGATATTGATGATTGTCACATCCGCACGGTCATCTATAAACATAAGACACTTGGAGAAGGCTACTGTCTCCACTGGAAAGGAAGGATTACTATCTGAAGGGAATGCTGCATACAATTGGTCCAGGTATTGATTTAATCCACCATATCTGCTATGTGAGGGGCATGAGACAAGTGTCGACATGTTTATTTCCGCATGTCCAAGAACGTTAGATATCATTAATTATCTATATCTAACGTTCTTGGACATTCGACTGGGCTTCTCCAATTTATGTGAGTAAATGTATCACTTGTAGTAATTCATGTGGCCAGAACCACAGTGCCATACTCTGTTTGCTTAACATTAAGCAACAACACTTTTCTTTTTTTTAAATTCTGGGAAATATCTTTGCTAGCTTCTTAGGGGTTTTTCGTAATTTCTTAAGGTGTTACTATGCTATGCCACATATTTTAAAAATGACAGATGACCTTGCATCAAATACATGTCTGTCCTGTTTGGCTGAAAGGACTAAGGAGTTCTAAGCTACTTTCAGTTGGATTTGGTTAGTTTGTGTTCTTTTTTATTATGGAATGAAATTCGTGATACAATTGATAAAATTTGTGTAATTAATGATTTTTGTAATTTTTGTAATTACTTTTACTACTATACTACTACTACTATTACTACTACTACTATTATTCTTTTCAATTTCTCCCCTATCTTTGATGCCATATAAATGTAAACAAATGAGAGATTGCAAGAGTACCGCCTAAGGAAAATCATATGCTTAGCCTATGTATATGTATTTTTATACAGGTGAGGTTACATAAATTTACTGGAATAATAACATAAATACCCTTAAATACTTCTTTCATAGTATTTAGATATAGAACAATTTGGAACATGAAGCAAACTTTTAGGTGGGTCCCTTCTAATGCAGATGTGTTGATGAACTGGAGTCTCAATTGTCAAAACATGGAAGTTTGAAAGCTCTGTACTTCTACCACCAGCACCTTACATCTGTGAGTTCTTATCTTTCTTAAAAAAGTGTTAACTCTTGAAGTTGAAAAGTTTGATTCCTGGGAGTGATTCAGTCTCCCTTTTTTTGTTATAATGACAGATTTGAAACACTATGTTGCTTTTGAATTCAATCTACCCTGGCTGGACCAATTCATAACTGGATTTTATGTTTCCTTTGGTGGATAGTTCTTGATTTTATGTTAAACCTAAAGAAACAGCACATTTCAATTAACTTTTGTTGTAATTAAAGGTTTTTAGGAACACTATGTTTGGACCGGAAGGACGCCCTCAGCACTGCTGTGCTTGGCTTGGTGTTGCCAGTAGCTTTCCAGAGTGTGCTTCCCCAATTGTTCCAGAAGAGGTAATCCGTTGACCTTTTCCTTTCTTTTTCATTTGTTAGCTTGTCGTGTCGGTTGGTGCAAGATCTGGATACTTGATAATTATTTTTCAAAAAGTTATGAATAGTCAGAGAAAATTCAACCTAAAACAAAAAAGAGAAGATAATAAGCAAACCCTAAATTGGAGAAACCAACTTCACAAGAATCTGCTCTAATCCCTTGTGTTAGAATCAACTTTCTTGAATTCCTTATTTAGTTTTGCATCAACAGCAGTACTGCTTTTGCCTATGCCACTGACCTTTCTTCATTAATGCACGTGCATTTGTTAATGCACATGTAACACTGTCTACTAGTAAATGACCGCTCTTAGTTAGATTGCAGCTGAAACTATTATGGTTTATAATGAATCCTCTTTTATTAAAAATTCAAATATAAAGGCTGCTAAAATAAATTAGTGAACATATACATCATTAAACAGTCAAAACAAAAGACATGCCACAGTTAAGGTGGTCACACAAGTGTCTTAATACTAAAATCTCATATATGGCTTTGAGCTCCCGAGCAAGTGATGCTATCCAATGGATTCATCACCATAGCATTACTGAACTTACCAAAAAAATAAAAAGAACAAGTGTAAAAGAAAAAATAATCAATACATTGACTTAGGAAAATCGACAACTTTCAAGTAAAGTATCCAAATTAGCCTGGACTTCATTTTTTAGCACTTTAATACCTGAACTCTCACTTGTATCAAATATAAACGTTAGTCCCTGTTGGTGACCACCGATAATTGAAATGATGTAACTTGTCATGTGTATTATTTTTTATGTTTTGACATACATGACATTACACCTGTACTGTTTTTTAAAGCACATTTACATTTTCTTTTGAAGTGTTAACAAAAAGGAAACAATCCACATAACCTTGTTTTGTAAAACGAAAGCTGAAAAGAACGCTTCGATATTTGGATTTAATTATTCGATTTCAAAAAGTAAAGAGATGGTAAATTACATCCAGCTGCACTGGGCTCTTTGATTCATGGCTTCCCAACAGTAAAGAGGACCCATGAGAGTTTCTGATGATGAACTAGGAACTTTCTTGACCATTACCATATCTTGAAACTGAAAAACTTTGACTTCCTGATGTTGGTTTTCTTTTCATCAACATCTCTATCAATTGATTAACTCCCTGTTTGCGCATTTCTCCCTTTCATAATGTTTGGGCTACCAGTAACAGTACCTATGGCAGGGCATAATGTCACCCGCAAATCCATCAACCACAATGTATTGGTATGATGCCAGTTAGGAATATCTTCTAGCATCCATATTACTACTACTACTCTCTCCCTCTACTCTCTCTACTGCATGATTGGAATTTCTGAATTTTACAGGTCTCAAAGAAAAAACCCTTCTTGAATTGACTATGTCTCTCTCTGCAGCTTTCTGGCTGATAAAGACCCAAATTGCAACATTGTTTGTGAACCTTGTAGAATTCACAAAAGTAATCTTAACTTGTCATTCTTGTAGAATTCACGAAGACAAACAGCACAATGAAAAGGCTTGTTTATGCTCACAATCTCTTTGTAAAGAATCACTGTAATGCATCGGTAAAAGCTTGATCTAGCCCTGAACCTAGTAGGTGGAAATTTTGCTGTAATTGCCTTTAAAATTCATCAGTCCCAGCCATTTCTGGACACCTATTAGATTCAGACAATAAAGAGGAAGATCTATGCTTTATAAGAAGTCTAACAAGCTAGTTAAGAAGACCAGCTATGAAAAACACAACAGCTAGAATGGCCATTATAAAGGGCTTATTTCTCCAGAAGAAGATTGTTTCTGATAATCACTTAGCAACGGTGGAGGTGAAGTTGAGATAAAAAATACATCATGGGGATGGTGGTTAGAGTAGCTTCGTTCCTAATTTGACATCAAATGCAGAACATTTCACTCGATCAACATGCTTGAACACTGTAACTGTTCTCTACTTTTAATTCTTTAACAGTCCATCACTTTTGTGATGCTTTCCTGTATTGTTCTCAGGTCATAACAACCTCAAAAGGCCATATTTTTTGAAAACAAGAAGTAAAAATTAGTACACGTGAGATGCCATATCAGCTTAGTTAACGGTGATCACTAATAGGGACTAACATTGGGCTATATTTGATACAAAGTGAGAATTCTGATATTAAGGGGTGCTAAAACATAGAGTTTGGGCTAATTTTGATAATTTGCTTAAATTTGGAGATTAAAAATATCAGTTTTCTCAACTATTGATTAGGTTAGGTTCCTTTACATATAATACTAATATAATTTGTCAACATTCCAAGATAGGATATCAAACTACTGTAGTCACCTAAAACCAAGTCGACTGTCGAGAACTTCAGGAGGTGGTGGAGAGAACAGGTTTGACTGATTTGAAATGGTACGGTAATTCTTATACTTGGACCAATAAGCAATTGGGGGATTGGTTTTTGCTGAAAAAATTGGACCGATGTATGGTTAATGACAAATGGATAGAGAACTAACCAACAAGTAGCGCTTTGTTTGATGATCCAATTGTGTCGGATCACAGTCCAATAGTAGTGGAACTGCTAACAGGCGATAGGAAGAGGAGGACCCCATTTAGGATCTTCAATCACTTGATGGACAATCTTGACTTTACATACTCATCAAGGAGATGCAGGGGGCTATACTTGGATCAAAAGGATATCAGATCACCATGAGACTTATAGCCTTGTAGAACCGACTGAGATTGCTTAGCAGGAAAACAGTCCAATCAGACTTGAAAGCTCAAACTGATGCTCTGTAGGAGCTAAAGCGATGTCAGAAGAGAATATTGGATAGACCAGAAGATTTGCAACTAAGGACACAGGAAGTTGCATTGGTGGGAAAATATAATCAACCAATACTCTATTAAGGCAGAAATCTCGGATGCTCCAGATGAAGGAGGGTGAGAGATGAACTATTTTATGAGGTCAATTTTGGCTAGGAGGAATAAGAATTCTATCCGAATGCTGGAAGATGACACGGGGCGGATCCATAAGGACATCGAAAGGAAGAAGAGGGTTGCCTTAGAGTACTTTACTCGACAATTTGGGACTGTAATGCCAATAAGAGATATACCCACAGAGGTTCTAGTAGGGCTTAAACAACTTGATGAAGACGAAAAGGTGGCGTTGGTAAGAGAAATAACAAGGGAAGAAATCAAGAATGCTATTTTTTCAATGAACCTCGACAAAGCCCCAGGACCAAATGGTTATAATGGGAGATTCTTTCAAAAACACTGGGATATTGTAGGAGAAGAAGTGGTAGCAGTAGTGGGCAAGTTCTATAAGAGAGGAACAATCCTCAAGGAATGGAATAAAATGTTTATCTTCCTTATTCCCAAACAGAGTAATGCAAGGAAGATGGAACAATTCAGGCCCAAGCTTGCTGTAATTTTCTATATAAAACCATCACGAAGATCCTAGCAAATAGATTGAGAGCGAGATTGGGGAAGTTAATTAGCCCAGAATAGAATGTTTTCATCAAGAGGAGATTAGTGGAAACAAATATCCTACTATGCTAGGAATTGTTAGAGGGCTATCACTCTAAGAGGAGAATGAGTAATTACTCCCTAAAGATGGACCTTGCAAAGGCCTATGACTCAATCAACTGGAGCTTTCTTTTTGCTATATTGAAGGCAGTCGGCTATCCTCCTCCGTTTAGAAAATGGGTTGAGGAATGTGTAACTGCTGCTTCTATGGCAATCTTGGTGGATGGGGAACCTACAAACCTGATCAAAGCAAGGAGGGGCTTGAGGCAAGGGGATTCATTATCTCCTTACCTGTTTGTCCTATGCATGGAGGTTTTTTCAACTCTCCTTGTGAATACCATACGAAAGCACTCGGAATTCCAATTCCATAGCAGATGTAAAGGTATGAAGCTCCACACCTAGCTTTTGTAGATGACCTTCTATTGTTTTGCAAGGTTGAGAAAAACTCAATTGATATAATCATGCAAGCAATGAAGGAATTCCAAAAGATTTCAGGTTTAAGAAGCAACCCTTTGAAGAGCTGTTTCTACTTATCTTGCAACTCAAGTAGAGAGGTAGCTTTTACAGCTATTGAGATGGGCTTAACACAAGGGCGACTACCCTTCAAATACTTGGGGGTACCAATTTTTCAAAGAAAAATTAGTGCTGTGGATTGTAGACCTCTGTTGGACTTAATTCATGGCAGAATCAACCAATGGAGCAATCGATTCCTTAGCTATGGAGGCAGGCTATTGTCAATTCAAACAATACTGAGCAATCTTACCACTTATTGGATCAACCATTTATCCATTCCCAAAGGTATCCTTAAGGAAATCAACAGGAGACTTAAGGACTTCTTGTGGAACGACTCAAACTAAGGCAGAAGCAAAGTGAAGATTAGTTGGGACAAAATTTGCAGACTTAAGCAATAGGGGAGATTGGGCTTCCATTCTGCAAGGATGAAACATAGGATGAGGAGGGGCGGAATTTGTGGTGGTTGTGCTACAAAAAAGGAGGATTTATGGGTGAAATGGATACCCAATGTATGCATTAAGCACAAGAGTATCTGGATCCTATAGTTAAGGCAGGATATGTCAAGCACTCTCAAAGAAATTCTAGAGACCAGACAATGGATGTAGAATCAGGTGTTCCATAGGATTGGGAATGAAGCCCGTCTTTTTGGTATGATAATTGGCACTGTAAAGGTCCCTTATATAAGGTAGAGGAGGTACAGGCCTTGAAATTGGTGGTGAATCCAACTACTATAGTAAGTATGCTCATTCGAAATAATCAGTGGATATGGCCCTTCCACAATAGTAGAAGTGCCAGCTTCGATGTTGGGCAGGAGAGCAGGATGAAATTCATTGGCAAATGGATAACTCAAGGAAGTTCAACACAAAAACTTGCAAAATATTGTAATAGGCTACACAGAGCACAAGGTAGGAGTGGGTAGCCTTAGGATGGGACAATGATGTTAATCCAGCTCACTCATTCATCTTATGGATGGGAATCAATGGAGGGTTGCTTACAAGGGATAAGATCAGGTTCTCTATTAGCAATTTGAATTGTTAGTTATGTAATGCTGAGTTGGAAAGTTTGGAACACCTCATGATTATATGCAGGTATACTGGACAAGTCTGGGGTCTAATACAGGTTATACTCAACGTGGCCTGACCATGGATTCTTGGATTGAAACTATTGCTTGGCTGGGGAAACTTAGAGTGCATAATGCGACTGATCTTAAAGCTATCAAGTTAAGTTAGGCAGCCTTGGTGTACTACATATGAAAAGAGCGCAATTGTAGAGTATTCAAACAAGAAAGTAGAAGCAATGAAATGGTTTTTCAGGTCATGTTCTTACATTGTAGATTGGCCATGTTAGCCAAAGGAATAACTGCAAATCTGACAAGTAGCATGAAGAGCAGATGGGGATTGTAGTAATACTGGTCTAAGTGGTCTCGCAAGTTTCCCTTGATCTCAAGATGTCACAAATCTCTATAATCTAGATATTTTGGATTATACTAATTTTTTGTCATGTAGATTGTATATGTATTTTTCTAATGAAATCTATTAATTTTTGGAAAAAGAAAAACTACTGTAGTAATATTTCCTATATAGGGATAACATACTAACAACAAATCTCTACAATTTTCTTTCTCTTACTAAAATTCAGTTAAATCCTACCACCTCTCTCCTCTGTTTGTCCTTAATACATGAACCTAACCCTTAATCCAGTTTACATGTGTTAAGAGGTTTGATATTTGTATGTTATGTAACTTATATGGGAATATTTTACCTTGCGTGTACCTAGGTATCCTGTTGATGCAAAATAACTTAAAGTATGTAAAAGAAATAAAAGAGCAAAGATTAGTCAACCACAAGCTTTAATTTGGTGGTATGAGGATTGAAAATTAAGTTGACAACGAAAGATAAGGGCTGAAATTTAGATTATGTTAGGATTCCTTATTAGTTTGGAAGTAGCAGTAAGTTAAATATGTTATTTTATTTTACATATGTTATTCTAGTTATTTAGGACTTAATATAATTTTTATTAGAATATGATTTAAATTTGTTAAGAACCCTTTCCTACCAGAATAAGGGTTCTAAAAACTTATTTATAAATATATGTATATTCAGCCCTTCAATGACAAGCAATATGAAATTTTTCTACAAACTTGAGTTTTCAACTAGAAGGTGTGATGCTTTCTTCTAAGAGTGATTCTTAGACATTAGGAGTAATTCCTAATTTTCTACTCTCCATTGTTTGTGTTCTTCACAAAATTCCTGCCATCTTAAACCTAAACTCCTAACTATATTAAACTCTGAAATTCTGAGCCCAAATTTCTAGTAATCAAATCCTAAAAACCCAACTATACCAGTATTCCTAGCCAAAATCTAACCTTGAAGTTTGATATCCCAGCAGTCTAATATCAGCCATATGTCCTAATTTTGTAATTTTTAGCTATGGTAGATATTAGGTTGCTGGACTATCAGGTTTGAAGGTTGAATTTTGGCTACGAATGTAGAATTTTCAGATTTTGTATGGCTGGAATTTTAAGGTTTGGTTGCTAGAAGTTTAGGTTTAGGATTTGGTGGTTTAATATGGCCGGAATATAGTTTTGAGATGGTTAGAATGTAGGTTTGAGAGGGCTGGAATTTAGGTTAGGGTTGATGGAATTTAGAGAAGAAACACTAAGAATGAAAAGTAGGGAAGTAAGAATCACTCGTAGGATCTAAGAATCACTCTTAGAAGAAAGAATCACACCTTCTAGTTGAAAACTCAAAGTTATAGAAAAATTTCAGATTGCATGTTATTGATGAAAGACTAAGTACATATATATGGTATTCTTAGAATCCTTATTCTAGTAGGAAAAGGATTTCTAATTTAAATCCTAATATAATAGAAATTCTATAAGTCCTATTCAACTAGGATAATATATCTAAAATAGAATAACATAATACTACTACTTTCTATCTAATACGGAATCCTATATCTGAATTTCAGCCCTTATCTTCAATTTCAACTCAATTCCCAATCTTCATCTCACCAAATCAAAGCTTGTGATTGATTAATCTTTCCTCTTTTATTTCTCTTATAGACTTTTAAGTTCTTTTGCATCACATCCCCTATATAGGGGTAATAGGATTAGCTTGTGTTGCCTTACTATTATAAAAATATGGGGTAAGACCTAGTAAACAAGTCATTATATTGTCTATTTTTCATATTTACTGCATGCCAACACTTGGTTATTTAATGTTTCTGCGATTAAGACATGGTTCTGATTAATTATATCAACAATTATCATGGTGGTGTTTCTTCCTGTGGGAAAAAGATGATTCTGCCGATCCACTTCAAATCTTAGGTTTTCATTGTTCAGTTTTTGGTCCATTAAGAAGGTTTTTGCTTAAAGTCTAGAAAGTAGATAATGGGGCCTTGTGCTTTGCTTAATAATTCTCTACTCTAATCTACTTATGTTAACTAGTTTCAAGTTGATCATTCACTTTTCTTGGTGAATTATTTCAATTTAAGTTTATTCATTTCTAGAAACCTTTTAGTGATAATGAAATATTTCCTTATCTAGGAATTAACAAATGCAATCACAACATCCATTGTACTTCATTTATTGTCTCAAACAGGTAACTAAAGTTGGACGAGATGCTGTCCTGTATGTTGAGTCTCTTATTGAATCTATCATGGGAGGTTTGGAGGGTTTGATCAATATTCTTGACTCAGAAGGAGGATTTGGTGCATTGGAATCTCAGGTTGCATTTTTAATTCATGCTGTGTTAGTAAGGAATTCTTAAAATGATATTAGTTCACTCGAACTAAAATTTTTAAGAACGTTCAGCTTCTTCCAGAGCAGGCTGCTTTGTATCTGAATAATATATCTAGAGTTACAATTCCTTCAGCAAAATCTCCCAAGGGAACAATTGGTTTTCCTTTACCTGGGCATGAAAGCTATCCTGAAAACAATAGTTCTATCAAAATGTAAGTTTTGTGACCGTTGTTTCTGTTGGGAATCATGGATACAGTTGGGGTTTTGACCAAATGTTGGTGGCAGGTTGGAGGCTGCAATGCAAAGATTGACCAATTTGTGTTCAGTTTTGAATGATATGGAGCCCATATGTGTGCTAAACCACGTCTTTGTGTTAAGAGAGGTAACACATGCCAACTTCTCTTCCATTTTAGTTGGTTAGTTACATGATAGGAAATTTCTTGATGTGCGCCTGATTTCCATAAATAAGGAGCTATTTTTCTATTTGAAATTAGACAAGATCAGGCAACTTGGAGTTTACTTTTCTAACAGCTTTAGTCTTGTGTGCAGTACATGAGAGAGTGCATCCTAGGGAATCTGAGAAGGAGACTGCTAACAGTATTGAAGACCGACAATGATCTTCAACGGCCTTCTGTATTGGAGTCAATCATCCGAAGGCACATGAGTATAGTTCATCTAGCTGAGCAGCATGTCAGCATGGATCTAACCCATGGTATTCGAGAAGTTTTACTTTCAGAGGCTTTCTCAGGACCAATTTCTTCTCTCCATCTGTTTGATAAACCAGAAGAGCAACTCTCTGGATCAGCTAATGAAATTATATGCAACTGGTACATAGAAAACATTGTGAAGGATATGTCAGGTGCTGGAATCATGTTTACACCAATGCACCAATGCTTCAAGAGCACAAGGCCTGTAGGTGGATATTTTGCGGAGTCAGTTACTGACCTCAGAGAACTGCAGGCCTTTGTTCGTGTTTTTGGTGGATATGGAGTTGACAGGCTAGACAGGATGATGAAAGAACACATGGCTGCACTCCTTAATTGCATTGATACATCATTACGGTCAAATCGTGAAGTCTTAGAGGCAATTGCTGGTAGTATGCATTCTGGTGACCAGATAGAAAGAGAAGCATGTTCAAAACAGATTGTGGACTTGGACACCGTCATTGGATTTTGTATTGAGGCAGGACAGGCACTTGCATTCGATCATCTTCTTGCAGAAGCTGCTGGGATTGTTCTTGATGAAGATGCACCATTGATTCATTCGCTACTTGCTGGGGTTGTAAAGCATATTCCAGAACAAGTACCTGAAAAGAAAGAAATAAGGAGGATAAGATGGGTTGCTAACAGTGTTAATATTGTTAAGGATCATGATTCTGAATGGGTGAGGTCAATCTTGGAAGAGGTTGGGGGCGCAAATGATGGTTCTTGGACCTTATTACCCTACTTATTTGCCACCTTCATGACATCAAGCATTTGGAACATGACCGGCTTCAATATTGATACAGGTGGCTTCAACAACAATATCCATTGCTTGGCAAGGTTGTTTTACTGCCTTTGTTTAAATATATGTACATACTCATAATGAACTTGAAACAAGAGGGTATAGAAAATATCAGAAGAAAAAGCCACTTTATTTCTCTAATTATATGTAATTTATACACGAGTATAACCTATTCTAATACTACTAAACTACTAGATTTTTCTTATATACTAACTTATCCAATCTATAGTATATCTTATCTTATCTACTAGAAGATAAACTTGTCTCCTAGAAGATAATCTCCTAAGCTAACTAAGCTTATCTAAAATAATTATTCAACACTCCCCCGCAAGTTGAGGAATAGATATTTATCATTCCCAACTTGCTTAGAATTGTCTCGAATCTAGGCGTAGGCATGATCTTTGTGAAGATATCAACTTCCTGTGCTTCAGTAGGGACATAGCATAGATTAATGCCCCCTTCTATTTCACATTTGATAAAGCTCCTGTCAATTCTAACATGTTTTGCTCGTTCATGTTAAACTAGATTCTTCACTATACTGATGGTTGATTTACTATCACTGAAGACTTTGGTGGGAGAGGAAGTGGTAATTTGTAGGTCCTGCATCAACCTCTCTAAACCAAATAACTTCACAAATTCCTTGTGTAATTGCCCTAAACTCTGCTTCTGCACTGCTTCTTGCTACTACGGACTGCTTCTTGCTTCTCCATGTGACAAGATTCCCCCATAGTTTAGTACAATAACTAGATGTTGACCTACTGTCTTCAATACAACCAGCCTAATCTGCATCCGTGAAACCTTCTATTGCTTCTTTTCTCATTTTTTCAAACATTAATCCTCTACTTAGACTGCCCTTGATATATCTCAGAATATGGTTGACTGCCTCTAAATGTCTTTGAGTTAGAGAGTGCATAAATTGGCTAACAATACTCACAGAATAAGCAATATCTTGTCTGGTTAGTGACAAATAGATAAGTTTTCCTACTAACCTTTGGTATCTTCCTTTGTCAACAGGAGCATCTTCTTCATTTTTCTTGAATTTCTAGTTTCCCATAGTTTTGCAACCTATCTTTCCTGTTTCCTCCAGTAAATCAAGAATGTATTTTCGTTGAGATATGAAAATACCTTCCTTACTTCTAGCAATCTCCATTCCAAGAAAGTGTCTAAATGCTCCGAGGTCTTTTACCCTAAATTCCAGCCTCAAATTTTGTTCAAGATCATTGATCTCACTAGTGTCATCGCCTGTGATCATTGATCTTATTAGTGTCATCGCCTGTGATTATTATATCGTCCACATACACAATCAAGATGGATTTCTTTCCATTTTTTCCACACTTCACAAACATTGTGTGATCAACTTGTCCCTGTTTATATCCAAACCTGCAAAGAGTGTCACTGAACCTCTTAAACCATGCTCGTGGAGATTGTTAGAGGTCGTATAAGGATTTTTTTAGTTTGCAAACTCTTCCCCTTCTTCGGTTTCAAAACTTAGTGGTATCCTCATATATATTTCCTTTTCTAATGTATCATTTAGGAAGGCATTTTTAATGTCGAGCTGATGGAGTTCCCAATCTAAATTTGCAGCCAATTATAGGACTCTAATTGTGTTCAATTTCGCAACTGGAGCAAATGTATCCTCATAATATATTCCATAGGTTTGTGTAAAGCCTTGAGCCACTAATCTAGCCTTATACCTTTCAATTTCTCCATTTGCCCCCTATACTTCTCAGTGAACACCCACTTGCTACCAACCACTTTTTTTTCCTTCGGGTAGATCTACAATCTCCCATGTTTTATTATCAAGTAAAGCTTTCATTTCTTCAAGTACAACTTCCTTCCACTTAGGTTCTTGGAATGCATCTTGTACATTTCTTGGAATTCTTACGCTGTCAAGTTTAGTAGTAAAAGCTTTAAACTTTGAAGATAACTTTGAGTAAGTCAAATAATCGGAAATAGGATATTTAGTACATGATCTTACACCCTTTCGTAGTGCAATTGGCACATCTAAGTCACTTGCCATAGTCTCTCTAGGAGCCGGTTCTTGGTCCAATGATTGGCCTTGTTGAGGAGCTTTAGGCCTTCGAGAATACACTAAGGTTGGTTTTTCGGGAATTGGTTCTCCCACTTAATTGGACTGGACAGTTTCAGGTTCAATGGTAGGCGTTTGTGGTGTTTGCAGGTTTTGTGGGAAGGTTTGTGAGATAGGAAGTGATATGCTTGGGTCCCAATAAATCTCTTCATGGGATGTCTCCCTCTGAAGAGAGGTATTAGTGAGGTATGGTTCTTTTTCGAAAAAAGTGACATCGTATGAAACAAAAAATTTGTTTGTAGAAGGTGAGAAACACTTATAACCCTTTTGAGTGGGAGAGTACCCAATAAACACACATTTAATAGCTTGTGGGTCAAGTTTGCTTCTATTGGGTTGATTATTGTGTACGAAAACGGTTCACCCAAAGAATTTAGGAGGAAGAGAATTAAGGAGCTTAATTTGAGGAAATTGTTCTAGAAGAATACCTAATGGGGTTCATAATTGAAGAGTTTTTGAAGGAAGATGATTTATGAAGTATGAGGCAGATAGAATGGCTTCTCCCCAATAGGAATTTGGAACAAAGTTGGTAAACATCATAAATCGGGCTACCTCTAAAAGATGACGATTCTTTCTCTCTGCTATCCCATTTTGTTGTGGGGTATAAGCACAAGAGCTTTGGTGAATGATCCCATTTTCACTGAGATATTGAATAAAATTAGTTGAAAAATATTCTTTCCCATTGTCTGTACGCACTACTTGAATAGAGATCTGGAATACATTTTGGATGAGTTTGTGGAACTGTTTAAAGATATGATAGGCTTCAGATTTGTCTTTGATTAGACATACCCAACAGACCCTTGTATCATCATCAATGAAACTAATAAAACGAGTGCCGGTTAGAATTGTAACTCTGGAGGGACTCTAGATATCACTATGAATTAATTAGAAAGGTTTTGAGGGTATGTATGAGTGTATCAGATAAGTATTTTGGCTTTGTTTTGCAAGGACACATTGCTCACGATATAAAGAAAATTGATCTTTATTGATGAAAAGATTTTGATATAAGATTTTCAAATATGGAAAATTGGGATGACTAAGACGTTGATGCCATAACATAACATCATAATTTGACATAACTGAAAGGAAAATCCTATGTGGTGATTTGGATTCAGTAGGAGTACTTTTTCCTGAGAAGTAGTAAAGTTCATCTTTTTCCTTAGCATTGTCAATCATTTTCCCCGAACACCGGTCCTGAAATTCATAATGAGATGGAAAGAACGTCACAATACAGTCCATGTCCTTGGTTAATTGACTTACAGATAGTAGATTATAAGTTAACTTAGGCACATAGAGAACAATATTTAATGTCGGTTTTTGACAAACAAACTCTCCCTTGACCAATAGCTAGTGACCCTTTTCCATCCGCGACCTAGGCATTAACTTTCTGGTTACATGGCTCATATTTTTCAAAGACATTCAAAGACCCATTCATGTGGTCTGATGCACTTGTGTCCACAATCCAGAGTTCGTGGCTTAGGGACTTTGATAATAATGATTGACACAGGTTACCTTTATACACTAGTGTTGCAGTAGAGGTTTGTTGGTCATGTGAGTCTTTGTTAATTGTGATTTTTATCTAATTCAAGGGTTGCTGAAGTAGCTGAATCTGTTGGGGGGGCATGTTTAACCCTATGGATTTGCTGATATCGGATTACTGCTCCACGTTTTTGCTGAATTCTTTGACTTTTAGGTTTCCAATCGGGTGGTTTCCCATGTAATTTCCAGCAGGTCTCACGAGTGTGGTAGGGATTATCACAGTGGTCACATCACTGCTTGTTTTTGGTTTCTTACTCTCGGGTTTGGTAAGTAGACTCCTTTCAAGAGTTTGCCACTAAAGCTGAGCCTTGAGAGGTTTGTTCAGAAGTGTGTGAGGTAAGCATGATCGTTTTTCTACTCTCTTCCCTACGAACCTCAGCAAATGTTTCTCGGATTGATGGCAATGGTTTTAAACTGAGTAACCTTCCTCGTACTTCATCAAGTCCAACATTAAGTCCCTGCAAGAAATCAAAAACTCTCTTCTTCTCCAATAAATTTTCATACTTCTCGGCGTCAACACTACACTCCCAATTTGCTTCATAAAATAGATCCATCTCTTGACAGAATTCAGTGAGTAAGTTATAATACTCAGTAACAGACATATTACTTTGGTGAGTATTTTTTATTTTTGATTTGATTTCAAAGCATTGAGAAGTGTTTTCAAATCATAATATATTTCTTGCACAACCTTCCAGATTTCTCTCACAGTTTTGCAGAATAGGTAGTTTCTTCCTATTTTTGGCTCCATTGAATTTATAAGCCAAGTCATGACAATAGAACTCTCATCTTCCCAACTACCGTAAGTGATTGCTGTTTCGTGTGGTTGAGGAATTGCCCCTGTTAGATATACAGCCTTGCCTCTTCCTTTGATTACAAGCATGACTGATTGGGACCATTCTTGGAAATTCGCTCCATTTAATCTATGTTGCATGATTTGCAGCGAAAGATTATCAATAGGAGGAAATAGAGTTTGCGCTGAAGGTATTACGTAACTAGGTGTTTGAGATGAGGTTTGGAATTCATCAAAGGAACCGAAGGTTGGTTGAACTTCAGCCATGATGTGGCTGGAAAAAATTAGGCTACCAGAATCGGTAGCTTTGATACCATGAAACAAGAGGGTATAGAAAATATCAAAAAAAAAGCTACTTTATTTCTCTGATTATATGTAAATTATACTCGAGTATAACCTATTCTCATACTACTAACCTACTAGATTTTTTGTATATACTAACTTATCCAATCTATAGTATATCTTATCTTATCTATTAGAAGGTAAACTTATCTCCTAGAAGATAATCTCCTAAGCTAACTAAACTTATCTAAAATAATTATCCAACAGAACTATTTAAGCCCGGTGTCCCTTGTCAGCTTTTTTATTAAGATTGGCACTGATTATCATGTCAAATAAATTCTCTAGATGCTGTTCATCTTTTAATTCCAAAATATGTGTTTCTTAAAGCTTTCTTGATATGAAACTACTTGGTGTAAGGTACTTGGTTTCTGAATCTTGGAACAAATGCATGTCAAATTCAGATTGGAAAGGGTTTGGAATTGCTAGTGAAGAAACGATATTCAAATATTTGACAATCTGATATTTTTGGCAGGTGCATTAGTGCTGTGATTGCAGGAAGTGAACTGGTGAGATTGGAACGTGAACATCATCAGAGACTGTCTCTTTCTAATGGGCATGCTGTTGAGGCTTTAGATCCTGAATTGCATAGCCATGTGAATGCCGAAGCTAGCATAAAGTCCGCAATGCAGCTTTTTGTTAAATTCGCTGCTGGTATTGTATTGGATTCTTGGAGTGAAACTAACAGGTAAAATAAGCATTTTATAAATATGTCCTCCGTGTATGCACGCATAGAGATAAACACCAAACTTGCTGCTACATGTACATGAATTCATGTCTGAGTTTTGTGTTTCCTGTCAGCCCATGCTATGTATTATGACTATAAAGCTTCCATGATGATTTGACACTAGCAATTGATTGTCTAAGCTCAACTTGAAGAAAATTACATTTACAAATGTCAAACCATGCATTATCTGTTGTTTTTCTTGCATGTTTGGATCTCTGTCATAATATACTGATTTCAGAGTGAATAAATAATTGGTTCATTGATCTTTTCAGAAAGGTTTTGGTAATAATTCATTATGAACTTCCAATTTTTATGATGAAAGTAGCAGTTTAACTATTATACACATTCTATGCAGATCTCATCTTGTACCAAAGCTTATTTTCTTGGACCAACTATGCGAGATCTCTCCATACATTCCTAGAAGCAGCCTTGAAGTCCACGTTCCTTATGCGATTCTCCGTTCAATTTATAACCAGTATTATTCAAATTCTCCTTCCCTGCCATTGGCAATACTTGGTGCATCTCCTCGCCATTCGCCTGCTGTGTTGGTGGCGCATGCATCTCCTGCATTGAGGCAGCTGCGTGGAGACTCAACCCCTCAGTACAGTGTAAATGATTCTGGCTACTTTAAGGGGTCGTCACTATCTCATGTCCAGGAGCATCCTTATGATGCTGACGGTGGAAGTATAAGAAGCTCTGAAAACAAACACCGGAATATCCGCCGTTCTGGGCCTTTGGACTATAGTGCAAGCCGTAAAGTGAAATTTAATGAAGGCTCGACTTCTGGAAGCACGGGTCCCAGTCCACTGCCACGGTTTGCTGTGTCAAGATCTGGTCCTATATCATACAAGTAAAAATTCAGAAACTTGTAGTAGTATGATAGTCATAACCAACTTAATTGATTTAATATCGGGATTTCCAAGGAATGAGATACCGCATAAAATATATTTTGGTTTTTACTAATCTTGATTTGCATTGAGCAATAGAGGTCTTTCATCGCGTTTCCTTGACTAATAGTTGAATTCGTGTTATCTGCTTCAATCTAAACGTGTTGAAAAGTCAAATCAGAATGTGGTAAAATGCAATTAAAATCTTGTGTGATTATATGGTTTTGAAGAATTTATGAGAAGTGATCTTTGTTATAGACAAGGATTATGCGGAGAGAAATGTTGGAGACCATAAAGAAGATGAAGGAAAGGACATTGGATAGGAGAAATTCATTTCAAGTAAATAATCAAATACGCACTGTTTGTTTGCAACAATTGTAGGAACTTCATAGTTTCCATGTACGTGCATCATTTTTTAAGAGGCAGATGTACTATTCATGACCATTTTTCTCGACAACGGTTGGTATCAAAGCAGTTGAAACTTGGCACATAACCATGGCAGAAGGCATTAGGGGCTTGGAGTTGTGGTGAATAGAGGAAGATATGAAGAAATTACTTGAGACTGATGTGAAGCAAGAGATTACCGATGGAAAGTCAAAATAGGATGGATTAGTAAGAGAGGGAGATTAATGACTTGAAGTCCATGTTTCATCAGTTAATGTAAAAGATAGGAAAAGAGAATACGGGGACAAAATGTCAAGATAGCCTCCATAGGTGGTATCAATTGACTCCAAGAAACAAGGATAGATCGAAGATCATATAATAGGCAAAGCTTGTGGTGTCTTTCAATCAAAGGTTTGACGAGGAAAATTTTAAGTATAGAATATTGTGCTCAATTTGACAAACACTGGAACAAGCATTCGCTCGCAGAAACTATTTGTAGGATTATTCCTAGAGTCGCTGAAACCTGAGTTGGAGCTGACTATCAAGTTAATGGATCCATATGGAAGCAGATAAAGCTACTCAATTCTAGCCCTAATGCAGGAAATACACTCACAGAGGTAATAGAATAGTTTTTGGGACTGAATAGCACATTTAAATCTACTGAGCTTGTCTGCATTATCTCTCTCGCCTCCTCTATCAAGGAAATTTGGAGAGAGCGAAACAATAGACGATTCCAGCAACAGAATTGTACAAGCCAGGAAGTCTATACCTCTCTGATTAGAGGAATCAGAGAGCAGTTATTATGTTCAGTACGTTCAGATCTCTTAACTCATTCATTAGCGACTACATGGAGAATCAACTAGTAAATGGACAACTCAACGTAAAAGGGGCAACGGAATACCTGGAGGCAGATCCACAACTAGCTAGCACCGTTCACGGGTTGATCGAGAAAGGATGGAGACTCGGCGTAGTTATGAGAAAATAACGGAGATGGTCAGCAGAGGAACAAAATAACAGTAAGGAGGTTTCGAAGAGAGACGGATTGACGATTACCTTAGGAGTTAGATGGCCTGGACTCTCTTCAGCGACTGACATCAAAGGACTGCACGAGACTAACTGCAACAGTAACCAGATGAGTTATTGATTCGATGAAGGAAGGTGAAGCAGCAGGAGAGATCAGATACCTCCAAGATGGAGGAGAGGCGATAGCGACGACAACCCTAATTTAGGGACATCTGAAGATGAAGCCAAAAGTGAACGACGACTTTATCCCTTTCGACTGAAAGCTTGTTATTTGTTGTCTTAATGGTGTCGTTTCTTGTTTTTGTTTTCTCAAGTTTCTTGGATATGCAACGTCGTTGCTAGATAGGTTGCGTTATTATCTTGGCTGAAGACCTGTACATATTATTTTTATTAATACCATTTACTTTAAAAAAAAAAAAGTTAATGGATCCTTAAACTTTACAACAAGCATATGTGCTCGCTGGTGAGTTAAGAGGTTATTATTAGTGTATCATTTTAACATGTAAGGGACATCTAGGAGGAGGAAGTATGGTGATTAGAGATGGCAATGATGGTCCGGCTCGGCCCATTTTTGGCCTGGATTAAGTGGGCCACATGCCGACCAGACTAGCTCGTGGCTTACCCATTTTTTCCAAAACGATGTCATTTTAAAATTTTTTTCTTTAAAAAAAATAGCGGGCCAACTCATGTTAGCCACCCACAGGCCATCATGGCCTGGGGTCAGGTCGGGCCGGCCCATTGACATGCCTAATGGTGATGAGCAAGGCATTAGCTCAAATAACTTCCACAACCAAGACCAATATTAAGGTCAGAATATTACCCAATAATCAAGGGAGTACTTGTAAGAATCAATACCTTATAAATAGTAAAGGGCAAAGGGTAATTAGTAATTAGGAATTTGTTGAAAAGTTGGCAAGGGGCCTGATTTTGGAGCGACGAGCGTGATACGCTATGGAATAATTGTAAGGAAACTATGTATGGTGGAGGAGAAACATATGGGGAATCTAGAAATTGAAGAATCATTCATTGAGGAAGAAAGGGAAAACTTAATAGTATTATCTCCTTTCAAGCCATGATGGGTATTTAAAGAACTTAATCAGTTACCATAAAAAAGAACATATGACTACAATATCAAGCTTAAAGAGGGAGTAAAGACCATTAACATCAGACCATCTAGGTACTAAGGGGAAACAAAAGATGCCATCGAGAGGGCTGTCCAAGAACTTATGTAGTAAGGATTCTTTAGACAATATGTGAGGCCATATTCTTCACCGTAATATTGGTCAAGAAGAGGGACAATACCTGTTAGAGTAGTGCCCTAAAGGCAATCCCCTTTAGCGCTTTTTGTTCATAGTCATGTACAGACTTTATGAATAAATA
>JANQBM010000222.1:22803939-22816170 GCA_025594535.1 Erythroxylum domingense | reverse complement strand
TCATTACTTCTCTCATTGGTCTTCTCATAGACCCGTTTCCCTGATCCGACCCGTTAGGTGGGACCGGGATGTTACATGTGAAGTATCATAATATAAAACTTCAGGATATTAGTGCCAAAACACACATCAAGATCAAGACCAATCAAGCGAGTTCAAGTTCTCAACAACAACAAGAAGGGGATTCGACTAGTAAGGAGTTCAGGAGGAGGACGGAGAAAAAGAATCAGGATGGAAAAAAGTACTGACAACAATATCTGATCAAACCAAAATGCTGACAGATACTTTGGCTGAAAACTCTAGGGTAATAAGGAATATGGAAAAGGAACAAAGATGCAAATGCTAGGACATCAGACTTATTCATAGGTATTTCGAGGCTCAAGGTGTGCAACTATCGCCCCCTTACCATCATCACCCCCATCACCACAAGGCTTTATTTCTAACCCTTTTATTTTAAATCTAGTATTTATTTTTTTATTTTATTTTATATTATTTCCTTCAATGTGTATTTGTTTATCCCCTTCTCACATTGAGGGCAATGTGTTGTTCAAGTGTAACGAGGGTTGTGTTTTGCTTTGAATGTGAATTTTGCATATTGTTATGATAGTGTGTTTTAAGTTGCATATTGTAAATTGTGTGAATGTATCGATGGCTTAGATGTAATGAAATCGATTTAATTTTGAACATAATCTATTAGGTTATGAAGAGTCATTAGCTTGCGAAATTAGTGATCTGGGTTCGTTGGCTAAAATATGCAAGTTAGTTAGGATTCAATGCTAGTTGTCATCCTATAAATTATCACATTCATTCATAATTTTAGTTCTTTCAAATAAATAGCTTTGCTAATATTGTTCAAAAATGAGTAGCTGAAGCAACAAGGTAGACATTAATTAATTAAAAAATGTGTTTGTAAATTTTAAATAAAAAACTATTCTATTAGCCTTCGGGCTATGAATAGAGCTAGTAGCCAGTTGAGAACATGATGTAGCAAAGTAATCAGATCAATATGCATCACAAATATGTGCCTTCGTGTCAAAAGGCTATAATGACATTCAAACCAAGCAACTTACTAAAACATGACTTAGTTGAGTAACTAGATCAACATTCATTACCAATGTTTGCCTCCGTGTAAAAGGACTAGGTCCATGTTCACAAAAATTGTTAAAAATATGTTCTAATAAAACATACCGAACTTGTAAGTAGCTTAACTTTTCATAAAAATGTGCTTAAGATTAGTTACAAAGTCTGATTAATCAAATAATTATTCCTGTGTGTGTATAATTGAAAAGGGTGAATAAACTTGACATTTAAGTTTTGATTAATATGTATATTTAGTCCAGAGTTCCAAGAAGAAAATTTTGCATATTAATGATTTGGAACAACTTGAATGATTATGTTTAAAGTTAAATTTGTTTCATGAAGTTGAAGTCATTATCTCAATATTGCATTGTGTGCTTTTTTACTTTGTGTTGTTTGTTGTTTTATTGGCTTGAGAAAAAGCAAACGATTAAGTGTGGGGATGTGATAAATGTAAATTGCATCATATTTTAGGACATAGATTGATATGTGTTCAGCCGTTAATTCAATCATTTAGTATGTGTTTAGATTAGAATTTTGTTAGTTGTTAATTATTTGTGTTTTAAGGGTTAATACAAGCTTTTGAGCTTAAATATTATGTTTTTGAGGTACCTTGATGTGTTTGCTAGTATTTCAGGGTCAATATAGAAGAACGGAGGAGTTTTGAAAGACATTTGGGCCCAAACAACAGCCTACAATCATGGTATGCAGGCCATGATCGTGACAAAAGCTCTAGAAATGGCCCACAATTGTGGCTGGCATACTACGATCGTGATAGAAGGTTTAGATGTGAGCCACGATAGTGGCCTGCATTAGGTAGATGCATAGACACTTACGAACTTTACATTTCGAGAGATTTTTTGGATCTTTCGGACCTTAGAAAAGCCTTAAGGTTACCCAAAATATAAGAGACTATTTAAAGAACAACAAAAGGAGAGAAAATTGGAAACCCTAAGAGAGAAAGAAGAAGAGAGAGAGGAGGAAGAGGAAGAAGAAGCCATCTCGATATGTGATAAGTGTAAATTGCATCATGTTTTAGAACATAGTTTGATATGTGTTTAACTGTTAATTTAATCATTTAGTATGTATTTATGTTAGAATTATGTTAGTTTTAATTATTTATGTTTTAAGTGTTTTATGGTTAGTACAAGTCTTTGAGATTAAATATTATATTTTTTAGGTATCTTGATGTATTTGTTAGTGTTTCAGGGTCAACATTGAAGAACATAAAAGTTTTGGAGGAGATATTTGGGCTGAAACAATGGCCCATGCCACGATCGTGACAGAAGCATCAGATTTGGACCATGATCGTGGCCTACATGCCATGATCATGACCTAGGCCTAAGAAATGACCCATGATCGTGGACTGTATTGGGCAGACGCATAGACCTGAAGAATGTCAAGTTTTGAGATTTTTTGGACCTTTTGGAACCTGGAAAAGTCCTAAGGTTGCTCAGAACATAAGAGGATATTTAAAGAACAAGAAAGGAGGTAGAAAGGGAGCTTTTGCACCAGCCATCTTGAGAAACCCTAGAGAGAAATTATCGAAAGATAAAGGAAGAGAGGAAGGATGAGAGAAGAGGAGAAGAAGTTGAATTGATGTACTTCCCGGATCAGGAGGTTTCTCAGCGTCGTTGCCTCCCATAATCCATTTAGATTGTATTTCCTATTTAATTTCAGTTTTATTATTATATAGAATTTGATTGAACAGTTGATGATAGAATCTAGAATGTTGAAAATGTTCAAAACTCAACATGGAATTTTATTCTTGAATTAATGGAAATTTAATTGTTTATGTTTATTTGATTTGTTGTGGTTTGATTCTGCAATTGCATAATTCGGTAATAAACTGAGAGAGTAAATCAAATGAAAAATGATTAAATTGGACTAACGAGAGTCAGGTAATTTAATAGAGATAAGAATTGAATCAGATCGATAAATTGTGCTAAGAGAGATCTTTCATAGGTTTCCGATAGTTTATTAGAGAATTTCAGAACTAATTAAAGTTTTGTATAGGTTGTAAATTTAGAGATTATAACCCCTATAATCTGATTAGGATTTATGATTTATGATTAATGGTTATAACTTGAAAGAGAGTAATCAATCTTAGGATAGTCTAGAATCAACAATCTAATAATTCATAATCAGTTAGGTTAGCATTAAGGATAAATAAAATTTCTCAGTTGGTAATTTCTTTCTGTTAATTATTGGGTGTGTTGCAAATTGCTTAATAATCAATATTTTCGTGTTTAATTCTTAAATTCATTTATTGAATTAAATTATCATATTAGTTTCATGCAACTTGATTTCTGTTATTGTTTCTGGCCTTAGATTTTAGGATTAGATTAAATCCCTCCTCGTGGGTTGACACCTTTGGTACTACACTAACAAACAGTGCGCTTGCGGATTATCGAAGGTTAATAATTAAAACTTACACACAATCAATCTCACGATCAACGTGCTTCCCAAATCAGAAAGTTTCTCGATGCTACTGCCTTCCCAGATCTTCCATTCTGAGTTTCTATTTCCTTTTCATTTCAATTTTATTCATGTATAAAGTTGGGATGAATTGTATGATAATAGATGGTAGAATGTTGATGATGTTCTAACTCTTCCTTGGGATTTTATTTTAATTTAATGATAATTGAGTCGATTGTGTTTATTGGATGAATGTTGTGATTTGATTGTGTTCTTACATAATTTGGTAATAAACTGAGAGGGTGAGCTGAATGAAAAATGATTAAATCGAATTAATGAGAGTTAGGTGATTTAATAGAAACGTGACAAATCATATTGGTAATTGTGCAAATAGAGATTCCGTGTGATATTTCGATAGTTTATTAGAGTGCTTCATATTTAATTAGGGTCTTGGATAATTTATGAATTGAGAGATTACAAATTTCATAATCCAATTAGGGTTTATAAATTAGGATTTAATGGTTATAACTCGAGAGAAAGTAATCAGTTCTAGGATCGAATCAACTAGGTTAGCATTAATGATATGTAACTTTATCTTAACTTGGTAAGTTTTTTGGTTGATTTCCATCATCCGTGTTTGTTGCTCAATTGTTAATTCCTTTGTGCTTAACTCCTGATTTAATTGGTTGAATTCAATTCTCGTATTTACTTCCCGTTACATTGTTTATTTTTAGTTTCATATCTTTTCAGCCTTAGACTTTTAGGATTAGATTAATCCCTTTCCTCGAATCGACACCTCTTATACTACAGTCATAACCTATACGCTTGCAGTATTTGAGGGCTTATAAATTTTAAAGCTCGAATGACATGATCAATTGATTGCTTCCTTCATAATGAAAAACATACGTGTGTTAGTTTTTTACATTATATTAATGTTCAATCTTAATAGAACAATGACTAACAACAATTTAGCGATAATATATAAATGCAATATGAAATTTATTATTATAATCTCATTATAATTTTATTTACAATGTATAATTATCCTATGGAATTTTATTATATACATTTAAATATGTACAAGATAAAGAATACTTTTAAATAACTGCCACTAAACTATAACCGAAGCGATTTATTTTAAGGTATAAACCAACTTTAAGGTCGTGCACCTCCCACTATTTCTTCTTATATCATTGACTCCCACCTTATCGCCCCTTATGAAGAATTTATTACCAAAACATAACTTTTAGCCCAACTAAAACACAACCTGGACCAAACCAAACGTTGGATGGCTCAATAGGCAAATAGAGATTGGATTTTTGTTAAATTAAGGCCTTACCAACAAATCTTGATGCATCTGTTGTTCATTGGACCATTGGGTTGCACCATTTACTATGGATCGTGTCTGTTTGTTTTTGTTGAAACCTTATGTATGTTCACTACCAACTTTTGTTGTTTTGATGGAAGATAACAAAAAATATAAATTTTGTGAAAGGGGTATTGGGTCCCTAAGCTTAACATTTTTTTGATACACCATCTTATTGAATTTGTTAAAAGTTTAGAAGAGTCCTCTCACCTGTCCAAAATCTCTCACCATCAATGACAGGAGGTATGTAATAATATTCCACATGTTCATTTTTCTATAATAGACATGTATATAGATTATTATCATGTCTATCAGTTGGTATCAAAGCAAACTTTTCTCTGCCTTGATGTAGTTGATTTTCTGCAATTATATACGTGACTGGGTGTTTTGTCTGTTGCATATATTGATGTTGTTAAAGTCACTGTATTATGAGAAATTTAATAATGCGTAAAATGGTTTTCAATCATTAAAAATAGAATTTAAGAAGCATAGATATAGTTGTTCTTGTAAAATGGGTTGGATGTAGGTTAAGTCAAAAGGTTGAAGACGACGAATCTCGCGTTTTTCATTCTTTGATAAATTGCAAGTTATCAATTTATTTTTCATGGGCCCACCATGTGTGTTTTAATTGTTAGTGCATTTTCACTGCATGACTTTTGACAATTCAACCTTTTAACATGGGCCATTGTTTGGAAAGTTTGAATAAAGGTTTACAGAAACCTTGTTCTCGTGGCAAGCTTTAGTTAAGCATAACCTTTGTTACTCAACATCTTTTCATAGAACCCACAGATGTTGACTTGGTCATTGTTTTGAATTTGTGTTTGCTTTCATTGTTCCCTCGTATATGTGAGAGGAAACAAAACAAATTGAAAATCGTGGGACCATCTTCGGAAAAGTATTTGTAAACTCCAAAAATTGTTTTAATGTAAGCTTTATATGTAAAGCATAAGCATTATTTATAGAACAATCACTCCAATCACTTATAGCGTAGGGAAAGAAAATAAATGGTATATTTTATATTGAAAGTGATGCATCTTTATATTATACTAACAATTTGATTTCAATTTAGATTGGTCCAATTTTATTAAATTACATGATTTACATCATCATTTGATTTTATATTCACACACACACACACACACATACACACACACAGATATATATATCTGTGTATATCTCTGTGTGTGTGTGTGTGTGTGTGTGTGTGTGTGTGTGTATTTGTTTATTTTTATGCAAATATATGATATTGATTCATTGATAGTAGTGTTTTGTATGATGTTTTAAGATTTGATTTGTTATGCATTTTGTGTTAAATTGAGTGATAAATATGCATTTAGTATTTAATTAGATTAGTTTTTGTGTTTAACTATTTTTATGGGTTAGTTTGAATCTTTGAGCTTCAATTGTATATTTTTTAGGCACCTTGATGTGTGTGCTAGTGTTGCAAGATAAACAGGGAAGAACGGTGAAGATTTGAAGAATTTTGGGCCAAAACATACAGGCCACAATCGTGCATCAGAAGTCGCAATTATGACAGAAGAGGGAGAGCCAAAGGCAGCCAGGCCACGATCGTGCACCAAGAGCCATGATCGTGATAGAGAGCGTCAAGTCAGGCCACAATCGTGCACTTCAGGCTACAATCGTGACAGAAAAAAAAGCACCAGACACGATCGTGGTAGCAGGCAGGTCCACGATTATGCCCTACATCGGGCTAATATAAAAAGTCAAATTTTGGGTAATTTTTGGGACTGTTTTGACACCAAAATTTGACCTAGAGCTGTTACCAAATAAATAGAACAATACATAGTAGCCACCAGGAGAGATTAGAGAGCTGAAAGAGCTGCATAAACATGATATTATACTAAAAATCGGAGGGAAAATATAGATAGAGATCAATCGAATGAGGAAGGAGACAAAGGAAGAGAGGTACGGAGATACGCTTGGCGCGATGTATTTTTTGGAACAGGTGGTTTCTAGCAGTCGCGACTCTGAGATCTATTCCGATAGTATTTTCTAGTTTTTATTTTGATTTCATTAATGTATAAGGTTTGAGATTGATTAGAATTATTTGTCGTTGAGTGTTGATTTTTTTCTCCAAACTCACATTTGGGTTTATTTATTCTTGAGATTAATAAAATTGATTTGATTGTGTTTTATTTCAATTTATTGTGATTCAATTTGATTCTTCATAATTGGGCAATAAACTGAGAGGATGACCCGGTGAAAATCATCGATTTAGATTAACGAGAGTTAGGTAAATTGATAGGTAGAGAATTGAACTAAACTGGTAGAGTCGTGTAACGAGAGATCAAGCACAGACTCCCGATAGATTAATAGACAACATTAGAATTGATTTAGGTTTTGAAAAAATTGCGGATTGAGAGATCGCAAATTTTATAATTTGAATTAGGGATTATTAATTAGGGTTAAGAGTTATAACTCTTCACCCTATGATCTTCTAAGCCCATTGAATCGAAATTTTCATAAACATTAACCCTGGGTGGAAGAATCATTCAAATTTCTCCTAGTCTAACAAAAACAATGGAGGGCAGTTCAGACCCTAAGGATAATCGAGCTTCCAATAGGATAAAACAAGCTCTATGGAATCAAAATTGGACAAAATTTTGAATAAGATGGGAGGAATGGAGGAAGCACATAGGAGGCTCAAGAGTAAATTCAAGCAAGTCACGAAAAAGAATGCTTTGTCTATCCACAATTTAGAAGTCCAAGTAGGGCAGCTCGCAGAAGCAATATCAACTCGAAATGTTGGAACTCTTCTAAGCAATATCGAGTCAAACACGAAGGAGCGTACCATGGTTGTAAGTCAAACTCAAGACGACGAGCTAGAAGAGGTTGACAAAGGAGAAGTTCAAGTAGTTAAGAACGATCTTCCAAGTGAGATAATGAGCAAATCAATACCAGTAACTCAACAGGTATTACCGCACCAATTTTTTGCTCAGAAGGAATTGTATGCTAGGAGGACAGCAGGAACGTTACAAGAAATTGAGCCAAACAAAATCAAGAAAGTGATGGAACGAATACAATCCGAACTGAAATTACAAGATTCTGTCACAGAGAAGGGGAAGGAGCAAATACTAGAAGATAACCCTAACATAGTGAAGAAGGATGATCTAAGAGACTTTTTCATCCCCTATAGTATCAACAAGATCATCATAGATCGAGCATTCGCAGACTTAGGCACAAGTATAAATGCAATGCCCTACACTCTCAGTGTTAAATTGGGGTTATGAGAGTTAGTGCTCACAAAGTTTTTAGTTAAGACGGCTGATAGGACTTCACTGAGACCGATGGGAATCATACAAGATGTATCAGTTAAGGTCGGTAATTTTATCTTTCCCACAGATTTCTATGTTTTGGATATCAATGAAGATGATGATACTCCAATGATTTTTAGACGACTTTTTTTAGCTACTGTGTGCTCAATGATTGATGTGGATGGGGGCGAACTAACTCTACGAGTAGGGAAGGAGCAACTAACCTTCAAGGTGACTGTTAGAGAGTACAGAGCTCCTTCAACTCCAATGGATCGTAACAAACCCGAACCTCAAAGAGAATGGGAAGATATTGAGAATCCTGCAAATACCTTCCGGAAGAAGCGCTTGCGAAGGAGAAGGCGAGACAAAGAAAATTCCAAATATTGTGATAGTTGTAATATGGTAGAAAATATTTAAACTTTGAGATTAATAACGAAGTTATCATCAAATAAGTCATTCCAACCACTGTGAGCTTTACAAGGAACATTGAGCTACCGACGTTAAAAGAAGCGCTACATGGGGGTAACTCGTGGAAATTTTAGTTTGTTGTTCAATCTTGTTAGATTAGTTGAATTGCGTAGTTAGGTTTATTCTTGTTTTGGTTTAATAAAAGCAAAAAGAGGAATAGGATTTCGGAATCATGGGGAAGAGTATGCAAGTGCATTAAGAGAAGTGAAGAAGAACTATAAACTGAGATAAGGAAAGAATTGGAAGAAAAAAGTTTGAGTATCAAGATATAGGCACTGGCCACGATCGTGACCTGAAGTCAAGATCGTGGCCTACGATTGGGAATTCCTTCTGTGGTACACCGCATGCCACAATCGTGGCCTACAACTATGGACAAAAACGGAACGACGCAAACTTAAAGTGACAATTTTACATTTTACCCATTTTAGTACCTATTTATTCAATTCTTACTTAACTTTCACCTTCACTTTCTTTTTTACTTTATATCTCTAGAATTCGAACTTTCAAACACTCTAACATTTCTCTAGAATTTTTCATCGTCCACATTCCAATTTCAACCCAATCATGCTTTGTATCAAGCAAACCGCCAGACGGGAGCCTTATGGAACACAACAAGTCATGGGACAGGGGAGACGAAACCGAGCAGCAGACTTTAAAGCTTCATTTCCTATTTACACTGAGGAAGAAGGTATTTGTTTCCATTCCCTTCGTTCTGGGAAAATTATTGTGCCTAAATACTTTGATTTTGATACATTAGATAGAATAGAAGTGCGTGAGCGGGTAGAGAACTTAGCAGAAAGGATCCAGTGGGGATAATTTATGAGATTCCAATTCTTCTTTTATGAAGAGCTCACCCTAGAATTTTTCACGTCCCTAACCTTTGCCCCCAAAAATACTAAGGAATTATAGTTTATATTGAGGGGGCGCTCGTATGAGTTAACGGTAGAGATTATGTGCGATATATATGGATTCTCCGAATCTCATTGTCGACCAACATGATGACTTCCGTCCCTCCCAATACTGGCATGAGATAACTGGAATTAAGTGTTTTTATCCGGTCCCCTGAACACTTACTGCTGCACAAATTTATGTGTCAGTTGATCTTTGACAAATTAGAGACTAATAAGTGTTCAACCAAGGAATTGTTCATACTGTGGTGTATGGACCACAGTATCCCAATCTACACGTCCACGCATGTGCTGAATGCTTTTGTTGTAGTTCTGTAAAAGCGGAGCAATCATCTTGGAATGGGGTACATGGTGTCTACCATCGTAGAGCATTTTGGTGTGAATTGGTGGGGGTTAACAGCGCATCTATCCGAGTTCCTTAACCACCATCATCTATTTCGGACAGAAATCATTCACTCCACCAATATGAACCTGCAAGAAATAAATAAAAAGACACGTGCAGACTAGAACGGGTCAGGCAAGCTCAAGCTCTGCACCACATAGGTAGGCACAGGAAGCATCAACGAGCGAGGAATCAGAAGAAGAGAAAGAAGAAGACCAACATTGGACAATGGTTTTGGATGCGATATTTAAAACCAACAGAACATTAAAGGAAGTAGTACGTACACAAAGACGCCAAATTTGAGAAATTCACCGACTCTATCAATATTTCGAAGCTCAGGGTATTCAATTACCACCCTCCACACCATCACCACCTCCATCTCCTTAGAATCCAAATTTAACCCAAAATTTTTCTCCAATTTTATTTTGTTTTGGTGTTATTTATTTTTCTATTATTTTTAGTTTTAGTTTTATTTTATCGTAATTTTATTTGTTCTTTGTTATTTTAATTTCTGTTTGCACATTTCATTTATTTATATGTCGTGTGTGTTCCTTCTCACATTGAGGACAATGTATTGTTCAAGTGTAGGGAGGGATTCTATGCTTTTCTTTGTATGTGAATTTTGCATTCTGTATGATAGTATTAGGTTGCATAATGTGAAATGTGTAAATGTGTCAATGACAGATTGAGTGAATTTTTTTTAATTTTGGACATAATCTATTGGGTTGTAAACAATCATTAACGTACAAAATTAGTGAATTAGGAGGCCTTTGGATAATTATACAGCCTATTTAGGACTTAGTAAAAATTTAGTACCCGATAGATTGTCGCATTCATTCATAATTTGAGGCCTTTTAGGTTAAGTAGCTCAACTAGTTTTTTTTTCATGAAATCAAATAGTTAAAAGAAACAAGGTAACTAAAAAAAGAGGTTTAATTCAATAAATCACTATTTCACTGACCTTCGAGTTATGAGTAGAGCTAGTAGCCAGTTAAAAACGTGATGTAGCTGAATAACCGAATTGACACGCATCACAAATGTGTGGCTTCGTGCAAAAAGGCTATAATGACGTTTCAACTAAGCTGTTAACAATTGACTTAGTCGAGTAATCGGATCGACATTCATCACAAATATTTGCCTCCGAATAAAAGGCTAAGTCCTGAGTTAAATAATAAAATAATTAAAATAAAATAAAAATAAAAATTGTGTGTTTAAATAAAAACCTACCAGACTTGTAATAGGCTTGAAGTTTTATGGAATTATACCTATGAACATTTACCAAGTCTGAGAGATCAAAAAATTATTAATGTGTACACAATTGAAAGGGTAAATAGGTTAACACTTGATCTTGAGTTAGTTGTATATTTAGCTCAAAGCCCCTAGACACATATTTTGCATGTTAATGATTTAAAACAATCAATTGGTTGTGTTTGAGATTAAATTAATTTCATGAAGATCGAAGTCATCGTCTCATCATTGCATTGTGTATTTTGTGTGTTGTTTGTTGTTTTGTTTGCTTAAGGACAAGCAAACGTTTAAGTGTGAGGAAATTAATAGTAGTGTTTTGCATGATATTTTAGGATTTGATTTGTTATGTATTTTGTGTTAAATTGAGTGTTAAGTATGCATTTAGGGTTTAATTAAATTAGTTTTTGTGTTTAAGTGTTTTTATGAGTTAGTTTGAATCTTTAAACTTAAATTGTATATTTTTTGAGGTACCTTAATATGTGTGCTAATGTTGTAGGATAAACAGCGAAGAACGGTGAAGATTTAAAGAATTTCGGGCCAAAACATACAGGCCACGATCGTGCACCAAGAGCCATGATCATGATAGAAAAGGGAGAGCCAGAGGTACCCAAGCCGCGATCGTGCACGACCAGCCACGATCGTGACAAAGAGGGTTAAGTCAGGCCACAATCGTGCACTTCAAGCCACAATCGTGACAGAAAAGAAAAAGTGCTAGACACAATCGTGATAGGTAGTGCCACGATCTTGCCTTGTATTGGGCTGATAGAAAAACTCAATTTTTGAGTGATTTTTTGGACCGTTTCGACCCCGAGTTTGACCTAGAACTGCTACCAAATAAATAGAACAATACCTACTAGCCACAGGAGAGATTAGATGTAACATCCCGTTCCCATATCACGGGTCGGACCAGGAAAACAGGTACACGAGAGAGCAATCAGAGAAATTATGAAAACACATCTCATGCTCATGCATTTGTGAATAATGAGTTTTGCGCATGAAAATTTACTGTACATGTATTCATGACATCTTCCCGGTATAAGTGCATAAAGAGTGATTGTTGAAAAATAGGCTTTGTGAGTGTAAAATTGGAAT
>JANQBM010000222.1:22756174-22803839 GCA_025594535.1 Erythroxylum domingense | reverse complement strand
GTATTCAAGTATTACAGTTTGAAATTTTGTAATCGACTATCACAGTTTGTGATAATTTTGAGAAATTGATAATGAATTATATGATTTGTATTTGGAAATTGAAATGGGCCCCAAGTGATTAATAAAAGTTTCTGTTAATTTTCTTATATTGCATCAAATGGTTTTTAACAAAGTGAAATATTGTGATTACCGAATTTCTGTACCTTATGTTTTGGATTTTAAGAAAAAAAGTATACCAAGTTTAATTGTTTAGTGATGTGACACACCATTCTCGCGGGACACGAACTCAGGTATCACCATCGATATCGGTTTCAGATCCAGCGGGAGTGGGGTGTTACATTAGAGAGCCGAGAGCACTGCACAAATGTGAGATTCTGTCGAAAATCTGAGGGAAAACCTAGATAGAGATCAATCGATTGAGGAATGAGACGAAGAGAGGCACAGAGATACGCTTGACATGAGGTACTTTCCGGAAAAGGTGTTTTCCCGCAGTCGTGACTCTGAGATCTATTCCGACAGTATTTTTTAATTTTTATTTTGATTTCATTTATGTATGAGATTTGAGATTGATTAGAATTATTTGTCGTTAAGTGTTGATTTTTCTGTCTAAACTCACCTTTGAGTTTATTTATTCTTGAGATTAATAAAATTGATTTGAATGTGTTTTATTTCGATTTATTGTGATTCAATTTGATTCTTCATAACTGGGCAATAAATTCAGAGAGTGAGCCGGTAAAAATCATCGATTTAGATTAACGAGAGTTAGGTAAATCGATAGGTAGATAATTGAATCAAACTGGTAGAGTCGTGTAATGAGAGATCAAGCACAGATTCCCAGTAGGTTAATAGAAAACGTTAGAACTAATTTATGCTTTGGACAGATTGCGGATCTAAAGATCGCAATTTCTATAATTTGAATTAAGCATTATTAATTAGGATTAAGAGTTATAACTCAAGAAAGAGTAATTCACCCTAGAGTCGTCTAGGCCCATTAAATCGAAAATTTCATAATTGGGTAGATTTTCTTTAATTTCGAATAGACTCCCCCTTTCTCTCAATTGGTCGCTTCTAGGTTGAAATTCGGATTATTAGTGTGAGTTTGCTTTTGTTTGTTCTTTGGGTGCTTAATTTCTCATATTTGATTCTTGATTGATTTAAATTTCTACATCATTTGTTAATTTAGGTTTATGAACTTAGCTGCCATTAGATTTTAGGACTAGTTTCCTTCCTCGTAGGATCGACCTCTTAGGTACTACGCGAACGACCCGTGCATTTGCGAAATTTACCGATGTTATAAATAGTAAAACTTAACGCGTGCATAACCTTGCGAACATTCATTATTAATAAATTGTAAAAGATTATGTCGAACCTTTATTCATAGTTTTGCATAAAATGAGGTGTCTATGATCAATATAATTCTAATTAGTTAAAGATTAGCCATAACATATTTGATTAATTAAAAATATATATATTATATGTTATGGATCATATCTAGTAAAATGACACAAATTGTAATTAATCATATTTAAATGTAACAAATTTTATCCCACAGGAAGATTAATTATATTTGCATGATTAATTAGGATAGAATAGCAAATTGTCTTTTTTCTTAATTTACCCACAAGTATTAAGAAAAAGAATATAATTTGATAATTTCATCATAAAGAGTATTTATGAACCTTTTAATTAAAGCTTAGCCCACATGCAATTTTAATTATTATATGATTCACATATGAAATATAATTGAATGTTTTAACATTGGTAAAATATGATACATGTTTCTTTGCTTAAACAAATTTAGTGACATAAGCATGTAATTCGAATTTTGTGCAGTTATTCAACCTGTGAATTTTTCTAATATTCAATGTGATATTCCCGAATTGAATGATGATAACTATAAAATATGGAAAGAGAGGATTCGCCTCCAATTAGGATGTATGGACATTGATTATGCTATCGGAAAAGATGAACCACCTATACATACTAAAACTAGTGCTCAGGCTGAAATTGCTCTTTATGAACGTTGGGAGCGATCTAATAGCCTTAACATGATGTACATAAAAACCAAAATTTGTCCTAATATTTTTGGTCCTATTGGAGAGTGTGATCATGTTAGGGATTTATTGAAGATACTGATGAACAATTTGACTCTTCAGATAAGGCCCTAGCTAGCACCTTAATGACTAAGTTATCATCAATGAAGCTCACAAGTGTTAGAGGTATTCGTGAGCACATCATGCGAATGAGGGACATTACGGTTCAACTGAGGTCTCTTGAGGTTGAGATGTCTTAGTCTTTCCTTGTGCATTAGATACTTAATTCTCTTCCACCTGAATATGGACCCATTAAAATCTCTTACAACACACATAAGGATAAATGATCTATTAATGAACTTCTAATCATATGTGTTCAAGAGGAAGGGAGGTTAGTAATGGAATTGGGTGAAAGTGCACATATGGCTACATAAGGAAAGAATAGAGGACAAGCCAAATAAAAAAGAAAGGGTAAAATACCAGTCTGTACTGAGATAAAAAAGAATTTTAATCCCAAAAGCTGCTTCTGCAAAAAGAAATGGTACATAAAGAAAGATTGTGCCAAATTTAAGGCTTGACTTACAAAGAAAAGTATTTCAATCTCACTTGTTTGTTATGATCTAATATAGTTGATGTTTGTCACAACACTTGGTGGATTGATTCTGGTTCCACAATCCATATTTCCAATACCTTGTAGGGTTTACAGGAAACCAGTAGGCAGAAAAAAATGCATCTATTCAGGCAATAAGATGCGTTCACATGTGGAAGCTGTTGAGACATGCAAATTAGTTTTAAATTATGGTTTTGTTTTGAATTTGGAAAGAACATTTTATATTCCAAGTTTCTCAAACAATTTGATTTCAGTTTCAAGACTTGTACCTATGGATATTCCTTTAATTTTTCAAATACAACAGTTGGTTTGTATCATAGATCTAATCTTGTTGGGAATGGTACAATGATTGATGGTTTTTTCCGAATTAATTTGTAAGAAAATGTTTTTCACAATACAGTGCATGTCCATAATAATGTTGGTATTAAAAGATGTGCTATGAATGAACAATCCTTTATGTTGTGGCACCAAAGATTGGGACATATTTCCCTTGAAAGAATTAAAAAACTAGTGAATGATGGAGTACTTAATACTCTAGTTTTACTGATTTTGATGTTTGTGTGGACTGCATAAAGGGAAAGTAGACCAACATAAAAAAGAATGGTGCTAAGAGGAGTTTAGACATACTAGACATCATACATATAGATATTTGTAGTCCAGAAATAGACTTGTATGGTTAGAAATACTTCATCTCATCTATAGATGATTACTTGCGATATATGTATCTCTATTTGCTTCATAACAAGAACGAGGCATTAGATGCCTTTAAGGTATTTAAAACGGAGTAGAGAAACAATGTGGTAAGCAAATAAAGATCATGAGATCAGATAGAGGTGGAGAATTTTATGGAAGATACACTGAGGGTGAACAAGCACCAGATCCATTTGTAAAGTTTCTTTAAAAGCATGGGATAATAGCCTAGTACACCATGGTTGGGTTCCGGACAAAAATGGTGTAGCAGAAAGAAGAAACCGAACATTATTAGACATGGTGCGTAGTATGCTTAACAGCTCTAAACTTCCTAAATCCTTATGAACTGAAGCTCTTAAAACGACAGTGTATATATTAAATCGAGTTCCAACAAAGGTTGTTTCTAAAACAAAATTTAAGTTATGGAAAGGTTGGATACTGAGTTTGCAACATATACGTATTTGAGGATGTCCTTCTGAAGTAAGAGTTTATAATCTACAAGAAAAGAAACTAGATTCAAGGACTATAAGTGGGTATTTCATTAGATATGCTGAAAGGTCCAAAAGGTACAGATTTTATTGTCCATCTCAAGTACTAGGTTTGTGGAATCAAGAAATGCAAAGTTTCTTAACAATGACTTGATTAGCGAGAGTGATCAATCTCGGGACTTAGTTCTTGAGAATGATCATTGTGAAATACAAACTTCTACTTCAAGTAATTGATTGATTGTCATTTATAGCATCACTTAAAGTCAAATGGGTGGTGAACAACCAATCATTGAAGTTTCACAAGCTGTTGATAACAATCTAGTAGATCCGATTGTTCAGCAATCACCAGAGGTTGTTGAGAAACAAGTTGTACAAGCTCCTCCTTAGGAGGGCGTTAATACAATATTAAGAAGATCAACTAAAGAAAGGAAATCAGCAATACCTGGTGATTACATTGTGTATTTACAAGAAGTTGACTATAACATCGGAACCGAAAATGACCCTAAAACATTTTCAATAGCCATGAGTTGCAATGAATCTCAATTGTGGTACAATGCACTGGTAAATGAGATGAATTCTATGGCATCTGATAAAGTTTGAGATCTTATCAATTTACCTAATGGTACAAAGACCATTGGATGTAAATGGGTCTTTAAGACAAAAAAGGACTCATTAAGCAACGTTAAAAGATATAAAATTAGACTTGTTGCCAAAGGATTTACTCAACAAGAAGGAATTGATTACACAGAGACCTTTTCTCCTGTATCTAAAAAGGATTCCGTACGAGTGATTATGGCATTGATTCCTCATTTTGATATGGAATTATATCAAATGGATGTAAAAACGGCATTACTAAATGAAGACTTAAAGGAAGAAGTTTATATGAAACAACCAGAAAGATTCTCCTCTAGTGATAGTGAACATTTGATTTGTAAGCTTAAGAAAATCATATATGGATTAAAAAAAGTCTCCCGTCAATGGTATTTAAAATTCCATGATATCATCTCTTCATATGGTTTTGTAGAAAATATCAAGGATCAATGCATATATCTGAAAGTTAGTGGGAGTAAAATTTGTTTCCTTGTTCTATATGTGGATGATATTTTACTTGCCACAAATGACAAGGGTTTGCTATATGAGCTGAAACAGTTTCTTTCTAAGAATTTTGATATGAAAAATATGAGTGAGACATCTTATGTCATTGGAATTAAGATCCATAGGGACAAATCTCAATACATTTTTAGTTTATCCTAAGAAACCTATATTAATAAGGTCTTAGAAAGATTTGGGATGATCGATTGTTCACTAAGTATAACACCTATTATGAAGGGTGATAGGTTCAATTTGAACCAGTGCCCGAAAAATGAGCTTGAAAGAAAGCAAATGAAAAATATTTCATATGCTTCTGCAATAGGGAGCCTAATGTATGCTCAGGTTTGTACAAGACCTGACATTGCATTTGTTGTTGGAATATTAGGAAGATATCAAAGAAACCCAGGTATAGACCACTAGAAAGTTGCTAAAAAGGTGATGAGGTACTTTCAAGGGACCAAAGATTACATGCTTATGTAGAGACGAACTGATAATCTCTAAGTTGTTGGCTACTCATTCAGACTTTACTGGTTGTGTTGATTCACGAAAGTCAACATCTGGATATATGTTTATGTTAGCTAGTGAAACTGTATCCTAGAGGAGTTCAAAGCAGACTTTGACTGCTATTTCTACCATGGAGGCTAAGTTTGTTTCTTGTTTTGAGTCTACATCACATGGCGTATAGTTGAAGAGTTTCATATATGGGCTTAGAATTGTGGATTCCATTTCTAAGCCATTACAAATGTACTGTGACAATTCACCTGCAGTTTTCTTGGCCAACAACAACAAGAGTGGTAGTCGAAGAAACACATCGACATTAAGTATTTGACCATTAGGAGAACGTGTCAAAGAGAACAAAGTGATTATTCAACACAGTCGCACTGAATTAATGATTGTCACTCCTTTAACAAAAGACATGCCACCAAAGAATTTTAAGAATCATGTTGCTAGAATAGAGCTTGGTACTATTATGTGATTTATTGTATGTACTTTCACGAAACTTTTATTAATTTGTTGGTTTTTCTCATTCTGGTGTACACATTTTATTTTGAGAATAACACATATTATGGACCTAGAATAAACATAAAGGTTTATTCATTAAGTTAAAGTGGAATAAAAAATAAGATGCATCGTGATACATAGAAGATAATGCTCATCTTTATAGGACTTATCACGGTGATTCGTCCATTTGGTTTCTTTCTTTGCGTAGAGGTTTCATGACTTTTAACTTACATCTACGACCCAAGTAGGAGACTTTTATCCGTTGGACCATTGGGTTGCACCATTTATTATGGGTTGTGTTTGCTCGTTTTTGTTAAAACCTCACGTTTGTTTACTACCAACTTCTATTGTTTTAATGGAAGACAACAAGGAATATAAATTCTGTGAAAAGGGTATTGGGTCCTTAAACTTGACATTTTTTTGATACACCATCTTATTGAATTTGTTAAAAGCTTAGAAAAGCCCTCTTATATCTATCAGAAATCTCTCAACATCAATGATAGGAAGTATGTAACAACATTCAGCATTTTCATTTTTCTATAATAGACATGTATATAAATTATTATCATGTCTATCAGCACCGTCAACAAATAGAAAAGCAATAAAGGTGATTTATGACCCTTTTCGAGTTCTTTGACGAATTAACATGGTTGCGTATGAACTAGATCTTCCAACAGTACTAAGGATTCAACTAGCATTTCACATTTTGTTGCTCCATTCATGCAAAGGAAACCCAGAGAATTAGGCTTGCCCATTGCCTTCTTTGATTGATGAAAGAAACCCTATTTTGAGTCCCAAAACCAAACTTAGAACTTACACTCTGTCAACAATGAGTGATCAAATTCGCCAGCTCTTAGTGTACTAAGAGGCAACCAACGGAGGAAGTTACACGGGAGAATTTACAAGACTTTCAGAAAGCTTATCAGCAGTTTGACTTAGAGGACAAGGTCACTTCTTAGACGGGTGGCAAATAATAAGGATATGGATCAATGGCAACTGCAAACTATTTTAATAAGGTCCAAACGCATATTGAAGAAGCTAATCTGTTACAAAGAATAAGTAAATATTAGGTTCTAGTATTCCATCTCTTAAACTCTAACTAAATAAGGAATACAATTGAGTGTCTGATTTTGATATACATTTCTTGATTCAAAATTTTAACAAATTCAGTTGTATGAAGCATCTTTAAATATTTTTAAAAAATGAGAAACAAACAAGTTAATGCCCAAAATATTACTCTTTTCTTTTTGCAGAGAGCAACATCAACTTGAGGTTTTAGAAACAGAAACTGCAAAGTGAACAGAAAATTAAAAAGCTAAACAACAAGAAAAAGCTAACACTAAACACCAAACTTAAAAATTCCAATTGGTTGCCATAATGCGACTTAGCTTAGAGTTAAATTCCTTGACAAAAGAAATCTCCTATTCTAGTGAATTAGATTACGACTATGATCATAAAGAGTATTTTCCAGGCTTCTGAAAATTTTATCATTTCTTTCATTTCAAAAAGAGTAAACAGCATAGCTGAAAGATAATCAAATAAAATAGTGTCCCCTTCAATATTGAAATAGATCTTAAAAGCCACTGTTCTAAATGCAGCCAAGGAAGAGGATCGCAACGCTTGAGTATACACGAATTTAAGGCCGTCTAAACAAACCTGATGACTAAGAGAAAGTGCATGTGTACCCTAAACAATAATTTAAGGATGGAATAACTGTAGGCTGGATTGAGTGGATGGAAGGCTAATGCAGTTGGTTCTTTCTTAGTCTATGCAGTTAATCACCTAAAGCACCTATAACCCTGTCTTGTAACTTTGATTCAATGAGTAGACAATTCTTAATTATGGAGCTCCATTGTAGGGTCCTGTAATACAGTGTGAGTTGTGTGTATTGACAGGATTAAGGCTTGCATTGCATGGGAATTTCAATCAGGAAATAAGAAGCTTGTACTTGAATCAGATTCTCAGGGGCTATTCATCTCATCTGCCTGTCGTTGTGGGCAAGTTATCCACCCAGCATCACCTCTTGTTGGTGCTATTCAACAGTTCTTGACAAGAGATTGGTCTTTTCATATAAATCATATATAGCGTGAAGCATCCTCCTATCCCCATTGGCTCGCCAATCTGGCATTCTCCCATGAGTTAGGACCCAATAACAACCTATTTGAAGATATTCCAGCGTTGCAGTACCTTGTTCTAGTATTGTAACTTTGTTTCTTGTAAAATTGTTTATTACAAAATTAAAAGAGTGCAGGAATTTGGCCACATGTTTACGTTTAATCAAATATGAATAAAATAGACACACTTTCTACATAAAATATATTTGTTTGTGAATAAAAGAAAGGATACTAGGAACTTGGTAAGCTATGTGCACTTAATCAAATATAATTAGAAGAGGCACAAAAATTAGTTTGTGTGTACTATATTTTACCTACATATCCCATGGAAGGAAGTATAGTCAAGATAAAGCTGGTAAGTAGCAAACTCAGCGGAGGTGATGCCTACAGAAATGAAAATGGAAAAAGCGAGCTCAGAATCCTTCAGCAATTTATGCCAACGGAAGTAAACTAGCATGCAGGACTTGGAACTAAACCTTAGAGTTTCCTTTGTCCCACGACGAACTTTGCATCTGATTGTCAGAAGACCAAGGCGCTGGTGAGCTTCATACCGATGACAACCAGAAAATCCTTTGATAAAGATCAAACCAAGTATATGCTTAGCAACTTTGAAAATGTACGAGGATGGATAGCAAATTAATACTTCAAATATCAAAACATAAACAAGTCGCGTACCGTAGTAGTCTCCATCAACCTCCAGCACATCAATCTGTGCAACCACAATTGATGCTTGTTAGAAAAATCAATTTATTACATGGATTGTCTCCAGAAAACGAAGCAAGTTTGTTGGTCCAAACAAGATTATTTAGAATTTTGTTCACTATAACTCTTTAATATGGTATGGAAACTAAGTACAAGATTATTTAGAATTTTGTTCACTATAACTCTTTAATATGGTATGGAAACTAAGTACAGTTTTTAGGGGTGGTCGAATTGATAGAGTGGGAATCATAAGCTCAAAAAATTATGAATCCTCTTACTTACACTCTCTAAATCGAGCCTATTGTGCATGAATTATCTAATGCAAAATACCCGATTAATATGATTTACAAACTATTGTGTTAATATGAAGATTTATTCAATACGCGTCTAAAAGATAGCAACTACGAATTCTTCTGTCAAAAAAGAAAAAAAGGTAAAGTTAATATTCCGCACCTCAACGCTACAAAACAATTTATTCCCTATCGTTTTATTTGGAACTTATTGCAGCAAGTTTGGAGTTTGCCATCTATAGAATAGCTTTTCCTCTCATGTAAACTCATCTACTTCCCTCAGATTTAGGCATGAGTTCCTTGACTTGGCGAAATTCATAAAACTTTTTTAAGAAGAACAAAAGGGATGAAGGGGATTAAAGAGTTACGGGGACTTGGAGACCAATTTCTTTGATACTGTCCATCAGTTCCTTGACTTTATTTGGATCATTAGCTCTGGTTCGCATAAGAGGTCTCCTTATTTTGTCAACTGGAATCTCCACAATCACTGGCCCTCCTCTCTCTGTACTAAGCTTCTTATCTCCATTACTACCAGGGACAGCCCCTACGACAAATCAATCAATCACCCACTTCCATAAGAAAAAGGATCAAGACATTCCCTCTAACTAAGAGACAGATATAGATGAAGTACCCGTAGAGGAAGAGGCTGAGATGGACAAGCTCCTAAAGTTTATAGCTGCCATTCGCGTCGCCAAATTCGCCATTGTTACAGTTCCTCCCTCTGTTAAATCCAGTTAATAGATAAGTAACGTATCGGCCACAAAATATGTGATCAAAATATCATAACTTTATCACAGCCGTTAATCTTTTTAGACCTGAAAAGGCCATATATGGTGGCCCAGGATACAAAATTGTTTCGCATCTCATTTTCTCCGCTCATTGTAGGAATCAATGGCTGCGATTGCGTCAATTAACCTTATTCCGTATGTACACATTCTTCATCTCAGTCTCTATATCCGTATTATCATTCGAAGCAAAGCTTACGTGGGCATTTTTAGCATTCCATTTTTGTTCTGAAAATTGGAAAATATACGGAAGGGGGAACATTGAGAATTTTTCTATTAGTATTAGTCTACAACAAGACTATGTGTTAAGCTCTTTTCTATTTGCAGTAGAGATGAATGAGTTTATTAAAAATATTAAAAGAGATGTGTCTTAATGTATGTTATTTGTTGACAATATTATCTTAATGAATAAGACAAGAGAGAGAGTTAATGTCAAGTTAGAATATTGGAGTGACATATTAGAGTCAAAAGGTTTTAAAATAAATAGGACTAAGACTAAATACTTATAATATAACTTTTCAGAACATCAAGTGGTTAATGATGTGGATATAAAAATTGAATCCGAAATTATATTACGAAAAGAGTATTTTAAATACTTAGGATCTATCATCTAGAGTAATAAAGAGATCGATGACGAAATAATACATCGTATCAAATCAGGATGGCTCAAATGGCGAAATGCAGAAGGGGTTTTATGTGATTAGAAGATCTCACTTAAACTTAAAGGTAAATTCTATCGAATGAAGATATGGCCAACGATGTTATATGAGACGAAGTGTTGGCCCACCAAATGCATACATAACAATAAACTTTTGATGACGAAGATAAGGATGTTTCGGAGAATGTATGACATTACCAGAAAAGATAAGGTCTGAAATTTTATAGTGAGAGACAAATTACAAGTGGCTAATGTTAATGACAAGTTGCGAGAGACAAGACTTAGGTGATTCGGACATGTAAGAAGGAGACATCCTGATACTCTAGTGAGACGATGTAAGAAAATAATTTTTAAAGATTGTAAGAGAAAAAAAAGGAAGGTTTAAAAAGAATTGGAAAAAAATAATCAAAAACAATATGGCAGGATTGGATCTTACCAAAAGCTTAGCCCATAATAGGAAACTCTAGCTTATAAAGATACGGGTAAAGGATATCTACTAAAAAGAGCATACGCAATCTTGTAAGTTCTATGAAGTCGGATATTGTGAATCTTTTGAGTCGTATTTGCCTCTTAGAAAGTTACGTCTAATTGTTCAATCTCTATCTATCTAGTTACTAGTCGTGGACAAGCCATTGTATCCTACGACGTGACTTTTTAGCTCAAGTTTATACGAACAATTTTTTTCACTTAAGGAGCTCCTCGCTCGTCACCAGTTACGAGTGTAGCTTTGACAGTTTCTCATCTACCAGCTGCCAATTATTGAATGTCTTGTGTCATAATCATTATTTTAGTATTATGTATTTATTTAGTTTAATTTTAATAGTATTATTTGTGTATTTTTATGTATTTCTATATTTTTAGTTTTTCTCTCTATTGGTGGGTCATTTAGACACAGTCTTACTATTAGTTAGAAGTAAAGTTGTGCATTACTAGATCTTCCAAGACTTTTTTATCTTATCTTTATATCACATTTGCATGTGGGTCTACTAAAAATAACCTCTCTACTATGTAGGGGTAAGGTTGCGTACTATCAGATCGCCCCAAATTTTGTGTTAGAGCAAGATTTCAACAAATTATTGATGATGATGATGATAAAACAGAAGCAGGCATTGTACGACAAGCAAAAGTGCAATATCAAACGTGAAAACCTCAGTTAGAGTGAATTTAATTTCCAAATCCTTAAGGATCTTCCATTCTTTTCGTTCTCCATAGTAGAGCTAGAGCTTAATGAACTTTTTTGTGTTTTTCGGGAATTATACAATGTTATTGAGTAGAACATTTGTTTTTATTTCTTACTTTATTATTTATTTCGTATAATAACCTTTGCAAAAGTATATTTATGTCAAAAAAAAAAGTACTTGAGAAGATAAATGAGGAGATCTTGGGAGCTAACTCTCAAAATATGTGAGTTGAGCAACATATATAAACCTGGTTGCCTTTTATTTGAGTTGGGAGCTCTTTGGTGGTCACAGGAAAAAAATAGGCTTCCTTTAATTTGTTATTAGTTTTGGAGCAACTCAAATTTGAGGATTAGAGGACTTTAGATAATTGATTGGGAAAAGCTTAGGGTTCATTTGGTTCTATTCTAATTTTTCTGTTATAATTTTTAGTTTTAGTTTTATTTTTTGTTTTCTGTTTTTTTAAATAAAAATAAAAACTTGTTTTATTGTTAATGTCAATATAGTTATATTTTTGTTACTAAAGATAATTATATATTATATAAAACTTAAAAGTAAATTATTTTTAGTTAATTAAATTTATTTTAATCGTTGATATAATATTTATTAGTAAATTATCAATAAAATTATTTTATCTTATTAAAATAAATAAATTTTATTTTTATTTTATATAAAATTAATATATATCTGCTACATCGTCTAAGGTGTCCTTTTGATCTTATCTATTAATGATGAGTCATCTAAGATAAAGCCTTTCATAGCACTCTAGTCTGATCCAATACTTACTGGTGTCAAGTCTATTAGTTATAGTCCGTCTATTTGAGCACACATTAAGTTCTTAGAGCTCTCATATGTCTCCCTTATGCATATGATCTGACTATCCTTTAACCCAAGGTCCATCTCAAGTTATCTTTTGGTCTCACATCCAAATCTTACATCTCATCGAAGATTTCCTTCAACATGTACCAATGTATGCCAACTCCTCGATAATGCCCATTTTCCTTGCCTACTCATAAATCTTTGCCTTATTCCATCGCCCTGGGTATCAATCACCTGTCAAGACTCTCACATGCTAACATGGTTCTGCAATTCGGACTTAAGGGTCTAACAGTGCAATTAAGGAAAGTATGGAAGAAGGCATAGATTGCCAACATGAAAAAAGTGGACCAAACTAGGGTTTGTTTAAGTAGAGTTGATCTTCAAACCATTAAGATTTATGCATTAGTTATTTATCAAATATGGAAGATCACTTAAGATGCCTTGCACACTATAATAATGTGGCTGGTGGGAATAAGACAAGAAAATGGTTATACAATTCTAATTAATGGAGTTGCACATTGAAACTTAGAATAGCCAAGTTGCTTAGTGTACAAAGGTTTCTTTAGACATCGAACTTATACCACAAGTTGTGTTTATTCTTTTATATGATAATTTTACTTAGGTCCGTTTGTGCGAGACTCAGCCTTCCCATGTGATTTATGACAAAAAAACTTTGTTCTTAAATGCCTCACAATCCTTAAAGTTTTTAACTCTCACACTCAAGTAACAATACTATGAAATTATTAAATAATCATAAGCAACATTAAACATAAAAGAGTTATGGTAAAAACTAACCTTTATTACTTTTACAAAAATATAAAAAATGAATGCTCTCTCTCAATGTGTTCTCTTCCTCTTTATCTCTCCTTATAAGGAAATGCTCAAATAAACAACTTATAGGTATTTTTGGTTTTATAATTTAGAATCTTAATTAAACTAAACTAATTAGATCACCTATATCCTTATTAGATTACATTACACTAACTAATTGGATGACACTTCCATCTAACTAGGGCTCTATTTGATAAGATTTAAATACATCATAATCAATAAGATAAGAGATTGTTTTATAATTTTATTTGTGTTAAGAGATTGTTTTATAATTTTATTTGTTTTATTGTTTCGTTTGTTTGAGTTTAAGTTTTTCTTTTGTTTTTACTTGAGGACAAATAAAAATTTAAGTATGAGGATATCGATAGTTATAAATTAACTATGTTTTGATAGATGTTTAAGTGTGCTTTTTAGTATTTCTTAGATGATTATCATGTATATAGGCTAAGAATTATGTTATTATTAGTGTTTGTTTATATTCTTAGTTTTTGTGTGGTTTTGAGCATGATTGAGATTTTAATTTTATGTTTTAAGACGTGTATGATATGTGTGTAAGTATATGGAAACAAGAAATTGAAGAAAAGAGAAGAATTGGAAGTAGAGAGCACAGACAACAATTCTAGCAAATGTCAACTTTTTCAACATGTGGCTCTTTTTTGTAATTTAACATTTTTGGGCTATTTTTGAAACCAAATTAAGTGGGTAAACCCTAGAAAGAACCCTATAAGCCTTAAGAACTATTTAAGAACATAAAACACTCAAAAAAGAGAAGCTTCCATCTTACCATTTAGAGAAAGAAGCCAAGAAATAAAGATGAGGATAGAAGAGAAGAAGAAGAAGAAGAAGAAGAAGAAGAAGAAGAAGAAGAAGAAGAAGAGGAGTTGTTGCTGCCAGCCACTCCTTATCATTCTTCTCCAAGTTCATTTCTTATTCCTGTTGTTATTTACTTCATATCTGGATATGAGGATGATGAATACTTATTTAAGAATGTTATAAACTTTATTTGGGATTTATTCTTGAATCAATTGTGATTTGACTACTTTTGATGGTAATGTGTTGGGTATTGCGATTTTTTATCCTTTTTGCATACTTTGGTACCAAATCGAGAGAGTGAATCATTAATAACATGATTAGGTTGGGTAATGAGAATTAACAACCTAATAGATCAGATAAACATCAAATCGACAATTATACGAAGAGAGATCTTGTGTGAGAACTTAATTATCTATTAGAATGCGTAAGAACTAATTAGAACATGGGTTGTTTTGTTAATTGAGAAATTGCAAAATCATAAATTCATATTCAATTAGGGATTATAATTTAGGGTTTCATCTTGAGAGAGAATAATTAACCTTTCGAAATTCTAGGGCCCATATCAATTAACTCAAAAGTAATCAAGTTAGCAATTGACGATAGAATAAATCCTCTCTTCTCATAATTGATTAACCTTATCTTGTGCGATTTCTTAAGTGTTAAGTGGTTGTCCTTTAATTTGATTTCTTTGCGTTAATTTTGGAACTTTAATTTCAATCAATTTATAATCGATTGTTACATTTTTTGTTTTTAATTTTTATTTTCTTTTTTATCACATTTATTGTAGCCTTAGAAAACATTAGGATTCAATTAGTTAAGTAATTCCTCGAGGGATCAACATCTTAATTATTACACTTTATGTCGTGCACTTACTGATTATTAAGGGTTTTATAAGATTAAAACTTGCGTAACACCATCCTCGAGCTTCCTTTATAATATGGTTGGATGTGAAAGACAAATTGTAAACCGTTGACAGGTTGAAGTTTATTAACATTCTTAACAAATGCACTCTATGTCTGAGAGATAAAGAAAGCAGTGATCTTCTATTTTTTCAATGTCAAATTGTCTCCAATATTTGGTGATATTTACTTCATAAATGCTATATTCATCATGCTCTAGGTAATTGGAATTACATCAAAAGGTGGTGTACTAACATTAATCATCCTGACAACACAATTAAGTGATGCTTCTTCCTAGCTATGTCCTTTCTAGCCAAATCAATTTAGGATGAGATGAATGCTCACATTTTTTCAGAAAATAAGTCTAACATTACAACAATTCAGTAATAGTATTCTTTAGCAGATCAAAGGATATATTAGTTTATACAGATTCATGTGTTGTACAACTCTTTGTAGCTTTTGTTCATTTTGATTGCCTTTATGGCTAAATTCATTACCTTTTTCTAAAAAGAATTAAACATTATCTCAATAGATTAGGCAATTGGTGAAAATTAGGAGGTCATATAAATTTATTTAAATTATAGCTTTTTTATTTTTGTTTTAAATTGTATTATCTTGTATATGCTTAATAGTTAAACACATTTTTTGTGCTTAGATAAGAAAAACTATAATAATTAAATTTGATTTACACATACCCTATATGACCTTTTTATGTTAAAGTTGTGCAGATCTTATACAAGTCATCAATATGCTACTTGCACTATAGTTAAGAGTAGGTTTCAGGTATTCTACATTCATCATTCCAAAAAAAGATCAACTCATGTTTGACTAATTATACCCTGATCTCATGGGATTTCAAAAAACAACAATGTGGTAGTTAGATTTTATTCTACATATTTTCAGTGGAAAGGAATCCTTAAGTCCTATCACTTCTTATTCCGCCTCTGAATAACTTATTGAACTTCTCTTTAATTTATTACTTATATCATGCCCAAATTCAATGATAAACCTAAAAACTTTGGTCTTTATGATAATTAATGAATCATGTATCAACAATTTTATGATATAAAATAAGGACTATTACCTCTTGAGCAGTTAAGGCATTGGGTCCAAAGTTGGTTCCATGTTTGTTAGTTATCTTTAGTAAAAGCTATAGGATAGTGAAGACCCTTATTTGGGATAAAGTAAAGATCTAAAAATATAAGATAGTGCAAAGACCTCTTATTTGGGATAATGTAGTGTAAAAGCCCCAACATATGAAATAGTAGATACCCTGTATTTAGGATAGCAGAGACCTCTCACTTAGGACAGTGTCAAGATCCTGAAATATGAGATAGCGTAAAGACTCCTCATCTGGGATGGTGTACGCACTCCAGCATATCAATAGCGTGGAGACCTCTCATATAAGATCATACAATAAGTGAAAATTGTGAATTCAATCAGGTCTAAGTAAAATCGCTTAGTTTGGCAAGCTCAATTCAATTAGAGATATCACTAGTGATGATCAATTTATGGCTTATGCTCTAATACAAAAAAAAAAAGAGGATTTGAGATTCTGGTTTGTATAATCAGATCAATAGCAATGAACTCAAGGAAAATAAAACAAATATCAACTGGTGGACTTTGTCTAGACATGGTAAATTCACCAGTGTGTTTTGTAAAAAGTTGTTCTAAGAGCAGGGAAACTTGGTAGCATGACATAAACTTGTTTGGCATAAGTATATGTTACCTAGAGCTTCAATCACAATGTGGAGAGCCATCAAGAATAGAATGCCTATAATTGATAGATTGAACAAGTATATGGCTATTCCAAATAGATGTATATTGTTCAAGCAGAAGCAAGAGAGTATTACTCATTTATTCTTCAAATACTAGTTCACTCAGTTCATGTGCAAGGATATAAGAATGAGATGTTTGTTAGGAGATACGATAAATGAATGTAGATAACATGCATGATAAAAAAAACTATAGTGGATTTTCATTGCTTTATCATATCTAGTGCAAGTTGTGTAGGTTGAAAGAAATATGAGAATCTTCAAAGACATTGAGAAACAACATGCAAGGTTACAAAGATAAACTATTAAGGCAATTAAGTTATACTTTATCACCTTTAAAGACAAAATGTAGAATAGATATAGTCTTAAGTTAGCATGGGATTAATGACTAGCATGTATACTTGTTTTTGAGCCATTGTAATACTTTCATGATGTTTTGTTAACCCGTTCATTAAATGAGATGGTTTATACTTGTAACAATTGTCATTGCCTTTAATGACTTAATTTAATTTACAATTTTTCAAAAAAATAAAATCATGTAGCTCCTTAGGTTCAATGGAAATAACTAAATTTCTTTGATTAAGGTAAAATTAGTCATTTCCATAAATTAGAGAAAAAAATAGTTATGCTCCTAAGATGTAAATCCGAATGAGAAATTAACTTCTTAACTTTAAAATGAAAACTTCTAGCAATGGCTTTGACCTTCTTTTTTATTTTTTCAAAAGAAGATTTTTATGATATTGCACTAGTCGAAAACTTCACTTTTTGAAAGGGAATAAAATATATTACACTATCAACATAAAAATTAAAATAATTGTTCTGTATAGAGTAAAAAAGAAAAGAAAGAACCTAAAATTTTTTTTTTAAGGTACGAGAACTGGGATGGGAGTTGGTTTTACGAACTTGAACAAGAAATGATGTTACTACCAAAACTAAATGCCTGGAGGGTTGAAGCCGTCATATTTGTCATCCATTTGCGAGGAGAGTTTGATTGCCCAAGTATATTATATGCATAAGATGGCCATCTTACATCTTGTCCACAGGAGCTTGTAACGCCCTTTCTAATCATCTTTTGTGTCCTCTCAAGTACTACAAGATTTGAGAAAGTGGAGAAACTGTTGCCCACGAAGACATCAGCCCATGAGGACACTTGGTAGTCGATGGCTGATTGAATAAGATAAGGGTACTTTCTGTAAATGTTTTCAACACCCAGCCTCCTCTTCTCTATGGGAATCAAACCTTGGCCCCAGCCATGGAGTATAGAAGAAATAGAATCTTGAAGAAGATTATGAGCCACAGCAATATAAACAACAATAGGCTTTCTCAAGCCTACAATGTTCCCAACTCTCTTCATAATCTCCTGTTTGCTAGTACAAATTTCATTAATTTTTGATATTTGCTCTAACTTCTTACAGTGAATCATCCAATCTTTCTCTATCCTCATATGGACTGCAAGATAAGGCACTGGATGCAATAAAGACATATTTGAAGAACTTCTCATCTTCCTTCCCGCTTCTCTAATCTTTGACACAACTTTATCAGCTTCTACTGCTATGTCATTGACGAAAACTAGGCATTCAAAAACCTTGGCATAGTCCTTAACAGACCAATGATCATGCCACAGAAAGGGGCTTTTTCCAACTATTCTAATTACCTCGTACACATCAAATGGATCTCTACTAAATTGTCTTAGTTGCTCAAAATCTCTCTCAGGAGTCCACTTCCTTCCCCTTCCCTTATGAAGTTCACAAACTCCAGTTTGATTCCTGAGATACGAGTAACGACCTAATTGCACAAACCCATTACAGAGCGAATTAAATCTTTCAAATTGGAACAACTGATCAAATGAAATCCACTGCAAACGATCTGTTTCCTTGTAGAACAAGGAGGCACTTAAACTGGGCATCAGAAGTGTTCGATTTAGCATTCTAGCAGTTAAACAAGCTCTTGCAAAAGATATCTTTTGATTATTGAGTCCCCATACTATTTGAGGAACCTCCAAGAACATGTTCCTACGAACTCCATAATCAGAATCCAATAAAAGAGGACTATCAGTCCCACCAGAGGTAGAGAAAGAAGGAAATAATAGAACTCTTAGTAACATAATCACAATAAGTAACCAAAGACATCTACACAGTAAGCAGTTCCAATTTCTGCCAAAGAAATTTCTTTGCTTAGAATTGAAACAAACATCCATTTCTGATTCAAGTGGTCAATAGATTGCACATTTGCCTTTTCAAGATGGAATTTAGACAAACCAAACAGCTTTCTTCAAACATGAAAATCTGCATGATCACCAAGAGAAGTACAACACAATCAGTAATTAGCGCAAATATAAAGAAGTAATGAGATCACAGATTTATTGATCATCCATAATGTAAGTGGATTAGAAACATAAATCATTGTTCATCAACATTTATGTACTGAAGATGTAGATGTGGAACGAGGAAGCAGATTCATCCATTAAAACGAAGATGACAAGTTCAAAATGAGAGAAGGCCAAGAAGAGTGCTGCATGTGATACCATAAAAAATTATCCTGTCAACATACAATATAACTAAATGGATCATCTTTAAAAACCAGAATCTTTCTCAGTGGCCCAATCATTTTTGTGAAAAGAGACAACAAACAATCTGAGAAACAATGAATACAACAACGCCGGACGTACAACGAAACACAGCTAGTTAAACAAAGTAATTATAAAGAGGCTCACCTTTCAAACACTTAAATTTAGGAGACAAATGATTCAAAGAAGAAAACGTGATTCTGTATCTTCACCAAAGCCCGGAAGGTAAAAAAAGAAGACGATAATGATGCATGGATCATGCATGAAAATATACAAGCAAGATATGTCTCGCGAAGGCATGTACTAAAAGCAGAACCACTATAAAACTTTAAGATACAAGCAGCGTAATATAATTAATGTTCTGATGAATAACAAAACAACTTTAAATTTCTCGTTGAAACTCTAAATATGCTCCGACAGTTTATAAATTGCATCAAAAATATATTGACATGAATATTATTAAAAAAAACTGCAATAAGTACTTACAATGGTCGAAAGATAGACAATTAGGTATTCTTCCAACCCTGAATACTTTGATGTTTATTGATGTTGTATATAATTGATAAGAAAATACAACTTTGATATATTTAAATCTCAATCATGAATAAGAAGAGGAACCAACAGTTTTATTTATAACTATAATAAACTCAATCCATTGCATAATGGCTAAAGATATCGGTTACTTTAATGTATCATCTACTTCTCGTTTCACAGAGGCTTGAATTAACTTAATTTCTAAGCACATTCATTATGAAACTGAATGCTTTATAATCATTTTTCATCTTTTGGTTATAACATTAACGGGTGTAATGAGATAAATGACTTGATTTACATAAACTTATGACAAACTAGACGTTCATAACTCCAGATTCTTTAATTTTGGATGAAGTAAAAGTAACTTGTATTAGTATTAAATTTGAAATAAAACAATCATTTATGACATCAAAAACATTAACTTAAATCAGTCATTATCATAAATAAAAAGTTATATTCATTTATTTCACATGTTTTATTGTGAACATGATTAATATAGCTATCTTTTTTTTCCAAACATGTTAATCACATAATAGTTGGTTTGTTATATAAAAATGTGTTAGGGAAAACGCCCCTGGATCAAATATCGGTTGAATTTAATAGCCCGAAAAATAATAACAAAAATAAATATAGGCAAAATAAAAAAGGACAGAACACAAAGATTTACGTGGTTCGGTTAATGTGACTTACGTCTACGCCGGAGGGTGAACAATTTTACTAATATGTGGAAATATACAAAACGTGCAAAGGAGTTTAATAAATTTCTCTAAAAGAGAAATGAAAGAAGAAAGAAGGAATGCTAGTTCGATGCCTCTCTAAAGCCTCAACATGTCCTTTATTTATAGCCAAATATGTGAGCTTCTGTCCAAAATTTAATTTCTCAATTTCCTGCATAAATCATGCAAGTGACCAACAAGTGCCTAACATTTCCTTAAGTATTTAGTGGCCAACGCCATTCGGTACCTTTTAGTTGTTGGTGGAGGGGCCAAGGCACCTATTTGTCAACAAATTTCCACCTTGACTTGGTCCCGAATAATTAGTGATATGCTCCACCTTCTCCGAAAATGCTCCAGTGGGTTGTTTCACCATCATTGAACACCAATCAAGTCCAAGCATTGCTTGAACTTGTAAACTAGAAGAGCCTTTGTAAATATATCAGCAGGATTGTCCTTAGTATTGATCTTTTGAATAAGGACCTTCTTCTTTGTAATAGTATCCCGAATGAAATGATACTTAACATCAATATGATTCATCCACTCATGATACATTTAGTCTTTCATCAAATGAATAGCAATCTGACTATCACAATAAACAGTAGTAATCCCTTGACGTAGAGATAACTCGCCGAATAAACCTCTTAATCATAGTGCTTCCTTGATAGCCTCAGTGACTGTCATATATTCAACTTCAGTAGTAGATAAAGCCATCACATGTTGTTGAGTAGCTTTCTAGCTAACGGCACAACCTCCAATGCAAAATACATAACCTGTCAGAGACTTGCGTCTGTCGAGATCACCTATATAATCTTAATCTACAAAACCAACCAAAGTGTTGCTAGTTCTAACAAACTCTAAAAAAAAGTTTGAAGTACCCTTCAAGTATCTGAGAATCCATTTCACCACCTGCCAATGTTCTTTGCCAAGATTGGCCATATATATGCTAACGACACTAACAACTTGTGAAATATCGAGAACATACCATTGCATATATAATACTGCTGACGGCACTAGAATAAGGAACATGTGCCATATAAGCTTCCTCTTCCTGTGACTGTGGTGATTGAGTAGCAGATAGTTTAAAATGACTAGCAAGAGGAGTACTAACTATTTTTCCATCTCGTATGCCAAATCTCTCCAAAACTTTATTGAGATAATTCTCCTGGGTCAAGAATAATTTACCACCTCCTCGATCACGTCTTATCTCCATGCCAAGAATTTTCTTTGCTGATCCCAAATTCTTCATCTCAAATTCACTGTGCAATAAGGCCTTCAAATGGTTAATATCTGAAACATTCTTAGTAGCAATGAGCATATCATCAACATATAAAATAGATGAATAAGCCATCATCTAACTTCCGGAAGTAAGCACAACTATCATACATGCTCCTGGAGAAATCATGGCCCAACATAAATGAATCAAATCTCTTATACCACTATCTTGGAGATTGCTTCAATCTGTACAAGGATTTATTTAACAAACATATGCAACCTCAAAACCTTCAGGTTATTTTATATAAATATGCTCATCTAATTCACCATACAGGAATGTTGTCTTCACATCAAGTTGTTTTAATTCCAAATCAAACATGGCAACCAATGCAGGTAATACACACATAGAGCTATGTTTCACCACTGGTGAGAAAACATCATTAAAATCAACACCTTGTACCTAACTGTAGCCCTTTGCAACTAAACTCTTATACCTTGCATTTTCAACACCTGAACTACTTTTTTTCTTTTGAAGACCCATTTGCAACCAAGAATTATTTTACCCTTTGGCGGCTTCACCAAAACCCAAGGATCATTCTTATGCAGACATTCCATTTCTTCGTTTATAGCCATTACCCGCTTATCAGCATCAGTACTTGAAACTGACTTCGTATATGTGGAAGGTTCACCGTCTCCACCTGTTTCCTGTGCCACTGATAATGCATATGCAACTAAATTTGCATACCTCTGTGGTGGTCGAATCTCTCGTCTTGGTCTATCTCTGGCTATGAAATGTTTTTCTTCTACTGGTTCATTTTGAACATGATTAGGATCTAGTTTATGAACTTGATCTATCTGATGTGTAGAAGACTTCTGTGAAGGACCTGAACTACCAATATCTAACTCCACTTGTTTCTATGTACTATCCTCTTTTTCTAAATTACAAGGATTACAAGACTCTTTTCTAGGGTACAATATAGAGGACTCATCAAATGTAACATCCCTACTAATTACAAATTTAGTTGACTTGGGATCAGGACACCACAAACGATATCCTTTCACCCCTGAAGCATAACCAAGGAAAATACATTTCTTAGCCCTAGGCTTTAACTTTCCCTTATTTACATGCATATATGCTGGACACCTAAATATTCTTAAAGTAGAGTAATCGGCAGGAGTACCTGACTAAACTTCCTCCGGAGTCTTGAAATTAAGAGGAGCACAAGGAGAGCAGTTGACGATGTAGCAAGCTGTAGCAGTGACTTCTACCTAAAAATCAAGTGTCAACCCTGTAAAACATATAAACTACCAGACCTGCAAGCTTTTATCAATACAAGAGCACCTTTAGAAAATTTCAAAACTCCACCTTCAGCTGAGAACTTGCACCCTTGAGAATCGAGAGTACCCAAAGAGATGAGATTTTTCTTCAAATCAGGAACGTGTCTAACGTCAGTGAGTATTTTAATGATACCATCATACATTTTGATCCAGACTGTACCCTTACTAATAACTTTATAGGCAGTATTATTACCCATTAAAATAATTCCACCATCCAATAACTCATAAGTAAAAAAACACTCCTTGTCAGGACTCATGTGGTAAGAACAACCTGAATGTAAAATCTACTCCTTATTAGACCTAATTTTATCTTCTGTGGCTACAAAGATAATTCCCTCATTCTTATCTGCCGCTACACTAGCTTCGGCAGTGTTGCTGTTATTCTTCTCAATTTTATTTTTCTCCATATATTTCAATTTATAGCAGTCAGTCTTTATATGCCCCTTTTTCTTGCAATAATTACAAATTTTATTTCTATGTTTGGATTTTGACTTACGTTTGGATCTACTTCTTTGAAAATCTCTGTTTTAGATCTACCCCGTACAAATAGTCCCTCTAGCTGACTTCCAATATTCTCCCCAGTGATGTCCCTATTAATATACTCTTTTGACTTTAATGCAGACTTAATACTATTATGTGAGACTGATAGGTGTGCATTAGGATATATTTTTATAGGTAATTGGCATATGTAGCATAATTGTTCTTTATTGCTCTAGTTTAGGATTCATTTTGTATGTTTTCATTAAGTTTGATTTCCATTGTGTTCTTATGTGTTGGATGCTAATTGAGGGTAAGAATTGCTTATTTTTGTGTAGGAAAGGAGAGGAAGCAAGTTGGAGGATGAACAACAAAACATAGAAGAGAAAATAAAAGGATCACGTTTGGGATCAATTCCCACATTTGTGGGAATTAGACAAAATCCCACAGACATGGGAAATCAAGACAGAAAGTTTCTGCCTGTAATTTCCATGCTCGTAGGAATCATACAGATTCCCATGGACGTGGGAATTGAAATCCGAGGCAATCTACGAGGCTTCATTAAACCTAATTTTTTGGGCTATATAAAGAGAATTAAGCCTCCATCTTTAAGGGAGACAACACGTACCTGTAGAGAGAGCGTCCTTGGGTGAAGAACATTTGTTTGGAGCATTAAGGAAGGATTGAAAACAAGGATTATCATCAAGATTAGGCAAAATAGCACATTAACACCCAAATTCCAGATTTTGGCAAAGAAGAGAAGGAGTTTTCTTATTCACTTTCTATCACTTTAATCTCTTCCTTTCTTTGTAAAGATGGATTATTTGAATGTTGATAGTGTTGTGGAGACCATGTTAGGCTAATTTCATATTAGGGATTGCTTTTTCATTATTTTGTCAAAACTCATGTTTTGTTGAATTAAATGAAATGTCTTTGATAATTGTTGTTCTTTATTGTCATCTTGCAACAAATCGAGAGAGTGAGTGAGATGAAAATTTTGTAAGATTGTACAACGAGAGTTGGCGACCTATAGACTAGCAATTATTATGTCAATTGAAAAATTAGAAGAGAGATCTCAGTCAATCAATTGATTGTCCATAGGATAGTATAATAACTAGTTGAATCAGGAAAGTCATTGGGTAGGTTGAGAGATCGTTCAATCGATTCCTGTAAATTCAATAAGGACAAATAGCTACACCTTGAGAGAGGGTAATTAGTACATTTGGAAATCTAGGATGAGACACAATTCAATCAATGAAACATGAGGGAGACAAAATAAGGAAAAAGTAATCTCTAGCATTTAGATCCTTCAATTCAGATTCTTTGCAATTGCGGTATTATCCATTGCTTTCATTAGTTTCTTAATTTTAATTAAAAGTTCTAGATTGATTGCATTAAATAATTTTATTTCTTAAACAAAGTCTTTTCTAAATTAAGTAGTGTCTAGGCATCAATCCCTGTAGGATCGATATCCTCTCTTTCTAATTACAAGTCATGACCCGTTCACTTGTGATTTTTGAACGTAAAATAAGTAGATAGGTTTTGCAATCCATCAACAGAGACTGACTCTTTCCCATAAATCATAGTATCATGAAAATATTTAAAGGACTGGGGAAGGGAGCATAACAACAATATGGCTTTATCTTCATCCTTAATTTTTGCATCTACAATCTTCAAATCCAAAATAAGAGAATCATATTTATCCAGACGTGAAAGAATAGATGTACCTTCTTTCATCCTCATCATATACAACTTCTGTTTCAAATAAAGTCGATTTTCCACCGTCTTCTTCATTACATAGCTTTCAACTTGTCCCACATACCTTTAGCTGTGCTTTCACCAACAACCTCCTGCAAAACTTCATTGGAGAGATTCAATATGATGGTTGATCTAACCTTTTTATCTAGATCTGTGAATTTATCTAACGTTATATCTACTGACTTTTTCTCCACTCCATCAAGTGCAATCTCACACCAATCTTGTATTAAAATAGCTTGCATCTTGAGCTGCCACATACCGAAGTTAATACTCCGATTAAACTTTTCAATAGAGGTCTTCGTCGTCATGATGGCTAAAAATTTATATTTTGACTATTATTCGAAAAGTGGGCCCCACATGTGAAACTGGGATAACGGGCCCAAAAAAGCACTGAACGCAGGTCCCACAAAAGTACTTGATGCGAGGCCCACAAAAGCATTGAATGCGAGCCCCATAGGCAAAGTCGGGATGTGGGCCCCACAAGATAAGACCGAGGTAGTAGGCCTCGAAAGATAAATCCAAGGCAGTGAGCCCTATTTAGACTCACAATAAAATCTAAGTTACTTTCTGATGTAGAAGGTCTACCTTAGTGGCAACCACAGAGCATACGATAAGTTAGAACAACAAGGGAAGCTTTGATACCAGTTTGTTAGGGAAAATGCCCCTGGATTGGATATTAGTTAAATTTAATAGCCTAAAAAATATTAATGAAAATAAATATAGGCAAAAATAAAATGGGACAAAACACAAAGATTTACGTGATTCGGTCAATTTGACCTACGTCTACGACCGAAGGGTGAGCAATTTTACTAATATATGGAAATGTACAAAATGTACAAAGGGGTTTAATAAATTTCTCTAAAAGAGAAATGAAAGAAGAAAGAAGGAATGCTAGTTTGGTGCCTCTCTAAAGCCTCAACGTGTCCTCTATTTATAGCTAAATATGTGAGCTTCCGTCCAGAATTTAATTCCTCAATTTCCTACGTAAATCATGTAAGTGGTCAACGATTGCCTAACATTTCCTTAAGTATTTGGTGGCCAACCCCATTTGGTGCCCTTTAGTTGTTGGTGGAGGGGCCAAGGCACCCATTTGTCAACAAAATGTTATATTAAAAAATTAAAAATATCTCATTATTTATTTGTAAATACTGGATCCAACTTTGTGTATAAGTTTTCAATCCACATTTTCGTCCGTACAGAAAGTCTTCACTCTAATGCTATTTCAACTTTTTCATTATTTTTCTTCCTAAGTCTCTTTTTACGATGAATTTGATTCCAATTTTTTCAACAATTTGATCTTACTTTGTTATGGATGTACTTGTCTTAAGTAATATTTCCCTTTTATTTGATTTATAACTCTTTTTTAAGTTAATGTTTTATAAGTTTTTACTAAGTCGCAAGTTATAGCTCGTTAATTATTTCCTTTAGTATGTATCCTTTTCACTCTAATTTTTTTCTTTTCTTATTATTCCTATTCACCAAATACTGATTTAGCATTAAAACTGAGTAGAAAAGAGAGAAAGAAGAATAACGATAGATTTTCTTCTCTTCTTTTTATAGAGCATTGAACTGTAGATTTTGAATGTTGAATAGTAAAAGGTGCTAGAACCAGGAAAAAAATATAACAATAGAATTATTTTATCTCTCTTATTTTTTAAATATTTTTTTAAGAAAATAACTAGTTATGATATGAAGATTTGATTTTTTTTAATGTAAGCAAAGTTCATTCAAAAGGTGGAAATTACAGAGTGTATGAGGTTACATCTCTGAAAATGAATCTCAAACTAATGAAGAAAGTGCACATTGTGTATCCGAAAATATTGTATTCTAAATGTTCAATTGAAATCTAATATCATTGGATAAGAGTAGATGATGAGCATTCATCATGGTGATCATCCTTAGTTTGAGCAATAAATGATTACGTCCATATTCGTTGAACTCCTCAGTCTTACTGAAAATTTTGGTATTTCTCATCCTTCAGATGTAGTGTCATTACAAGAAAATTACAAATTACCAACAGTAAAAATATCGTAGGCAATCAATGATAAAAAATCAATTCCTATTGGTAACATGGTTGGAAAAAATTGCATTTAGCGATGAACAAATTTTCTGATTATAAAGATGGACGAAAATTATCCCGACAAATTTTTTGATAGAATATAGCGACGGAATAGCCATCTCGATCGATAAAATTGTCGGGAATGCTTCGCGGCATAAATAAGCGTCATGGTGTACTGATAGAAGAGTTATTCTGTCAATAAAATTAAAACCTAAACGCCATCATTAGCTTCAACTTCAACATTTGTAATAAAACGAAAATGATGTTGTTTTGGTTAAGCTTTTAACCTACCTATGAACCCCACCTTGTTTATGCTCATTTTCTCCTCTCTTTCGTTTTCTCTTCTGTCGCCACCGCCGTCCGTGCATGCTTCGGTTCCCTTCTCTTTGTCCATCTTCTTCCTTCTATGTCCATCTTCTTCCTTCCCGTGCTTCGATTCCCTTCCACATTTGCGTTTTGTGTCTTTGCGTGCTTCGGTGCCCTTCTTCCTTTTATGTTTTCATTTAATTATGAGTTGAGTGAGTGGGTTTTCTTTTTTACTGGGATTTGTATACTGCTTTGATCATTTGGGTTTATGTTTGTGGTTTGATTGCATGGGTAATCATCGGTTTATGTTTTTACTAGGATGAGGTAATGGTTTAATCATCAATTGAGGTACAAAATCCATACATTGATATTTTTGTAGAGCATTATGCTTATACTATAGTATAAGCATCGATTGTAGTTAGATTATATTTTTGTAATGCATTGACAATCATCCGTTTTATTATTTAAAAGAAAATTTTTGGTTAGTAAATAAGAACACGTAATTAAATACAAAAATTATAGCATTTTGATATAAGGAGAAAGCAACTTTTGGAGAAAAAAAGATTTTCAATCAAAATTATACCATCTTGATATAACATCTTCATATAAGTTGTCAAATTAAGGGAAAAATTAACTCTAGCAAAATCTTAAGTTAAAAATGGTGAATCAACAATAAATTGAACCTTGTTTGAGCATCGAGTTGTGATTTGGTTGAGAATATAAACATTATATTATGATTCATTAATAATTTAAATATTATGTTGTGAATTGGATGAGCATTTGAACTTAATGTTGTGATTTTGTTAAGAATTTGAACATTATATTGTGCTTTCGAATTTGATGATTTGAACATTATATTGTAATTTGGTTGATAATTTGTCAAAGAAGGTGAAGAACCAATAAATATTGTCTAAGAAGGTGAATGTTCATATGTATCAGTACAAATAAAAGATACCCATCACTAAGTAAACATCGTAGAGATTGGGTGTCGAATAAAAGATGCTTTTGAATTTGACTCTTAGCTTTCTCACCATTTGACAAAATCCTCAAGCAAATGGATGCTTTTGGAGCTTATTTTGGTATGAGTACTGCTTAGGCTTAAGTTACATAAATCCTACTAGACCAAGGTTTCAACCTCATATGATTTTTAGGTTTTTTTTGTAATTACCAGCATATCATTTGATGGTCTTTTTATTCTCATCAATGAAATGTAAATATTTATTTCTTTCAAAAAATGACATCATAGATAAGGATAGGGGCTTATTTAGAACTTTAGTGAAATATTAAGGTGTAATGCAAACCTTTAGTATCATAAACATTGGTAGGTAGTTTTCTTTATTATGTTTTATAAGATTACAAACTTTACAAAATATACTTTTCTGTTATTTGTGGTAAATGTGCATATTAATGGATCATTATTTTCTCTATCTACTTATAAATTTTCGTATTAGGTATCTATTACCCATAACAAAGGAAAGTGTCCCTTTCATTAGAAAGTAATATAGAAGTAGGAGTTAATCCCTCAAGGAAATGGTATGGATTAGAAAACCTAAAACTACTAACTAGTAAATAAATAAAAGAATGGATTTTATGGATTTTGATTAAAGTAATATGAAATAAAATAAAACCTAAATAAGTAGATAAGAGAATAAGTAGTAAGACAATTGACTAAAAGAGAATTCCATACAATATCAAAATTTAGATAATTACTTCCCTTATTATGAATTTTTATTTTATGATTCAATTAACCTAGAATGGATATGTTAAATTGGACTGATAGTTTCTTCTATTTATTGAAACTAGATTCTCTCTACTCTTGAGATACAACCATCTACTTTTAGTACGTTGAATTGTATCTATACCAATCTAATTCCCCTATAAATACACTAAGATCTATAAGATCCATAAAAGGTTTTATCTTAACACCAAAAAGATTACATAGGTCTCTCTCAAGCATCTTGTTTAACTCATATTACCTAACCTACAGTCCATTTATAAGTAGGCTCTCTTGAGGCATTCATAAGTGAATTAAAATCAAATTTAATAGCTAGCATAACTAAATCATACATTAAGATTAATAAAAGACAATTCATAGAATTATATCTCAATTAATAAATTAAAATGAATCAACTGTAGAAAAATAAAAACTAGAATTTTCATTATTTATCATACAAAAGTGTTTAGATATGAATCATAGTCAAAACAATGAAAGCAATAGACAAAAATAAGGAAAATGTAATACAAATATATCTATATAAAAATCCTTATTTTACTAATAGATCAATATGTTGACATGGTATCTTAATCTTGATTTTTAATTAAAATAGCCTTAGAATTGGTCTCTTAAAGGTTTCAAACCTTTGGGTTTCTAACCCTAAAATTATAGAGCAAATGGCATATCTAAACAATTGCTCTAAAAGTTGTCTAAAAATTAGGATATTTGAAATTTATATATGTTTTCATACCCTTCAACAGATTTCTTATGTCATGGATCTATCTATGTCCTTTATGGAAGAGATAAAGTCTTTGGCATGCTCGTGTCCCTAGAACATGTATATTCATATTTCTTTTGAAATTAAGGCATGATTTCTACCACAATTGTCCCTATATTATGGATCATATTATTTCTCTTATAATTAGCATACGATTTTTAGCACAATTATGGCCTATACATAATAAAATTTCTTCAATTTGACAACAATCTCTCTTTAGCTCCTATTCTAGTTCATGTCTCTTATTTTACATAATCCATATAAGACATGAGTTGGCATATAGGTATAGATAGGAACATATAGGCCAAACCATATTCCTTAAAAAATTATAATTTTCTTCATATTTTTGCTTAAAATAGCCTTTAGTTCTTAAATAATTTCATCCTATAGTTAATTTATTATAATTATATGAAAATAAATCTAAGTTAAGTAAATAACGTAGTTTGGCGAAATCAAGGTTATCCATCATCTACTTGTTGATGGATTGTAAAACCTATCTACTTACTTTACGCTAAAAAATCACAAGTGAACGAATCGTAACTTATAGTTAGAAAGAGCGGATATTGATCCCACAGGGATTGATGCCCAGACACTAGTTAATTTAGAAAAGACTTTATTTAAGAAATAAAAATGTTTAATAAAATTAAGCTAGAAAATTAAATTAAAATTAAAAGACTAATGTAAACAATGGACAATACCGCAATTGCAGAAAATCTGAATTCAAGGATCTAAATGCTAGAGGTTACTTTTTCCTTATTCTGTCTCCCTCATGTTTCATTGATTGAATTGTTTCTCATCTTACATTTCTGAATGTACTAAGTTTCCTTTCTTAAGGTGTAACTATTAGTCCCTAATTGAATTTACGGGAATCAATTGAACGATCTCTCAACCTACCCAATGACTCTACTGATTCAACTAGTCATTACACTATCCTATGGATGATCAATTGACTAATTGAGATCTCTCTTCTAATTATTCAATTGACATAATAATTGCGAGTCAATAGGTCGCCAACTTTTGTTGTATAATCCTAAACGATTTTCATCTCACTCATTCTCTCGATTTCTTGCAAGATAACAATTAAGAACAACAATTATCAAAGACACTTCAGTCCATTCAATAAAACATAAGTTTTGAAAAAATAATGAAAAAGCAATCCCTAATAAGAAATTATCCTAACATAGTCTCCATAACACTATCAACATCCAAATAGTCCATCTTTACAAAGAAAGGAACAGACTAAAATGATAGAAAGTGAATAAGAAAACTCCTTCTCTTCTTTTCCAAAATATGGAATTTTAGTGTTGCTGTGCTATTTTGCCCAATCTTGATGATGATCCTTATTTTCAATTCTTCCTTGATGCCCCAAGCATGTGTTCTTCACCCAAGGATGGTCTTTCTACAGGTAGGTGTCATCTCCCTTGAAGATGAAGGCTTAATTCTCTTTATATAGTCCAAAAATTTTGGTTTAATGAAGCCTTGCAGATTGCCTCATATTTTAATTCCCATGCCCGTAGGAATCTGCACGATTCCCAGGAGCGTGGGAATTACAGGTGGAAACTTTCTGTCTTGATTTCCCATGTTAGTGGGAATTTATCCAATTCCCATGATCGTGGGAATTGGTCCCAGATGTGATCCTCTTGTCTTCTCTTTTATGCTTTCTTGTTCATCCTCCAACTTGCTTCCTCTCCTTTCCTACACAAAACTAAACAATTCTTACCCTCAATTAGCATCCAACACATAAGAACACAAGGGAAATTGAACTTAATGAAAGCACACAAAATGAATCCTAAACTAGAACAATAAAGAACAATTAGGCTAGAAAACACATGCCAATTACCTATAAAAACATATCCTAATGCACATCTATCACTACTCAATTGCATTATTCATCAACTAGTTAGGCATTCAATTCTTAATCAATTTAATTTAATCTAACAAAACTTTCAGATAATAACTTAATCTATACAATTTAGTCTCTAACTTAGAAAAGCTACCCTGTTTAAAAATGTATCATTTCATTTGTTTATCTAAAAGGTTAGAGTTACTAATACTCTTCTCTCTAAAAGTTACTTTGTTATTTTAAATTGATGCTCTTGGTTTTTCGTAATTGAATTTGTTTCTGTAGGAAAATTTTAATGTGACGGAATAAGCTTCCTAAGATTAAAAACATCAGTTTTCTTTAGCAAGTAAGATTGTTGACTTCCCCTCTTTCTATTATTCATAATTATTTCCTTTTAAGATTATAATGCATATTTAGTTTACTAGTATTTATGTTTTTGTTAATATTTCATAATTTGTTTTAATTTTGTGTATTTTTTTGAATGATTCAAGGTTTAATACACTTTATTCCTTTGTGTCTCCTCATATTGATCTTTAATAACATATACCACAAGTTTGTAATAGAATTAATTGACCAATGCTACTGTCCTAGATATTAAATGGTTAGTTTTTGTTTCTAATGAATGCATTAGGTTATTTTAAGTATAAATAGATTACATATGAATTATGGAAGTGCTTGTATAATTACTACAATGATACTTTTTAATTTATATAATTACTACAATTAGGAAAATTGCTTGTATAATTTGAAACAATGAATATAATTTATATTCATATGACTAATTAACTATGTCGTTTAGTCTTACTAATGCACTTAATATTTTTTATGAAGTTAATGAATTAAGTACTGTATACATATATAGGTAGGTTGTAGTTGTTTGTTTCATGATTTTTGATCATGTTCGTCAAGCTATACCTATATATGTATACATATATGGGTCGTGAATTTTAGTAATTGAAGGGTCCTACAAGGAGGTGGACTAACCTAATTCTAGGGTGTCGGTGAAATTAAAAATGAAACAATAATATAAACACAGGAATTTGATTGTCGGAATTCAACTCAAGAAATTAACACAAAATAAGAAATGAAATTGAGCAACACAAAAGGTCATTATGGAAATTAGTCAAGAGAAATTACCACATTATGAGAAGGGATTCTACCTATTATTAATGCTAACCTAGCCAATTATGTGTCATCGGGGTGTCGGTTTTAGACTATCGTAGGGGGAATTACTCACTTTTGAGTTATAATCCGGTGCCCTAAATCTTAATTAACAAAAGACCCAAAATTAAAATTAGATCGGAAGCTCCCTACTAAACTATCAAGTCTCACATAGGATCTCTCTCTGCACAAACATCGATATAATTAACTATGTGGCCTATTGGATCGCCTAACTCTTGTTAACCTAATCTAATCATTTTATATGAGTCACCCTCTCGGTTTATTACCAAAATATGCAAAAATTGAAGTTAATCACAACACCTAATTAAAAAAAGCACAAAATTGGCTATATTAACGTTAATCAAAGTAAAATCCTAAAGGAAGAGTTAGTACATTATCAATAATCTAAAACCTATCATCGTACAATACATTTCAATCTTATACATTAAATTAACAAAAATGAAATGGAAAGGAAATAGAATTTGTATCGGACAATCTAGGAAGGAACCAGCATCAAGAGACCACCTAATCCAGGAAGCAGCAGCGTTGGGACCTGCTTCTTCTTCCTCTTCTTCTTCTCTCTCTCTTCTTTTCTCTCTCTTTTGAACTTTCCAAAAGTGGTATAATGTAGAAGCTCCCTTAGGGTTACATCCTAAAGTCTTATATAGTATTTCCAATTAGGGTAACCCAGGGGTCTTTTTTAGGTATGAAAGGTTCAAAAAACCCTTAAAAACTCAAATCGGGATTGTTATCCCCATATGTGTTGAGTAGGCCATGATCGTGGCTGGGAGATTTTGTTTCTATCATGATCTTGGGGCATAATGACATGATCTTGGTTCCCTACACTACCTTCTGTGATGATCGTGGCATATTCCACACGATCATGGCTCCTTGCTTTTACCCTATGTTATTTCTCCGGTCTTCTTCGAATCTCCTCCAATTGGCCTGAAATACTAACAAACATATCAAGGTATCTCATAAATATAAAATTGAAGCTTAACATCATGTTCCAACCCACAAAACACTTAAAACAAAAATGTTTACTAACGAATACAATTCTAACTTAAACAGGCACTAAACAATCAAATTAACAACTAAACACACACTAAACAACCCACAAAAAACTTGATGTAATCTACAAATATCAACACCCCCATACTTAAATGTTTGCATGTCCTCAAGCAAACAAACAAAGAACAACAAAAACACAAAACAAAAAAGTAATACACAATATATACGCAAATGCAATAATGAGACAATGGCTTCAACTTCACAAAACAAATTTAACTATAAACACAATACTTCAATTTGTTCTAACTTATTAACTTGCAAAATCTGTGTATAAGTACTCTAGACTAAATATGCATATAAATCAAGACCTATATGTCAAGTTTATTAACCACTATTGTTTGTACACACACATTGATAATTGTTTGTTCAATGAAAATTGTAACTATTCTTAAGTAAGTTTTAATGAAAAGTTAAGCTACTAACAAGTTTGGTAGGTTTCTATTTGACAAACATTCTTTTTGTTACTTTTTATGGGCATGAACCTAGCCTTTTTACATGGAAGAAAACATTTGTGATGGATGTCGATCCAGTTACTCAACTAGGTCATATTTTTATTAAACAACTTAGTTAGAAAGTCATTATAGACTTTTTACATGAAGCACATATTTGTGATGCGTGTTGATCTGGTTACTTGGCTATATCACATTCTCAACTGATTACTAGCTCTATTCATAACTCGAAGGCTAACGGAATATATTTAATTAAAATTTATTGTTAGATCTAATTTTTGGAGTCTAACTCATGAGTCAAACGTGAGTGCATCACTCTGTAGGGTCCTTATAATGGAATCTCATTAGCCATCATAAGTTTATCTTCATTCTCATAACCTCCCAAAATTTCATATTTGAACACTTGATATGCGATAAACCATTCTTATTTTTATATCCTCAATCATCACCCTAAACATATCACTCATTTTATCCTTTATTTTTCACATCAAACTAAGTACATTTCAAGCTCCATTTAAGCCTAAATGTATCATAGGAAAGTATTGATAAGCCCACAACTTATAAATATACATGATTTGGGACAAAAAGCATAACTTTCACTATGGATGTCATATAAAGGTTATTCAAGTACATTTTCGAAGAGGACTTCGAATTCTACAACTTTTATGAAGACCACAAAGAAAGATTTTGCTGTTTAAAAATTTACACATTTATATAACTGTCCTGAGAATGTCCGTTTAGCAGACATATGTCCCTCCAAATGGACATTAATTGAGCTAGAACACTGGAATTTTTGAGAAGGTCTGTCTAGCAGACATCAAGTCCCGCCAACAGACATTTACAGCTCAATTTCTAGATTTCTACCTACTAAAAGTTACCAATGACCCCTCTTATGCATATCTATCATTTTTAACTTGTTTTCCTCATCATTATCACTTCCATTTCAGCTCAATATCATTTACATCCAAATCATAATCTATGTTTGGTCATCAATCCAAAAACATAACATTCAAACTTATGCATTCATCCTAATTTTTGCACATGTTCAATCTCCCTTTATCACCATCATTTCATCTATAACTTATCACACTTATTTTCTATTGACTTAAGTAAAGAAAAAGGCTATAAAGTGTCTAGTACACACCCTGTGCAGCATCACTAATTGTAAAAAGCATATCTCTCAACTTAGATGTCTAAAAATTACAAACTTGGTTTCATTGAAAACTAAGAGGATAAACTATAACTTCCAAGAAAACAACCTTGTCCAAATAAGCCTACATTAATACAGTTTTTCCCCTGAAGTCAGAATATAGATTTTACCCTTATGAATGATTGAAAATGCAATGTAAAAATTTGGAAAGTCATAAGCAAAACATAAATATATTTCATTAACATCAAAAGAAAAGAGTTTTACAAAGCTTTAATGGGAATTTCAAGACCCAAATACATCATTGGTCTCATAATCCAAAAATCCAAAAATATATATGAACTAGTGTTACCTGAAATGTCGTTAAAGCCTTGAGTTTTCCTATATTAATTTAAATACAAAAGTATGTAAACTTGGAGTGATGCCTTGACTCTCTATCACTCGATCTCTTACTCTTCAGTTGGAGATGGGGAGGAAATGGGGTTGAGCTTAAAAGATCAAAGGTAATAAGTTTATAGTGGAGAAACAAGCAAAACCATTGAAAATATTCATTTCCATAGTAAATTGCAATGAAACCATAAAACACGTATTTCTTAAATTCTCAAGCTTGTCAAACAATTCATTAACAAAATAAGTCATTTATTTCTCAACTTGTCAAACAAATCATAAACACATAAGCAATTGTAATGGTTTGGGTAGTCCATAAATATGATGGAGTTCTTGCGAATCTCCAGTAATAACAGAATGGACCACTTTGGGTAGTCCATAAACATGAGGGAGACCGTGAAGGAGCTCTATGCCACTAGCGGGCAGGTGGGAGAAGCCTTTAACGTGGTCAATATGCACGTGACATAATAGAATAGACCACCACAAACCCACACAAACATGAATTTCATATCTTGTAACATCTTACACATTTTAGAATCATGATTTTCATAAGCATGATATATTTCAAATACCATTTCCATCATCATTTCATAAATCATCAACAAGATTCATGTGCCAAACATGTAGCAATTTCTTAAATCATTTAAGAAGCAATAAATGCACCATTTATAAAGCAATTGAAATCATTTAACTCTATTGATTTCGAAAAAAAACTCATGGCTTATTAACTCAACTATAAACATGTAATCCACCTGGATTCCTTGCTTAAAAACTTGCACAAAAATGCCCCTCCTCTTGCTCCTCTTGCTCTCTTGATTCCCTTTAACATTGGAAAAAATCCAATTCAATAGGATTACAAATTTAGAACCCAAAAAGCATTTTCACTAAAAATTGATTCTAGGATACTCAAACCCATAAATTTCCTAAGCTTCATGAACCAAAACCCTTCCAAAAATCCAAAGGATTAAAAATGGGCCTACTTTGAATCTTCACCAAACAAAGAGATGTTTGGCTCAAATGGAAACTCTTCTCTTACTCTTTCTTTTTCGCTTCTTGAATACCCTCAAAATCACTCTTAAAAACTAAGAAAAGATGAAACCCTAACTTGTTTTCTTTCTTTTTCTCTCATATATCCGAAACTCTCTCACTCTTCTTTCTCATTTTCATTTTTGACTCCTTCTTTCCCTTCATTCACGTTTTTCTTCATCTAATAACCAAAACAACATTTTCCTCTTCCAATTTTACGTTTAATGAGTGCTAAATGTCCACTTTACCCTTCCTTTTATACTTCATGGCTTTTAAACTTAAATGACATGCCACAATTTCCCTTAGTACATTTCTACTGCTTTAATTTAACTAACCAGTGTAACAAAACCCTACTAACACTGAAATAAATAATTAAACTCCAATAATAATTATATCATGACCTTATAATTTATTTAAATCATGTTTAACTCAAAAAAAAATTGGGGGCCAACATTTCTCCCCCTTTTAAAAGAATTTTGTCCTCGAAATTCTTACCTGAGTCATTGAAGAGGTGTGGATACTTCTCCTTTATAGCCTCCAAGGGCTCCTACATGGCCTTCTCCTTAGAATGGTGTTTCCACATGGCTTTAATCGATTGAACTGTCTTATTCCTGAGGACCTTTTCCTTAGTGTCCAGAATCTCCACTGGAGTCTCCTCATAAGTTAGATCATCTCTTAATTAAACCTCAGTGATCTGAATGATGTGGGAGGGATCTGATCTATACCTCCTTAAAATGGAAACATGGAAGACATCATGTATCTGTGACAATTCTGGTGGTAGCGCTAATCTATAGGCCAGTGATCCAATCCTCTCAACAATCCCGTAGGGACCAACGTATCTTGGGCTCAATTTACCCTTCTTTCCAAACCTTATGACTCCTTTCTAAGGAGATGTCTTAAGAAATACTTTCTCACCAACTTCATACTCCATTTCCTTTCAGTGTGCATCAGTATAGCTCTTCATTCTATGTTGAGTTGCTTTAAGCCTTTGCTTAACTAGATTGACCTTGTCAACTTTCATCTGAAGTAACTCTGGTACTATTAATTTCCTTTCTCCTTCTTCATCCCAACATATAGGAGTTCTACATCTTCTTCCGTACAGTTCTTCATAAGGAGCCATCTAAATGCTCGAGTGGTACGAATTATTGTAAGCAAATTCGACCAATGGCAAGTGCCTGTCCCAAGCACCTTTAAAATCCATCACATATGCCCTGAGCATATCTTCAAGGGCTCAAATGGTCCTCTCAGATTGACCATTTGTTTGGGGATGGAAAGCAGTGCTAAAATTTAACTTAGACCCCAGAGCTTCTAGCATATTTTCCTAAAATCTTGAAGTAAATCGGGGATCTCTGTCAGAAACTATGGAGTCTAGAATCCTATGTAGTCTCACTATCTCATCAATGTACTTCTTTACTAGCACATGCAGAGAATCAATCTGTTTAATTGCTAGAAAATGGGCTGACTTCATCAAACAGTCAATAATAACCCATATGGCATCATGCTTCCTACTAGTCTTGGGCAAACCCATCAGAAAATCCATGGTTATCCTTTGCCACTTCCACTCTGGAATGAACAATGACCTTAAGTTGCTTAAAGGTGCCTGGTGTTTAGCTTTGAATTATTGGGACACTAGACACTTGCTTGCATATTCTGCTACATCCTTCTTTATACCTTTCCCCTAGAAATGTCTTTTCAATTCTCTATACATCTTGGTGCTACTTGGGTGTATGGCATAAGGCGCATTTTATGCCTTATCGAGTATCTCATCCTTTACCTCCTTGACATTTGGAATACAAAGTCTATTGCCTACAAACATCAGTCCATCATCCCTCACTTCCACTTCAGATTATTTGCCATTCTTGATTTCTTCTCAAAGCTTGTTCAACCCTGCATCTTGTTCTTGCAATTCCTTAACTTTCTCTCTGAGTATTGGTCTCACTCTGAAATTAGCAATAATGTAATCATGCTTCTCCTATTTCAAGCTTATTCTAAGCTTAGCCATCTCTTCCAACAATGGTAGATAAATCGTCTAAACATGAGCTATGGAGGATTTCCAACTCAAGGCATCGGCCACTACATTTCCCTTGTCTGGATGGTATTTAATCAACAAGTCATAATCCTTAAGCAACTCTAACCACCTTCTTTGTCTCAAATTCAACTCTTTCTGGCTCAATAAGTACTTAAGACTTTTATGATCTGTAAAAATCCTCATCTGAACTCTATACAAATAATGTCTTCAAATTTTCAAGGAAAAAATTATTTGCCGCTAATTCTAAATCATAAGTCGGGTAATTCAATTTATAAGGCTTTAGTTGCCGTGAGGCATAAGTTATTACCTTGTCTTCTTACATTAACACACAACCTAAACTCTTTCTTGAAGCATCATTATAAACTGTATAGCCCTCATCTCCTACGGCCAAAGTTAAAATTGAAGCACTTGTCAATCTGTGCTTAAGCTCCTCAAAGCTCTTCTGACAATCATCACTCCAAATAAACTTCTGATTTTTCCTTAATAATTTGGTCACTGGAGTAGCTATCATGGAGAATCCTTCAAAAAACCTCCTATAATATCCTACTAGACCTATAAAACTTCTCACTTCTACCACTGTATTTGGTGTATATCATTTCACCACTGCTTTAATTTTCCTTGGATTGACATGTACCCCATCTTTCGAAATTACGTGTCTAAGGAATATCATCTTATGAAGCCAAAATTCACACTTGCTTAATTTGGAATAAAGCTCCTTCTCCCTTAGTGTTTGCAACGCTATCTTGGGATGTTACTTATGTTCCTCTTCGCTCTTGGAATAAACCAGAATGTCATCTATAAATACTATGATAAATTTGTCCAGATATTCCTTGAAGACCCTATTTATGAGATCCATGAACACAGCTGGAGTATTGGTCAATCCTAACCTGAGATCAATCTTGGAGAAGACCTTTGCTCCTTACAGCTGGTCAAACAAATCATCGATTCGTGACAGAGGATAGTTGTTCTTAATGGTCACCTTGTTGAGCCTCTAGTAATCAGTGCACATGTGCCATGTTCCATCCTTCTTTTTAACAAATAGGACCGGTGCTCCCTATGGAGACGAACTTGGCCTTATATACTCCTTCTCTAACAATTCTACTAACTAAGCTCAGCTGGAGCTATTTTATACAGTGGTACGAAAATGGTTGCGGTACCTGGAATCAGATTGATAGCGAATTCGATTTCCCTTACTTTTAGCAAACTAGGTAAATCTTCTGGAAACACGTATAGAAATTCCCTCACAATTTGAAAATCTTTTAAATTTCCTTCGTTCACCTCTGTGTCCACAACGTGTGCCAAGAAGGCTTCACACCCTTTTCTCATCATCCTGTCAGCTAGCAAAGCTGAAATAATTCTTGGTGATGGTATGTTTCTGTCTCCCTTAAAAGTCACCTTCTCACCCTTGCCAAGATCAAATTCTACCTCTCTAAGGCTACAGTCTAACTTTGCATGATATTTCACCAAGGTATCCATTCCAAGTATAACATCTAAGCCTCTTAAATCTAAAGTCATTAAGTCCACTACCAGTTTAGCACCAATAATAAAGAGTTCACAGTCTCTGTGACTTATTATCACATTCCTCCCTATAGGAGTACTACCAATCAATGGACTATCCAATGACACTAAATTAACATCATGTCATGTCATGCTGGAAGAAACAAAAGAATGTGTGGAGCCAAAATCAATCAATAAATATACTTCTGAATCAAATAACAGAGCCATACCCGTAACAACTTCAGGTACGGCTGTAGCTTCATCTATGCTCATGGAAAACATCCTTGCCTGTGCCTAACCCCTTGGCCTTCCTAGAGGAATAACCTTCTTTGTCACTCCAAAACTTCCCACCTTAGTGGCTGGTCTAGTTCCTACTATTTCAGCTCTCTTTGAGGCTTATATCTGTAACCCATCTTGCTTTGGTGCTTGGGGACATTCCCTGACCATCTGTCCCTTCTCTCTACATTAGAAACATACTCTAAGTAACTTAAAGCACTCTCCTCTATGAAACTTCCCACAATGCTCACATTGGGGGTTCATATACCTACTCCTCTCCATCATTCTGTTACCTCCTATAATTAAGGCTTGAATTGAAGCTACCTTGACTTGCTTATTCTTAACAGAGCCACTACTTCCTACTTTGCTTTGAGTGTGGGAAGTCCTTATACTCCTCTTAGGCATAGGGGTACTCATTCCCTTCTTAGAAGACTGTTCCCGGTTCTTCCTCTTCCTATTTACTTTATACTTTATGCTCTCTAATTTCTCAACTTGGAGTACAGCATCTACTAACAGTTGGTAGTCACAAAAGTTATAGATCAATACTTTCTCCTTGATCCCAAAATGAAATCCTCCCTCAAACTTACGACACTTATCCTCCTCAATCGCGACAATGTTAGCCGCATACCTTGAAAGCTAGGTGAACTTTAGCTCATATTCACTCACACTCATCTCCCTCTGTGTGAGACTTAGGAATTCTCTGGCCTTCTCTGGGGCATAGACCTTTGAGAAGTATTTCTTCTTAAAGGCTTCTAAAAAATTTCTCTATGATAATATCGGCGGTATGACCTGACTATAGGGCACTGATTCCTACCAATGGAGTGCGTCCCCTTGCAGCAAGCTCACTGCATAATCCAATTTCTCCTCAGCGAAGCACTTCATCTGAAACAAAACTTTGTCTTTCCTTCTCAACCATGCTTTAGCCTTTTTAGGATTTATAGTCCTATTAAATTCTACAGCCCCATACTTGTGGAGCTTATCATACTATCCGCTCCTATCCACTGGAGCTTGCATTGGAACTTGTGGCACTTGGCCTATAGCATGCATGAAAGCCTGAGCAAAGGCTTGAAAGAAATGTGGATCAATGGGGTTTACTTCGGACATAGGAGGAGGAGGCGGTGGCATTTCAAGTTGCACACTAGGTGCCTCAAAATCATGAGCAGAATGTGTCCCTACATCTTGTGGGACATGAGATTCATCCGTACTTCCTTAGCTAGAGCGAGATCGAGTCATAACTCCTCGAGTTCTTCTTCGAGGCGGCATACTCACTCCTTCAATTTAAAAATATTTAAAATATTTAGTTTATGTTTCCTGTCAGGTTTAAACTGACATGTGTGCATGTAAAACCTTCTTAAACCAATATTCATGTAAAACAATTTCAAATCAAATGAAACAATACATAAACAATGCATGTTGTTCTTTCAAATCAATGCATGTTCATTTCTTGCTTTAAAATGACCCATTTCATGCCTAGGATACTCCTAAACCTAGTCTCTCTGATACCAAAAGATGTTAGACCCCATTTTCGGAGTCTATCTTATGAGTCAAACGTGAGCGCATCACTCTGTAGGGTTCTTATAATGGAATCTCATTATCCATCATAGGTTCATCTTCATTCTCATAACCTCCCAAAATTTCATATTTGAACACTTGATATACGACAAACCATTTTTATTTTTATATCCTCAATCATCACCCTAAACTATCACTCATTTTATCTCTTATTTTCCACATCAAACTAAGTACATTTCAAGCTCCATTTAAGCCTAAATGTATCATAGGAAAGCATTGATAATCCCACAACTTATAAATATGCATGATTTGGGACAAAAAGCATAACTTTCACTATAGATGTCAGATCAAGGTTATTTGATTACGGTTTCAAAGGTGACTTCGAGTTTTACAACTTTTGTAAAGACCCTAAAGAAAGATTATGCCATCTAGAGGGTCAAAAATTTGCAAAGACCCCAAAGAAAGATTATGCCATCTAGAGGGTCAAAAATTTGCACATTTATATAACTGTCTCGAGAATGTCCACTTAGCGGACATAAGACATGAACTGAACTGGAACACTGGAATTCCCGAGAATGTTCGCCTACCCAACGGACATTTATGGGTCAATTTCTAGATTTCTAACTACTACAAGTTTCCTATGATCCCTCTTATGCATATCTATCATTTCTAACTTATTATCCTCATCATTTTCCCGTTATTATCACTTCCATTGTAGGTTAATATCATTTACATCCAAATCATAATCTATGTTTGGTCATCAATCCAAAAACACATTTAAATTTATGCACATTCATACTAATTTTTGCATATGTTCAGTCTCCCTTTATCACCATCATTTCATCTATAACTTATCACACTAATTCTTCCCATTTCAAAACACCATAGTAATCATTTTCTATTGACTCAAATAAAGAAAAAGGCTACAAAGTGTCCAGTACGCACCCTGTGTTGCGTCAGTAATTGTAAAAAGCATATCTCTCAACTCCGATGTCTAAAAATTACAAACTTGGTATAATTGAAAAGCTAAGAGGATAAACTACAACTTCTAAGAGACAACCTTGTCCAAATTAGCCTAGATTAAGACAATTTTCCCCTTAAAGTCAGAACATAGATTTTAACCCTATGAATGATTGAAAATGCAATGCAAAAACTTGGAAAGTCATGAACAAAACATAAATATATTTCATTAAAATCAAAAGAAAAGAGTTTTATAAAGCTTTAATTGGCATTTCAAGACCCAAATGCACCATTGGTCTCATAATCCAAAAATACAAAATATATATGAACTAGTGTCACTTGAAATGCGACTAAAGCCTTGAGTCTTCCTATACTAATTTAAATACAAAAGTATGTAAACTTGGAGTGATGCCTTGACTCTCTATCACTTGATCTGTTACTCTTTAGCTGGAGATGGGAAAGAAATAAGGGTGAGCTTAAAAGCTTATGGGTAACAAGTTTATAGTGGAGAAACAAGCAAAACCATTGAAAATATTCATTTCTATAGTAAATTGCATTAAAACCATAAAACACGTATTTCTCAAATTCTAAAGCTTGTCAAACAATTCATAAACAACATAAAGTCATGTATTTCTCAACTTGTCAAACAAATCATAAACACATAAGCAATCGTAATGGTTTGGGTAGTCCATAAATATGAGGGAGTTCTTGCGAATCTCTAGTAATAACAGAATGGACCACTTTGGGTAGTCCATAAACATGAGAGAGTCTGTAAAGGGGCTCTATGCCATGAGCGGGCAGGTAAGAGAAGCCTTTAACGTGGTCAATGTGCACGAGACATAATAGAATAGACCACCACAAACCCACACAAACATGAATTTCATATCTTGTAACATCTTGCACATTTCAAAATCGTGATTTCTATAAGTATGATATATTTCAAATACCATTTCCATCATCATTTCATAAATCATCAACAAAATTCATGCACCAAACATGTAGAAATTTCTTAAATCATTTAAGAAGTAATAAATGCAACATTTATAAAGTAATTGAAATCATTAACTCTATTGATTTGGAAAAATACTCATCACTCATAAACTTAAGTATAAACATGTAACCCACTTGGATTCCTTGCTTAAAAACTTGCTTAAAAATGCCCCTCCTCTTGCTCCTCTTGCCTCCTTTGATTCCCTTTAACTTTGGTAGAAATCCTATTCAATAGGATTATAAATTGAGAACAAAAAGCATATTCCCTAAAAATTGATTCTAGAATACTCAAACTCATGCATTTCCTAAGCTTCATGAACCAAAATCCTTCCAAAAATCCAAAGGATTAAAAATGGGCTTACCTTGAATCTTCACTAAACAAAGAGATGTTTGGCTCAAATGGAAGCTCTTCTCTTCCTCTTTCTTTTTCCCTTCTTGAATACCCTCAAAATCATTCTTAAAAACTAAGAAAAGATGAAACCCTAACTTGTCTTCTTTCTTTTTCTCTGATATGGTCGAAACTCTCTCACTCTTTTTTCTCATTTTCTTTTTTCACTCCTTTCCCTTCATTCACATTTTCTTCATCTAATAACTAAGACAACATTTTCCTCTTTCAATTTTACCCTTAATGAGGGCTAAATGTACCCTTCCTTTTATGCTTTATGGCTTTTAAACTTAAGTGACATGCCATAATTGCCCTCAATACATTTCTACTGCTTTAATTTAACTAACCAATGTAATAAAACCCTACTAACACTGAAATAAATAATTAAACTCTAATAATAATAATTCTATCATGACCTCATAATTTATTTAAATCATGCTTAACACAACAAAATAAAATTCAGGGCCTAACATTTATACTTTTTACTTTTTAACATATTTTTAACACATTTCCTACCGTATTCTTTATGTTAGTCATTTTTATGAAAATGTACTAGCAATGCTACTTACTCAATTGGCCTAAAATTATTAATGAATATGATAACTTCCTAGGCTGAATAAATTAACACCATATCCTAATTAAACTATACATTTAGCTAAAGTAACCTAGGCCACCAATTTCGCAAGCTAATAAATTTTTGCAACCTAAAAGACTATGACTAAGGATAAATCTATCCTGTTAAGTACTATCCATTGACAAATTTATACGAATCACATCATGCAAACCTAAATAGACTATCATACAATTTGTAAACTTCACACTCAAAATAAAAGCACACAACCCTCCCCACACTTGAACAATGTGAGAAGGGTACATAGGGGGGATAAAACACAATATACAAAAGCCATAAGAAGAAAATAATAAGAAAAATGAAAAGAGAAGGGTTATAACGTGAACTCATCAAGGTGACTAAGGCGGTGATGGTGTCGGAGGTGGTAGTTGAATGCTTTGAGTTTGCTTTCCTATCTTATACTTAATTCAAAGAGAGAAAGAGAGATAGTAATCCTTAACCATTCCAAATCATGAAAACTTATTTGTCCAAATTTAAAACAAATCTAACTACACATAATTTAAATCTAACTACTAAACGTGCTAAGTTATGGTCATTAGCTTGACCTTCATTCTTTAAAACTTATCCAGAATCAATTATGAGTTGCTTGCTTCCACCTATAATGCCCAATTTCATATTTGTAACCTATAAGTAAGCTAAAAATTGCAAAACGATCAGAAAGACAATATTAATAAAGTTGTAAAAACCCAATTAATTTCGGTAATGTTCTTTTCACTAACAAACTGTCAATAAAATAAGGAATAACAAAACTCCCTGAATCTTCTATTAAGTCTAATAGTTTGTTTGCTAAAAGGGTGAGTTGTTCTTATTTGTCCTTAGTCACCCTCTTTTCTTCTTCTTTTTTTTGCTTCATGAATAGAGACTTTCATAGCTTCTTCAAACTCGACGTCAGTTGTTATCTATTCTTCTTCCTTTTACTCTTTTAAAAATTCAAACGCATCAATTCTCCTGAATAAGTAACCCTCCTTCAGATTCTTTAATACATAATTCATTTTGAATGTCACTTGGTCATTACTAATCCTAAGGATAATGTTCTCTTCATAGACATCTACTAAGGCTTTTTTGATGTTCAAGCATGGTATACCAAGATCTGGTAGATAATATAGGGAAGGGGTTCATCATTTTCTTCATCTTCTTTCTTTATTTCTTGGTCTTCTACAAGGTGGGTTTCAGCTTGATTTCTCGTTGGTTCTTCTAGCTCTACCCCATTCCTAAGTGTGATAGCCTTACATTGTTCTATTGAATTTACTTTCATGTTGTGCAGATAATTTTCCACACTTCTCTTACAAAACTCCCTAGAAAGCTAACCCATTTGAACCTCTAGGTTATGAATAGAAGAGATATGATCTTCCATTACTTGCTCAAACTTCTCTTCCATTCTTTTCTGGGTCTCTTCCATGTCTGTGAGCTTATCCATGATTTTATCCGGCTTGGAATCCCATGAATTAGACTCATCTTGCTGAAATCCTAATAGATCTTGATGTTCTATGGAACACTTTACATTGTTAGACCAATTGAAATCTGAGTGGCTTTGTTACCCCAGAGTGTACGTGTTCATATAAGGATGATAATTTTCCCCATTAAATTATGCCTCATTAAAGTGTACAAAAGTTCCTTGCTCCCTATAATATATATCCTCCATCATTGTTCTTTCCATTTGTTCTTGGCATTTAACCTTCTTGATTCCTCATAGTCACCTTATTGTAACACCCCCTTATCCTAGAGTACGCACTGGGATGCCCGTAGGTCATTCCGATACATAGCCTAAGATAAGGGAGCGCTACGAGCGATCACTACTTAACTCCACATGGCATCACATACATATAAATAATTAAAACTGTAATTGGAAATCATAAGATTTAAAAAAAAAACAAATTTCTCTTTTCATTACTCCAAAGGAAATAATTTATACATCAAATGTCCAGTCTGTACATACAGAAAATCCCAGTACAGATACTATGAAAAAGAAATGTAACTCCTAACTAGTTCATCCCAAAATGCTGCAGTCCCAGCTGACCCACCTGTGTGCCATAGCCTCTCTCGCCAATCTGGTCCACACAGTCT
>JANQBM010000222.1:22734933-22751973 GCA_025594535.1 Erythroxylum domingense | reverse complement strand
GCATGAGATGTGTTGATTTACCACACTTGGACCCGTTTCTCTGGTCCGACCCGTTCTCTGGAAACGGGATGTTACAAGTAACGAGGAGAATAGGGGTTTCAATTGGGACATTCTTGGAGGAGATGAAGCATTTTCTTAGGAGAGCATGAAGAGGGCTATGGAAGCTCTTAACTAGGAGAGACCCATGGAGGACTAGCCACCCTAACGTCAGTTCAGAGGTGACATCGACATCGACGACCTGGGTTAAGTGTATTTCACTATTTTTGTTTTTTCTTTCTCTCATTATAAATTGATTTTGTTATCCTCTATTAATTTATTTGGGTTTTGTGTATGAATAATTGTATTCTCGTTATTGTTTAGTTATTTGTTTATGAATTTGTGTATGAATAATTGTATTCTCGTTATTGTTTAGTTATTTGTGTATGAACCCATTGGGCATTGTGAAAAGATGATTTTAAGGCATTCATTCAATCGTTTATTTGAAAACTCATTGCTAGAATTTTGATACAATTCGTAATTGTTATGTTAAAATTCATGTGTAGTGACTAATGATTCGTAATCATTAGGGATAACATAACCTAAGTTAAATGACGCATCATATGTGATTGTTGCCTTGATTAATTGGTTTTCCTAATTCATAATGCTATTACCTAATTGAATCTAGGGATCGTATCCTAGGTTATTTGATAGTTAGGTTTAATTAACGATCGTATCTTAATTAAACATTACTTAAGGAAAAAATCGGGTTAATTATTAACCCACGATTAATAGTCGCTAGGAGAGGTTTGAGAATAACAAATCAATAAAATATGTTTAATTAGGGTGTAGACCGAGATTAAACTAAAGAATTGGGTTCCTATCAAATTCCCCACTTTTATCAATTTTTTTGCATGTTTTCTTTAATTTGTTTTTATTAGTCTAGTTTCATTTTATCTTCTTATTTCTAAAACCAAACCCCCTCCTAGGTTAAACCTAAACACCAGTTACATTCATTTTAACAACTTTACATACACTCTCTGTGGGATCGACCTAGACTTACCATTGCTATAGTAGTAGTCTAGTTATTATTTTGACTAGCGTTATGACCTCCTTATATATCTGAAGAAGTATGGAGCCATTGGTAGTAGTATTGGACATTACCCGAGGAAATGCCCATTTCATAATGCAATTCTGCAAACAGACATGGATGACTGAAGGGAGAGAGTATACCTGTACACACTGGAGGATCTAGTTCCTACAAGAGCATGTAGAGAAACTTGAAAGTGATTTTTCTTACTTTGATATATTTCAATTTAATTTGATGTTTGAACTTTGAAATGAAAATATATGTGTATTATGGAGAATGATAATGTTATAAATGTCTAATTCCATATATGGCTATGTTGTTGACTTACTTTCGTTGTTTAACAAGGGGTAAATATCATTAAAATAGAGGAAACTCTCCCAAAATTTTTGAAAAATTGTAGTTCACTCATAACATTTTATTCTGATGTAGGAAAAGTCTATAAGCAAGAAGCCTACACCCTGTTAGCTCTTTTTGCACACTCACACTAAGAAGAATGATGATGTGATTTTCATCAACACCCAATGTAGAGAGCTTAATGTATGTGAAATTTATGCTTTAATATTAATTCTTAATAATTATCACTTATTAACATAAACATGGCCTCCTAATAGGACCAAATACAAGAAAGCATTCAATGATAGTCTCAACACTATGAAACTATCGATGAGAGTCAGACATATTTTAATGTAGTGAGCGGTAGGGACCTTCGTGTAAGGATCTTCAGCTTAGGTTCATTTGCAAACACATGCTATTCACAATCTTCTACGTCTAGTACAGCTACATCTAATAGGCAGTCTACATCCGATGATTAGAGAGTCGTTCAGCTTGAGAGCACAATAAAGAGGCTGATGGATTGCATAGCCTAGCTATGTAATGAGATGGATGAGTTGAAAGGGAGGGGGCAACACCTCATCGCAGCAGTCAGACCATCCGCCTTCACCAATTGTATAGCTTAGTTTTGCTACTCTCAAGTCATTTTTTATGAATTACATATTTATTATTGTAGATAATAATTTTTTATTATCAATTAAGATAATTTTACTTATATTATCATTCAACTTATTGTTTAGATAAATTAAATGTAGAAAAATTCAATATATTATCACCAAATAACTGTAGAAATTAAACATCAATCATAAGATTATCAATCAAAATTAAATTTACAACTTAAATGTATGAAAAATAAAAAAACAATCTTGCTGCATTTACCAACAAAATTATAATATCTTTTGGTAGACTTAGTATTAAATTTACTAGCAGAATAAGAACATTACGTCGGTAAATAATTTATCAACGGAAAACTTACTGTCACTAAATGTTCCATCAAAACTTCAGCACCTTGACCATCGCTAAATTTACCGACACATATACAAAATTCTTTGCTAAATTTATCAACATGACACAACTTGCCATTGCTAAATGTTCCGACGAACTTAAAAATTCCGTTGTTATATGTAGCAACAAAAATAAAAATGTTTGTCGGAAAATTACCAATGGAATATTTCTATTCCATTACTAAAGATTACTAATAGTCGTTTCTCCGATAACTCTTGCTGTCGATAATTTCCATCAGTAAATTCATTTACCGAGGGAAAAATTTCACATTCCATCGGTAATTTTCGTCACTAAACAAATATTTTCTTGTAGTGTGTACCAAAATAGCAAACCCAGTTTTGAATAACCTTTGATCTTCTCTATTAGTCCATCTCAGATTGCCAGCCCAAGTCAAGGTATTCATCCAACTAAGATGAATGTCTTGTAACCCAAAGATATTGAGAAAAGCAATCTATAGGAGTTTGGTTTGAAAACATTTCTCTATGGCATATAGGGGAATTAGTGTCTAAAATTTAGAACTCCCAATTTTTGTAAAGGAGCTAACCATGAGACGAAAAAATGAGCTGGAGCAATACCTAATCCATATATCAATCTGTAAAATGGAAATATGACCATAAGACCTAGCAAAAATTCTTTGTATAACTGGGTTGTGAATTTGTGAGACTTGTGAAGTTCCCATATGATCTTATCTTCTTGCATCCTTTGAAGATATGAAATTCATTGCTCAATAATAGAAATGACTCCTCTAAAAATATGAAACGACCACTGCCACCTGTTATTCCATATTAGAGTTTGGACTTTAGTATCTCTAGGAATAGACCCTCTTCATGTTGTAAAGAGGTTAGTGTTACATAAGGGCCTTGAGGCATATCAATTATCAAACTAGAAAGTTGTGTCCTTTCCGGGCTACCGAGCCCCACTTGATCTTTTTAAAAACAATATCATTTGTACCTTCCCATTTGGTCATGAGCTGGGTCAAGTCAAGATAGCCCATACTTAAGCCTAGACCGTGACTTGATTAGGCCAAACAATCCAACCCGTGGCCCGATCAACTCAGGCCGAAGTCAGGCCAATCGGGCCACATTTGTCATTACTAACAATGTAGAGTAAAAGAACTAGTGGTGTCCTAGTGCGAATGGGAATTTTAACAATACATCATACAAGAAACTTTTTTAGCTGATTTTAGGAATGTCTCTTGGTATAAAATAGTGTAGTGCAAATATAATCTTCCTACAGTTGCAATAACGTTATGGAGAGATATATAAGAAAAAATACCCGTTGTTGATAGAATTAGCAGGTTTAACTAATGACAAACTAATGTAATCTTTATAAAAGCCAGTTAGAGAGCTCCTCACACCTATTTTTCCAATTTAAATTCAAATGTGGTGCTTGGAAAACAATTCTTCAAAAATGTGCAATCAGTAAGCCACTAATGGAGTGGCAACAGATCATAATATAAAGTGTGAACATGAAACATGTTAAGAAGAAGTACAGATGGTGTTATTACATAGCATTATCCTATTTGGTCCTATATATGAGAGGAATCTTACACAACATTGAAAGAAACTAAGAACTTTTTATAAATGAACTTTATAATGCCATTATGATTCATATAGCTACCTTTTTTTAACAAATTTGCACTAGATTCAAATTACATTAGTAGCTAGTGATGTAGTTATTGCTAATGTATGTTTTTGAATGTCACTATAATTGGTAACCTAATTACTTTATCAGGTTGAACTTTCTCTTATTGAGAATCTATTGTAAGACAATTTAAATGTCAACATTTTATGGCTTAATTCAATTTTCATTTTTCAAAAAAAAAAGATAAAAAGTGGAACTATCAAAATCAACTCCAACTTCCATCATCGTTGCATCTTTAACATCGATTTGCAAAGGCGCTTCTAGCCTTTACCCCTTTACCATCCAAGTCTCTTGAAACGTTGTTGTCCACCTTATGTTCGTATTTTTGTCTAATGTTTCCAAGTGTTTCTCTGGTCTATCAATGTTTAAGTAGTTCATCAATTGCATCATCGTTCTATCCTAGGAGAGTATCCTTATTCTCTTAATGTCGTAATGTTCTTGATACTATTATTTAATATATTCAATTTTAATTTTTCAAAAAAATCAACTCTAACTTTTTAGATTTTCCAAACTAATGCTTTAAGCTTATTTCATTCTCTTATCTTTTTTCTATTTCATTGCCTTGTATGCTAAATCTGAACAACTGTGTTTTGAACATGATTATGGATTGCTAAATCTGTTTTGGGTTTATTCTTGAATTGTTTTGTATAAATTTACCTTGTTGAATTCAATATATTACTACTTTGTCATATATGTTATACATGATCTAAATTGAGAGATTGAATCAAGTTATTTGTGTTAGGCTGAGCAATAAGAGTTGGTATCTTAATTGCCTTATACATATCAGGTTAATAAGGCATAGTTAAATTCATAAGGCATAGGGAAGACAAAACAGGGATATAATAATAGTCCCTAAGCTTCCATGGTTGAGTAACCTCAATTTCATTATAATCTTTTACTTGTCAATTATTAAGTTTTGTTAGTTTACTTTAATTTTCAATCAATTCAATCTTTTGTACCTTAGACAAAGTGTGATTCAAATTGTTAGGTGACTATATTTGATCATTATGGGAATAATATCTTTAATAATATGAATTACGATTTGTGTACCTGTCGTATGAAAGTTTATTTATATAAAACTATCAAACACGTAATTACTAACATTTTAAAGGTGTGGAGAACACTAAAGAGGAAATCATAAGGGAAGTCATAAGGAGGGTGAAGGCACAGCTCATAATCTGTCAAGATATGGGCGTATGTTCCCTAATATTGCATCTATAAAAAGTATCCTGACGTAAATCCCTAGAGCACTAAATCGTTAATTAACAATCTAAGTTATTCCAATGGAAGAAGTCGAGAATATATTAGTCTCAACCCCAATCATCATTATTGAGAGAAAGAGTAAACATTTTATAATCAGAAGAGTACTCCAACAAATACCAAAGCAGGAATTCAGGAAACAATACAAGGAATAAGGCAAGTATTATTACTTACGAGAAAGATTCAATCCGAGTGAGGCCTCTGCATTTCCTCATGAGTGATCCCCCGGTGAATCTCTAAAGAGTGAAGCTTATCTCTGAGCCATTGTCCCCGCAAGAAGCGATACAGTGCTCGGTTTATTGTGAAAAGGGATAACTAAGGCACGTAAGAGTTACGTGCATTACAAGCAGGACACCTATGCATGGGTAAAATAGATGGAGTTTAGCTGTGGGCCTTAGTAATGTCTTATTTTAGCCGGTTATGAACGAGCGAAGACGGGATAAGTAGGCTCCGTTACATTTTGTAAGAACACATTTTTAATATATTAATGCATTTTTAACTTCTGAAAAAAAAAAAGTCTATTATGCTATTTGTATTTGGGGTTATATATGACAATTGACAGCCTCTACGAGTAACTAATAAGGCATATTATAGCCAGAAAGATGATCCATAGCCCTTTGCAACTCTTAAGTTAGATCCATATGCTAATAACTATTCCTTAAGAAATTTGTTTTATATGTGATGAATGATGATTGAATAGTTCCGTCCTACTAAGTTTTATATATCATAAAACAATATCTATTAAAAATTACAAAATATTTTTTGTTAACAACTTTAAACTTTTTATCTTCATATTAAAAAATAAAATAAATATTAAATAGTGTTAAGAAGATAATATAAATCAAATATATTTTGAGTGTTTATTTTTAGTTACTATGAAAAATTTGTGTTTTATGATTTAAAAAAGAGATATGGAGATAATACAAATTATGTAAAAACAAAATAAATTAAAGTTTCGCCATGTCATATTAAATATATTTGCCGGTAAAGTGATGATCAATTAATTATTTTTCTTTGTGTTAATTTATACTCTTTTTCTCAATATTAAAATATCGTTTATATTTTCTCCTTATATGAATGGATAACCTATGATAATTACGTGCACGTAACATTTGTCATATGTGTGGACAAAGAAGACGAACGCGTACTATGCGGATGCCTTGTTTGATACGAGAAGACGGGTCACGGGCATAAAAATGTCCGCTTACCCCCGGCCCAATTATTGTTTAATTTAATGTCTTGGGATGCATCGACCCCCATCTTTCTTAACGCGCATCCAAATCAGCCAATATTCTTTTATATTTAAAATAATTATTGTGTTCAACTTCAACCAGTAAGAATTTACTAATGGGTGGCATATATGCCTTATCTATTTTATTTAAGCTTTTCCATATTTATTGGTGTAGCACTAACGAATTAGATGGAAGTATTCTTCATAAGTAAGTTAAAATTTAATTAATTAAAATAGGACGTTAATATCCTTTTTCAAATTGTTATACACATTAAAATTTGATTTTTTAATACTTTCAGAAAGTGCAAAGCTCTTTTTTTTTCCCCCTTAATTAAAGATCAAAAGAAGTCACTTTTAGACACATCTCTTATTTCTTTTATTTTCAATCATGTCAACCCAAATATGGAATAAGTTGGACCCCACCAAAGAGGACTCCTAAATTTAAATAGCCAAAGGAGTGCTTGATTAATGAGTTTAGGAAGAGTTTTGTAGGTATTAAATGAAAAAGTGACGATTAATTATATATTATCATTATAAGCATATTATTATGATATTTGACTTTTAGGTATTGCTCTATATTTCTCAAATATAAGAGGAATGTCAATCATTTCTGAGTGATACTTCTTTCATATTTTTTTAATCTTTTTTAATTAAATATAATTAATTAAATACAATTAATTAATTAAAATATTATTAAAATATAATTAGTTTATTAATTACAATATAATTAGTTAAAATAATATTATAATATAATTAATTAAAATTTAATTAATTAACTTCGATATAATTAATTAAAATAATATTATCATTATTAATTGTAATTAATTAAAATAATATTATAATATAATTAATAAATTAAAATAATATTAAAATATAGTTAATTAAAATAATATTATAATATAATTAATTAATTAATATATTAAAATTTAGTGTAAGATAAATACTTTTATTTGATTATATATATTCACATTATTATGTATATTTATTGTCATTTTTATTGCCTAATATCTTAATCTCCTTGAAAGAAAAGGGCAGTTACGTTTCAAATTCTCTTTCTATAAAATTTGCCGCCCGGTTTATCATACAGTATCAGACTCTTTCGGGTGTTTTGGGTACGCTCCCGAGTGGTCCAATGGAGAGAGTTGGTGGTGATGGTGGTTCCAGAGGAAGAAGAGGCCAGAGAGGAAGAGGTCGGAGAGGAAGAGGTGGTGGTGGTGTTACCGGTGGTCGCCACTATAGACAACAATGGATGCCTGGTAATGAAGTTGGTTATCAGAGGCGCGTCGGTGCTGATGTAACTGATGCATATGGACGAGGAAGAGAATTCGACAGAAGAGAACCGTTTCGTAGGAACGCTACGTCCACTACTACTACTGCTTCTGCTGCTGTTTCTCAATCTCCTCAACTGCTTTATGGTACGCGTTAATTTATTGTTCTCAATTCCTTTCTATTTGTTAAATTGCTGTTTGTCTCTGATTCTAGTCTGTGTTTTTTGTTTTCTTTGTGTGGGTTTGAAGTTAGTATTGTATTCGTAATTTGATTGAAAATTCGTTAATATCTGAGGAATTTGTAAGATCTCTAACAGAAAAAGGTTTTTGCTCTTTCTCTCACTCCCACCTTTTTTCTTTTATTTTTGTGTGTGTTCTTGTACAGATCGTGTTAGTGTTGGAGTTGATGTAAAATCGGTGGAAGTTCCAGCTCCAGTTCCAGTTCTAGTTCCAGCGACTTTTCGTTGTCCCCAAATAATTGACGAGGATTTGGTTCCAGTTAAAAGGCCAGATAAGGGCGGCGTGTTGTACGTTCGAACTACGAAACTTAGTGTAAATCATTTTCCAGTCACCTTTAATCCTGGAAATGTTGTAAGGCATTACGATATTGATGTGAAGCAAGAGATACTTTTCAAGAATAGTGGTGTTGGGAAAATTTCCAAGGCTAAATTGACTTTGATTAGAGATAGGTTATTTGCTGATCATTCCTCACAATTCCCCCCACAAGGGAACACTGCATACGATGGAGAGAGGAATATTTTTAGTGCGGTTGAACTGCCTACTGGGAAATTTACTGTGGAATTGTCTGAGGGGGAAGGTAAAAGAATTTGTAGGTACATAGTTGCTGTGAAGCTTGTGAATGTACTTGAGCTTCGTAAGCTGAAGGAATACTTGAGCGGAAGTCTTTTATTAATTCCCCGCGAGGTTTTGCAGGTTATGGATGTTGTGATGAAGGAGAATGCAACTAGGGAAATGATTTCTGTCGGGCGTAGTTTCCATAAACGTCAAGAAAAGGACGATAATCATAATGATGGTGATGATAATCTTGGATGCGGGATTATGGCATCTAGAGGTTTTCAACACAGCCTTAAACCCACAATCCAGGGTCTAGCTTTATGTCTGGACTATTCTGTTCTTCCGATCCATAAGAAACTAGCAGTTGTAGAATTTCTGAAGCAGCATATTGCCTACTTTGATGTAAATAATTTCAGAAAGTATAAGAAAAATGTTGAGGAGGCACTGAAGGGACTAAAAGTTACAGTGACTCACCGTGTTACAAAACAAAATTATACCATTTCCGGGTTGACGAAGGATAATACTCGCCATCTTACTTTTCCTGTTGAAGATCCAGATGGTAATTCTTCGTCAAAGCATGTAAAGATTGTTGATTACTTTCGGGAGAAATACAAGAGGGAGATATTGTATAAAGATATACCTTGCTTGGATTTGGGAAAAGGTGACAAGAAGAACTATGTACCAATGGAGTTCTGTGTTCTGGTTGAAGGCCAGATATATCCAAAAGAGAATTTGGATAAAAATGCTGCTCGGAAATTGAAGAATATGTCACTGGCAACTCCAAAGGAGAGAAAGAAAACCATAAGCGATATGGTGCATTCTAACGGTGGACCCTATTGGTAAGTTTACTGAAAGCAAGGAATTCTGTAGGAAAATTATTAGAGTGCCATATCTTCTGTGTTTTAGCAATTGTTATTCTGTCTGCAATTTTCTCCTTGCCTTGTACAATATCAATAAACCCGAATGTCTTTTTTTGCTGTTTAACGGTGATTGTTATCTCTCCATGGTTTTCCCATCATTTTATAAGTTAAATTTATATCTCCAAATATTTCATGCATGTTCTCTTGGAAAAAAGTATGAATGTTGTGGTAGTACAAGTTAGATTATAAATTTATATTGCCAAAGTAGGATTCTAGAATCGGATAGGTTGATTTTGAGCAATTTGAGTTATGACTTGATATGAATTTGATTGCTTCTTCTCTCCTCTACCCTCCTTTATCTTTTGTGCTACCGCTGTTCCTTATCATCTGATAGGACTATTGCACCTTTTGTTTGATAGTGTAAGCTCACAGCATTTAATGTCTTGACTTTGGCAGTCATGGTGTTATCCAAAATTTTGACATAGTAGTTGACAAAAATATGACATCGGTGGTAGGCCGTGTGATTGGGCCACCTGATCTGAAGTTAAGTGGTCATAATGGAACAACGCTGAAGGTAGCCGTTGACAGGGACAAGTGTCAGTGGAATCTTGTTGGTAAAGCAGTGGTGGAAGGGAAAGCGATTGAGCGGTGGGCTGTGCTTGACTTGACCTCCTCCGACAACAGATGGAATTGTAAGAACTTCATTGAAAGTCTTACTAAAAAATGTGAGAAACTGGGAATTCCTACGAAGAAGCCTCTCATTTGTGAAGATAGTGGCATGAATGTTTTATGTAATGTTGGCATGCTTCATCAACTGCTTGTAAATCTTAATGACCAGGCTTTGAAGATTTACAAGGGCAAGCTACAAATTCTTCTTTGTATTATGTCCAGGAAACATCCCGGTTACAAGTATCTGAAGTGGATTTCTGAAACCAAAGTTGGTGTAGTGACTCAATGTTGTTTGTCCACAAGCAAGATAAATGATCAGTATCTGTCCAATCTTGCTCTCAAGATTAATGCTAAACTTGGAGGCAGTAACGTGGAGCTCATTGACCAGCTTCCATATTTTGATGGTGAAGAACATGTTATGTTTGTTGGGGCTGATGTAAACCACCCCGCTGCTGGGAACAAGACAAGTCCATCTATTGCGGCAGTTGTTGCTACCATGAATTGGCCAGCTGCAAATCGCTATGCGGCTCGGGTTCGTCCTCAATGTCATCGTAAGGAGAAAATTCAGAATTTTGGAGATATGTGTTTGGATCTTGTTGAAACCTATGCTCGTCTGAATAAAGTCAGACCTGGAAAAGTTATGGTATTCCGTGATGGAGTAAGTGAGGGCCAGCATGACATGGTTCTTAATGAGGAATTAAAAGATCTCAAGAAAGCATTACAGTCAATCAATTATGCTCCAACGGTCACAGTAATCATAGCACGAAAACGACACCAGACTCGTCTTTTTTGCGTGGATGGAGATTATGTTGGGAACGTGTCTCCTGGCACAGTTTTGGATACGAAAATTGTGCATCCTTTTGAGTTTGACTTTTATCTTTGCAGCCACTATGGAAGCCTTGGAACGAGCAAGCCCACACACTATCAGGTTTTATGGGATGAGCATGGTTTCGCATCTGACCAGTTGGAGAAGCTCATATATAATATGTGTTTCACATTTGCCCGGTGCACAAAACCTGTATCACTAGTTCCACCAGTTTATTATGCCGACCTAGTTGCTTACAGGGGAAGACTGTACCATGAGGCAGTTGAGGGCCAGTCTCCGTCTTCAGCATCTTCATCATCGTCAATAACATCATCAACTCTATCATCAGCAACTTCCTTGGATGACCGGTTCTTCAAGTTGCACGCTGACTTGGAAAACATTATGTTTTTTGTCTGAAGGGCCACTCAGTGTCCTACTCTTTCACACCTAGAGAATCCATAGTTACCCTTTGCTGTTGAGATGTTCATACGCAGGTTCGCTCCTCTTCTCGACGTGGTAGCGAAGGAGTTTGTGCGTGAATCTAATGGTAAACACTACAAGAAAATGGGTGTTTAGTGACGGAAATTACTGACCGAATGTGAAGGTTTTTTGTCGGCAAGCAAATTTATCGATGGAAATTACCAACCATGAGTCATCGACGGAGCGGTCGTCGGTAATCTTTAGTGACAGAATAGAAATATTTTGTCGATAATTTATCGACGAATAATTTTTTTCCTTCGCTAAATATAGTGACGGAATTTTAGGTCCGTGGGTAACTTTATCGACGAAATATTTCTATTTTGTTGGTAAATATTATTGAAGGACAAGGTATTGAAAATTTGTCGAAACATTTAGCGACGGTAAGTTGTTTTCTGTCGGCAAATGATTCGGATCATGGATATATTTCCTTAGCATCTCCACAAATATAAACATCATAAAAATGTTAAGTGCATTAATAAAGCCAAATGACATAGTTAATTAGTCATATGAATCCAAATTAGATTCGTTGTTTCAAATTATAAAAGTTTACATAGCATGCAACTGATACATTATTTTTAGTAACATAATTATTGTAAGCTTGAAGCGTGGCCGGTTTTGAGACTTTAAGTCCAATTTTAGAAAGAAGTTGGTATAGCCATATGATCTCACTTGTGGCTTGTGGCTTGTGGCATTGCTCGATATTTAGATTCTACACTTGATCTAGACACAACATTTTGCTTCTTGTTTTTTTATGAGACTAAATTCCCTCCAACAAACATGTAATATCTAGTTGTGGACTTTTTGTGAACTTTGGAATTTGCCAAATCAGCATCCCAAAAACATTCGATACGAGTATGCCTATGATTGTTGTATAGTATCCCTAGACCATGAGCTCCCTTTAGGTAATATAGGATTTGCTCTCAGATAGCCCAGTGATGAATAGTTAGAGATGACATAAATTGACTTACAATGTTAACTGGATATGCAATATTAGGATGAGTCACTGTTAAATAATTCATTTTTCCAACTAATCTTTTGTATTTTTCGGGATCTTCAAATAAGTCTCCTTTTTTAGAGTGTTGTAGATTTGGAATCATTGGAGTATTGCATGGCTTAACTCCCAATTTTCTAGTCTCAACTTTCTTTGGGACAGAAAAATTCGTTTCTTGCTCCTCGTCACCTCTATTCCCAAAAAATATTTAAAGGGCCCTAAGTCCTTGGTCTGAAACTGGCTGTGAAGAAAAGACTTTAAAGAAAAGATGCCCACATGATCACTTCCAGTAATAACAATATCATCCACATAGACAACAAGAAGAATAATTCCAGATGCATAGTGTCTATAAAAAACAGAGTGATCTGATTTACTCTTATTCATTCCAAATGCTTCAATGGCTTGGCTAAATTTTTCAAATTAAGTGTGGGGGCTTTGTTTTAAACCATATAGAGATTTCTGAAGACGAAAAACTTTACCAGACTCCCCCTGAGCAACAAAACTAGGTGGTTGCTTCATGTAGACTTCCACATGAAGGTCACCATTGAGAAAAGCATTTTTGATATCTAACTAATGTAGCGGCCAATCATAAGTAGCAGCCAATTATAAGTAGCGGCCAGAGAGATGAATAGGTGAATGGATGTCAATTTGGCTACAGGCGAGAACGTATCAGAATAGTCAACACCATAAGTTTGAGCATAGCCTTTTAGAATAAACCAAGCTTTGAGTCGGTCTACTGAGCCATTAAAGTTAACTTTGATTGTGAATACCCATTTACAACCAATGACCTTCTTACCAATAGGTAATGGTATCAATTGCCAGGTACCATTGGCATCTAAAGCATTCATCTCTTCTATCATAGCATCATGCCAAACAGGGTGAGATAAAGCCAGATGGACATTCATTGGGATAGTGATAGAATCGAGGGAAGTAATAAAAGAACTCGAGGAAGAAGATAAATGATCATAAGAAACAAATGATGAAATAGGGTAGGTGCACTGACATTTACCTTTGTGAAGAGCAATTGGGAGATCATCGGGTGATGAATCTGATGGTGAAGAAGAACTAGATATGGGGCGTGTATTAGGATGATCTCGTTGTCTAGAGTAGACAAAACAAAGAGGTGGCAGCTGTGTAGGCATAGCCTTGGTAGTTTGAAAGGTGACTTCGTAAACAAGCAAATCATCATCAGCCTCCGTTCCCGAGACTGAAGAGTGAGGAAAGAAAGGAACTTGTTCTAAAAAGGTAACATCGGCTGAAACAAGATATTTGTTAAGAGTAGGACAATAGCAACGATACATTTTTTATAGACTGGTATAGCTGAGAAAAACATATTTTACAAACTTGGGGTCTAACTTAGAGATTTGAGAACGTGTGTCCTGAACAAAGCAAGTATTACCAAAAATGCGTGGTGGAATATCAAACAAGGGTTTAGAGGGAAAGAGGACAATGTAAGGTATCTCACCGTGAAGGATAGAAGAGGGCATACGATTAATTAAAAATCATATTGTGGAGACTGCATCAGCCCAAAAGGATTTAAGAAATTTCATTTAAAACAATAGTGCTCTCGCAGTTTTAAGGAGATGGCAATTTTTTCTCTTAGCCACGTCATTTTGAGGAGTATCAATACATGAAGATTGGTGGAGAATACCATGTTGGATCATGTAGGACTGAAATGGTGTAGAGAAGTATTCCTTGGCATTATCACTTTGTAAAGTGCAGATTGAGACATTAAACTGGGTTTTAATCTCAGCATAAAAGGTAGAAAAATGAGAAAATAATTTAGAATGATTTTTCATGAGATAAAGCCAAGTTACACGAGAGAAATCATCAATAAATGTCACAAAATATTGAAAACCAATTTTGGATATAACAAGGTGTAGGCCCCAAACATCAAAGTGTACTAATCCAAATGAGGAACTAGCCCTTTTATTGATTAGAGGAAAAGAAGATAGACGATGGTGCTTAGTAAACTGACAAGACTCTTAATCTAAAGAAGATACATTACGAAATTGAGGATAAAGTTTCTTCAACAAGAGTAAAGATGGATGTCCTAATCGACAATGGGCTTGAAATGAGGTTAAGACACTAGAGCAGGCACTGGGTTTAGGTATTAAGGCATCCAAAACATAAGACCTCTTGATTTTACTCTTCTACCAATAGTCTTCTTCATCATAAGATCCTAAAAAAATACAATGATCAGGAAAGAACGAGATACAATAATTTAAGGTACAAGTGAGTTTACTCACAGATAATAAATTAAAAGAGAATCCAGGTAAATTTAAGACAGATGTTAGGGACAAAGAGGAAGTAGGATAGACAGTGCCAGACCCAATAACAGAGGAGTGTCTAGAAAAAGTAGAAAAGAGGCTAGAATTACTTGTCATATGATCCGAGGCACCAGAATCAATGACCCATTGGGTGGAAGAGGAAATAAGGCACGTAGATGTATTACCTGAGTTAGCAATAGTAGTAATAGGTGAGGATGAATGCTTTAGTGCCTCTTGATATTGAGTGAACTTAGCAAATTCCTCAGCAGATACAATAAAAGTCTTCTCAATAGATGACTAGATGCATCAGTAGCTGCAATGTGGGTGGAATGTGATTTCTGAGATTTATTCTGTAGCTTTGGACAGGTGTATTTAGTGTGACTGGGCTTATGACAATATCGACAGACAATTCCTCTTGCATCTTAATTCTTATATCTCTAATTTCCACTTCTTCGATTGTGATGTTTATGAGATGATTTTTCAGAGTCGAATTCATGAGTTCGACTCACAAGAGCACTAGAATTCTGAGTACTAGCAGGAGCAAATGAATTAATGTCTATGTGAAGTATCCGAGTAAATACCTCATGTAGGGAGGAAAGTTTGATACTGGACAGAATATGAGATTTAGTAACATCAAATTGAGAATTTAAACCAGCCAAAAACTCATAACAGCCATCTGTTCCCGTTGAACTTGTTGGACCTTGATATCAGGACTAAATGGAAGCAAAACATTTAATTCCTTGTAAATATTTTTAAAATTCATAAAATATGGATGAAGAGATTGATCATGTTGCTCAGCTCTATAAAAACCTTTGCATACTTCATAAATTTGAGATATGTTTCCTTTGTTAGAGTATAAGAATTCCAGATAATCCATTAATTCCTTATCATACTCACAGTGATTGGTGAGATAGATGACTTTAATATCAATAGAATTATGAATCTGTAAGAATACATGAGCATCATCACGTAGCCACTCCCGACGAGTGTGGTCCAATAAGGGATCATCGGTGAGATTACTATCCTTTGAGATACTCCGTAGGTAAATCTGAATTGTTTTACACCACTCAAAATAATTATGCCCTGTTAATTTATGTTCTGTAATTCTAGACAGCACAGGAATGATTTTTTCTATAACTAAACTCTTATTGTCAACCATAATGAAGCGGATAATGGATATACACTAGAAACTTGAGCTGAAAATAAGAAAAAAGAGTACTGAAAAGGTACTAATAGAACACATAGGAATAAAGGAACCTGTTGCACACAAAAGTCCAAAATAGCTTGGACCAAAATCAACAGCTTCTCCACATAGAAGTCAAGGCAGCGTCTTGACACGTGCGGGTGCGTTAAAGTCAAGAGTGCTGTGTCTCCACTGGTGAGGGTGATCGAAGGTCACCGTGCTAAAAGAGATCTAATAAAAGTACCCAAAACTTGTCCACTAGACAGTGAATCTGCATATTGGAAGACGAAAAAAAAGAAAACTGAAGGAGACCTATGTCTCTGATACCATGTAAGCTTGAAAGAAGAAGTAATTTTATTATATATTGAGTATGTACTAAGTAGGGCTTTATATCCAGAAAATTATTGACCTAATATAGAATACAATCCCTATAATCAAGCTATACATAATAGGATTATTCTTAGAATCATGCAATATAATGATAATCCTTAAAATTAAGGATATAATCTGTAACAATAGTATCTACAAGAGTAAAAGCCTTTCCTAAAATATGAAACTGATAATCCATAAGTTCATTGGTGTGATTTTATCTGAATTTTGGTTATAAAAGATAGACATAGATAGTGTAAGTAATTAAATTAAGTTAACATCACATGATTACATAAGTGATTTTATCTAAGTTTTGGTTATAAAAGATAGACATAGATGGTGCAAGTAATTATATTCACTTAACATCACATGATTACATAAGTGCTTCCGAATCTACTATTATAAAAGATAGACATATACTATAACAAATGATCTAGGATGTTTTTTCTTATACTACAATTCTAACACACAACACATGTAAATTCCATAGTTGTTTTATTCATCAATAGGCATACATAATTAGCTTAGAGTGTTATCCGATCTCTATAATTCAACTCAATAACAATGTATAATAAAGTATCTTACCTAAAGTAGAATTGTTATTACCTTAATATCGGTACGATTCAGGAAACATTTCAATTCCCTAAAGAAAAAAGAGAGGTCAGACATATAAATAGGAAGGTGTAATGTTGGATCCCGCTTTTAGGATTTTTATATATTTATATTTATTTTATTTCTTTTATTAAATTAGTATGCATGAAAATAAATTAGAATTTATGAATTAGGAATTTTTGGAGTCTAATAAGGTATATTT
>JANQBM010000222.1:22671415-22687262 GCA_025594535.1 Erythroxylum domingense | reverse complement strand
ACATTTTCCAGCTTACCACTTCCAACATTTCACATATAATAGTTCTAACTTCCAAGAAAAATTTTGGGGTCCAACATGCATTGGGTGCTCTTCACTTCTTCTTTCTTTTCATGCACAACCAAAATTTACAAGGTGTAAGAGAGGGGTTCTTGCATTTTTTGGACTCTCTCTCCTTTCTTGCATGTGTTAGCCAAAATTTGCATGAGAGGTGTCTCATCTTGGCTTCTTTCTTCTAAGAAAAATCTCCTCCAAATATTTCTTCTCCTTTCCTACTAAAAGATCTTGTTAACCAAGTTGTCTAAAAAGAACAAGTAGTAGATTAGATTGGTTGAGGATACAACAACAAGGAGAGGATACATTGAAAAAGGAAAGGATTCAAAAGTAAGGGTAAAGAAAGAGAGGATAGCACAGCGAGGAGTTAAAATTGTAGCAAAAGGAGTCAGTAATATAATCTCCATCTTGTTCTTATGATAATTATTTTCCATATACCGTATCGTGTATGGCTTGGCATGTTGATTTGGTTATCTTGCTTTCGTTATGTTTTGATTTGTAAAAATAATTTTGAAATCTATCGTTTTAGCCAAATCTTGCATGTTTTATTTTGCAATCCAACATATAATAGATCACAATCAGGGTATATCTTCATTATAAATGGTGGTGCAGTAAGTTGGAAGAGTTCCAGACAACCTACCACTGCAGATTCAATTACCGAAGCAGAGTACATTTCAGTGTCAGAGGTGGTAAAGGAAGTAGTTTGGACCGTTGATGAGACCTGGGTTCCTTTGCTTGCATAATAGCATCATTGTTACTCAAGAAGTTTCACTTGATCAGGGAGATAGTGGAGCTGAAAGACATAGCATTGGAGCGAGTTCCCATTGAAGAGAATCTAGCAGATCCTCTTACTAAACCATTCTTTTAAAAGAGACATGATCGACATATGGATCGATATGGTATTAGATTCATAGGGGATTGGCTTTAGTGCAAGTGGGAGATTGTTAGTTTATGCCCTTACAGCCAATCAATTGGATGCAAATTAATGTATGACATTATTTTGAATCAATGAAAAGGCTTTATTTATCTTTATGTATTAATTTAATTAATAATTTATATTTTAATACTAAAGATAAAATCCTTAGAATAATTACTGTATAATTGAAATTATGATAAGATCATAATTATGAGATTCTATTCACACTTATGTATTATTAAGTGTTCCTAGTTGTAGTTTCATCAAGACGAGATATTATTGAAACGGTAAAACTAGTACATATTATGTTTCTTTCTTATGAAGAAAGTAATTGATCTCATAAATTAAGGTATAGAGATACTTAAACTAATGTGATTATTAAAGAATAAGTCACTGAACTGACCCGGTTATGAGAATTCTGGATGGTATATTACTTATGTGTCTATGGATTATCTCATAATGATGGTTGTACAATTGATCCTCATAGTTGAGATTACTAAGGTATCTAGTATGAGAATTACTGTGTTTTGATGCTACTTATGAATCATCCTAGGATAATTCAGTCCGTAGTAATTGGATACAGTATAAACCATATGTTGATAGTTGAGTAAGTTAATATAGCATTCGTCACTCTAAAGTAATTAGAGAGAATATTCTACTTTCTTGATTAGTAATGATTTATGAAATTCTCTAGGCAGAATGAATTGACATTTGAAAAGATGTTTTCAAATTTCAATTATAAATCTATTACTAATTAGCAAGAACGAACATGATTGGATGGCAAGAGTAGACACTGTATCCATATTATGTCCAATTAGAATATTGAATGACGAAAGGATTAAATTATACTTTATAGCCATGCACGGACAGGTTAAGTCAACCACTTTGACATTCTTGATATTTAGGTGATCATGACATGTTGCTAGACGTCAATCATGATTTATGATTATGAATTATTTAATTGGAGAATTAAAGATAAGTTAAAAAAATTTAATTTGTCTAATTCTAATTGTGAGTCAGAATTGTAATTTAAATCGTTGTCAATTTATTAGGAACCAAATGGGTCAGACATCAAAGAGCAATTTGTGGAAGAAAAATCAATTTAATTAAGTTGGACTTAATTATAAAATTTGAGAAACTTTAGGGATCAAATATGAGATATTTAATTTTATTAAAATTAAGTTAATTATAATTTGAATTTGAATTTAATTATAATTAAAGAAAATTAATTTTAATGAAAGACCCTTATGATTTTTCTATTTGAAAAGGGAAGAACAATAGAGAAGCTAGCACTTTTGTCTTCTTCCTCTCAAATTAGTCTAAATAATTGCTTTGTGGATATCATTAGAGGCTGAATATTTGAACAACTCGTGACTGATCAATCGGAAAAAGTTTCAAAGATTTTTCAACAGAAAGACGAATAAGGTACGATTTTTAATTCGTTTCTATTTTATTCAAGTTTATTTAATTATCGGGATCTGCTCGAAATCTGAAAAAAAAAATTATTTTTCGTTGCGTCCGTAATTCGATCACAATTGGATTTCAACAGTTAACCCCATTAATTATCCAGCCCATGAAACATAAGAACATAACCATTTGGCAAGTGGTTTAACGTCAAAGGGATTGATCTAATCACGATGAAAGCTTGCAGAACAATTATCAAACTGAAAGGAACAATTTTGTCAACCTCGAACAGATTGTGAAAGCTCATTGCTGGATCAATACTCCTCCAGTGGCCGATCCATCCGCAATTTTTCTTAGTTCATTAACAAAAACAAAGCACAAGAAGCGTGCACTGCTAGAACTAGCAATCTACACCATTCACCAACTGCAGTACAGGAACATGCTCTTTGATTGCCGACCACTGGTAATATTCAATTAGTTACTTCTTGCCAAGTCCAGAAGATACTGCAGCCAATGCACAGTCCATCGGTTTAAACCCAATCCTCTCATTCTCCAAGTCATAGACAACTTCCACATTCTGCTGCTGAAAGCTCCCGAGCACTCCGGCAGGTCCATAGTCAGCATCGTCCATGCTTTGGAACAGCAAACATTTCACCACAGAAGAATTAGTAGGAGCACTCATGGCGTAGAAGTGATTCTCCTGGGGCAAAAGTAGGCTCGCGTTGTTCAAAAAATGAAGGGTTATGGGGGGAAAGAGCTCATCTATCGTGCAAGTGTTGTTTGGACAAGGGACCTCGTAACAGAGATCAAAGCCACTTCGACTCTCAACTTCTGTGGCTCTAGGGTATTTGACTATAGATTGAAGAATATAGAGAAGCTTGGAGTATAATGGTTCTGGTAGGTGAGTATATGTTGTTCCTGAGTCAATTAACATCCCACCATTACCTAGTGAGTCAAACTCCCTCAAGCTTAATGGAACTTCAGTAGTTGCACCAGCTTTGCCAATAGTCATGGCTTCTAGGCCTATGTAGTAGTAATTTGGGTACATGGGACTCTTCAATATAGGAGTGAATTGCATGTTATCCCTAGAAGATAGGGCAAAGTCTCCTGTCAACAGAGGACTAGAAATGTTAGGGTTGTTTGCATATTTAAAGGTCAAGAAGCAGTGAGAGAAGCCCTTTTTGAGGAGCCCCAATTGTGAAGGCAAAGAAAGCGAGCCTCTACCAAACCCAGCAATGCCAATTGGTTCACGATATGTGGAACCAACACATCCAAAGCAGAACTTGGGAATTTCTTGCGTGACTTTTCCTTCATTTCCATGGACTCTGAGTGTATCCCTTGTCAATGTTCCAGTGACAACTCCACCTGCACCATAAGTGTAAGCAAAGGAAGGGCATGGCCTAGAACAAGTGGCCTTGAGAAGGGTAATCAGAGAACAGCCGGCAATCGTGCATTGGTCTAAATAGTTGTCGGAGCTATGGATGTCAGTGCAAAAGGGACTAGCACAGATGTCTCTATACGATGAAGAAGAGAAAGAAGGAGAATAAGCAGCCATTATCTTGTTATTCCTGTAGTCATCACAGTCAATACAATCGAAAGTAAGATTGCCACAAGGAACCCAAGTTAGGTCACTGCCAGTGTCCATATAGACTTGGATAACTTGTGGGGGTGTCCCCAAATTCAGAGATATCAAGTATCCATCTCTGACTTCCCTCAAAGGTTCCATCAAGTCTAAAATTCCTGTTCCTGTTGGTTTTTTTGTTGAAATAAAGGAAGTACCTCTCTTAGGAGCTGTAAGAGTAGCCCTCACCGGCTTAAGACTGAAGATAAGAGGACTTGTGTTGGTACTTGGTAATGCGAGGGCATGATTGACGAAAAACAGAAGTGGATTAATTAGAAGTAAGAAGAAACAAGTGATGATAGCAGCCATAGTTGAAAGGCTAATCGTGGGTTATAGCGCACGGGCAGGGCTATATATAATATCCATAGCGAAAGCAAATGAAATTTTAGCAAGAGGAACACAAATTAGTGGGGTGTGCGTGGGCGTGTGCGTGTGCGTGCAGCCCCGCATGTACATGTGTGCGATAAAAAAGTGTACGAAAATTCCCATTAGATGCTTGAAGAGCAGTAATTGCTAATAGTAGAAAGAGAAGGCCGTGGGCAAAAGCCAAAAAGGGTATAGTTAAGCAAGCTGCACTGTTGCAATGGATAAACATTTTGACGCAGGAATGTACGTTGATTAGACAGATTGCGAGTTTTAAGGTGTTGTGGAGAGGATTCCATTCTTTGATTGCAAGTTTTATCATCCATAATGCACGCGCGGGCGCACCCAGCAAGTCATCCTATGCTAACACTATTTAGTGGGGAGCACCTTAATTTAAACTGTGAAATAATTTTTTGAGACTTTTAATAATATTAATAGAAACTTCTCCATAAATAATAAAAATTATTAAATAATGAATATATAGTTAATACTTAAAACTAATAGTGATAAATTATTTGAGGGAAAATTTAACTTGACGTTCCTCTCTCCATTCTCTCAACTCTTTTAACTAAACTAGTTAACACAAGTATTAGTAAGGACCGGGTAACACTTATTAAGGCTTGTGAATCTCATTGACCTCAAAACATTTGTTGAAGTAATTACTCTTGTTATTTCTCTTTTCTGGTACAAGTTGTTCCTGCATTTTAATAACTTCGATTTGCACATTAATTTCGCCGCTTAGAAACGAAACAACATAGGCGTAAGCATGGCAGTTTAGTTCTCGCGATTTGAAGATAGATTCTTTACGGGCGTAGTCCACGTTGAGCAAGTTATAGCAAGATACGAGACTACTAGCAACCTTTGACACGCCGAAAGCGCGAACAAACTACATTGAGTGAGAATCGCTTCCCACCTCCTCAGCTTATAATTAGTGATTACTGATTACCAGAATCGCCTAACTCTAGGTTTCTTGTATCTCACATGTGTTCTCCACTTCATTGAAACAAAATTTAAATAATAACAACCAAGTACATAAAGTAGTTGCTGACAGCATATGAATGTTTCTAGATGGAGCATGTTAACTTCATTTTTAATCACATGCATCAGATATATAGATATCGATTAACTAATTAATCAGCAAGTGGAGACCGTTAAGATTCTCGACTAATCATTCTCTCTTTTTAAATACAAACGAAACAGACTAGTCTAATTTATTGAAAATGATAAAAAAAAAAGAGTGCAAGCGAAAGAGCAGCAGAAATCATATATGAGGACGAAGTTGACATGTCAACGTAGGATTGATTTGTCGACGTCAACATATGGTTGGCACTTGCAGGTATCTGGGTCACGTCCTTGTAAGCCATTTTCATTTTGAACTGCATGCATAAACTAGTAAGTATCATCAAGCAGAGATAAAAGAATATGGTTGTCTATGATATATAGCAACCTTTGTTGGCCTCAACAGATTAAATTGAACAAGCTTGACATGATCATCAACATAATTAGTATATTCTAAAATTAAGGATCATGAGACCGCCACTAGAACTCGACAAACTTAGCGGCGGAAGTATGTTTTATCTTGCTTAGTAATTGTCTTCTTATGGAAATGAATATTATTAATTCCTACTGCTGCTGCGACTACTAGTAGTAGTACTAAGCGAATGAGAATGGCGTTAAGTGGCGTACGTAATGGAATGTTGATCAGCTTCTTCAATTGGTCATATATAGCTAGGTAATCGCACGCAGGATTTAAAGGTTTTGTTCACTCTATTGCAAGATCACATGAGTTGATGGGACAAGTTGGAAGCCACTAATTTCCATGGAACTCCTACTAGATTTTGTCGCTAATGTATAGACCATCAATGTGTATGATATGGAGTCACATCATTCAGTTCTTAACTAATTGAAGTTTTCCATGAGCCTTTAATAATTAAGCTCTATACATTTTACAATGTCAATTTGATGTCTGGTATAGAAACTATGTTAAAATGATATTGAACTGTGCTAGCTAATAAGCTCTAGTTCGTTTATTTTCCTTTTGAAGGTAGATAATCATCCACCCGACCTGCATGCTGGCTTGAGGATAACAGATATGGCTTCTAGCTCCAGCCTTTAATATCAGCATATATGTAGAATAACATAGTCTTCTCACGCGACACGGTAAAATGTACATTATAAATAGATGGTTTCCGCATTTTGCGATATGCATAGGGATGGTAAACGAGTTAAGTCGATTTCAATGTTTTTAGGGTGCAATTTGAGTCTGGTTTGAAATTCAATTGAACCTGACTTATATTTTTTTGAAACTGAACTCAATCGAGTTTCGAGCAGTCTGACCTATCTCCAGAATGGATGCTCTAGCATGAAGTTCTCTTTCTCCATCTCTAGCATATGTGTTTAACTATGCCTCAATTTTCATATCATGCCAGACTTTAAAAGTACAAATCAAGAAAAGTAGGAACTTCAAAGTGGTTTCAGAATAAGAAAAGTTAAAAACTATAAAAATCAAATACTCAACGTTTAATTTCTCTATTAGCCACAATCACATCCTTCCTTAACTCATGAAAAAGTTTACCTAAAAGATCTTATAAGTCCATAACACAAATAGTAGAAATATCAAAATTCAAAGGCTTTAGCTAAGGGTTTTTAATGAGAATAAAATCCTCATAAGCTTCAAAAAGCTCATCTCCACTCCTATTTGTTGAAAACGCTACTATAATTAGAAGCTGAACATTAAGACAACAAGATGGAAAGGAGTTGAACATTAAGAGATGGGGTGAAAGAAGGCGAGAAGTTGGACTTAGGAGTTAGAATAAGATGAACGATAATTGAGGACTTGAATTGAAGAATAGAAACTGATTAGGGTTAGTATAGCTTGACCATACTCCGAAGCTTAAAATTTTTTAAATAAAATCCCACATTAAATTTTGGTTAACTCAAGTTAAACCCATTAACTTTGTGTTGAGTAAGTCGAATTCACAAATTTTTTGTCAAGCCTACATATGCGGTTGATGCAGCAGAAGATATTAGACGCTAAACTTACATTGCTTTTCCAATTAATATGGTTTAGAATAGGAAGTGATTAAGTGAAAGTCCTAATGAGGACTAGCTATTGCGCACTTAAAGACATTACAAAATCGTGTAGCTTCGGAGGCCTTAATGATCTGTTATTTTATAAATTTGAATTATTGCTTCATCAACTTAATTTATTTCTATCATCACAAACTTAATTGTAAGTTTATTCAAAATGATGTTGTTTTGAGTGGCTAACTCAAAGTTCAGATTCAAGTTGAACCTTGGACCATGCTATGAAAGCCAACTTGGGCTTCAAACTAGGATTGAGCTATGTGGCTCAGGCCCGCTCGAGCTTTAGGCTAGGCTCGAGTCTCACATTTTAGGATTTATACCAAAATATAAGAAAATTGGTCTAGAGATGATCTGCTACTATTTTGTCTTACAAACCCATCCTTTTGAAGCATTAATTTGGGAAGTTATCTAAACTATGGGTTAATAATAACAAATTTTGCATTTTTATCTCTATTAGCTATTAAATTTTTGCTCATTAGTTCCTAAGTTTTTATGGCTTCTCAATTCAATTTTTTCCTATTAAATATTTTGCTTTACCTATCATCTTGTCCAAGCTCTCTATCACTGACTATCTTGTACTTATTTAAAGTATTATTTCTAAAAGTTCAAGATGGAAAAATATTTATCTTTCAAATAATGACAAGCTAAAACTAATCAAAGATGCCTTAAATGCAATGTTACAAATACTGTACGAACTTAGTACCGGATTGAATTCTAGTATAGTACTATACCGGTACCGGTCAATATCGGATACCGTTTTGGGTAATTTTTAAAATTTATGAAATAGTCCCTGAATTTTTTTAAAATTACAAAATAGTCCATTATCATATTATATAGTTGTACTGTATATTTTTAACTATATCTCCAAAAATTAAAATAATAAATAATAATTACAATTAATATGAAATAACAATAATTTTCAGATATTTCACATATAAATAATAACCACAATTTATATGAAAAAAAGATAATCATTACCATACAAATATAAAATTAAAAACAATATAAAATTTTTAAAATATTACAATTTAATTTAATTTATAAAATTAATTTAATAATTATTAATATATATAATTAAATTCAAAACTATTCTTTAAAAATACATTTCAAATAAAGTTTTATTTAATAATTAAAATGTATAAAATAAACATTAGTTTATAAATAATAATTTTTTAATTATTTATTTTTAAAAATAAAATATTTTTATTAATACTTTCTTAATAATTATTATATAAAATATTAAAATAAATTTAAATAAAATAATTTATTTTTAATTTTTATTTAAATGTATATTTATTATTAGTAATAAAATATTTATTTTATTTTAAAATTAAAAATTAAAAAATCACAATAAAAGAATAACTAAATAAAAAATTAAAAAACTTTGAAAAAAAAGAAAAAGGGGGGAGGGGGTGTTGGGTCAAAAAGATAAAACTTTAAAAAATTTTGAAAATTTTGCAGCTTAGTCTCTATATTTTTCAAAATTTCTGGTACTGGCCGGTATTGACCGGTACTGACCAGTATTTGTATTCAATATTGACCATCCCGATCTCGTACCGTTTTCTAGCTAGTACGATATGAGATTCACAATTATGCTTAAATGACATGTAGATACACAATTCCTCTCATTTATTTCTCCAATATAGATTTTTCAAGTTGATTTAACAAAAATAATTGAAAAATTTTGTGATGTAAGTTCATCCTAAATTCATACAAAGTAATCGTGATCTTATTATTATCAAACATTTGAAAACTTAGAATAAAGTACTCATTTGAAAGCATATCTAATTTTTTTGTGATAATGATGTCTCTATAAGTCGAGAGTTTCATCCCTACATTGTTAAAGATAAAAAAATTTTAGAATATCAAGCAAAATAGATGGAAATATAAATATAGCTTTTAAAGTTAACGTCGTTATTAGAAAAGAAAATATTTCACAAAGTGAGGAATTGAAGCATGACCTTCATTACAAAAAATTGTTTTCTTAGTGAAAGCAAAAGTTGTCAATAAAAGCAGTAATATTAGTCACTAATATTAATAGTATCCAAATTTTGAAGTTGTTACCTCCTGTCACAAATACTGTTGTCACTGATAAAATAATGACTAATTTAGGAAAATGGTCACGATTATGAAATACTTTTATGACAAAAGTATCGTCACTAGAAACTATGGAACGTGTGACAAAAATATATGATCACAGTAACTTTACATATTTGTCACAAGTTTCTTGACATAAATAATATAAAGTAGTGACAAATAAAATTATAATAGTACTTTATTTTATTGTGACAAAAGTATCGACACTAAAAATTATGGAATGTGTGACAACACTATATGGTTATAGTAACTGTATATATTTATAACAAGTATGTCGACAAATAATATAAAATAATGACGAATAAAGTCTTAACAGTGATTCAATTTATTGTGATAACATTATCGACACTAAAATAATTAGAAATAGTGACAAGACATTTGTTACTCTTGCTTTTCTTATCAGTGTCCACTACTTGGTGACTAATATTTTAAGGTAAAAGTGTCGACATCATTTTTTTCACAAAAATGGAAAATTGTTCTTACAAAAAATATTGTCACTAATCTGTTTATTGTTGTCACACATAAAAGTATCAATTCAAGAATATAATTGCATTAGTGGTAAAAGAAATTTGCATCAGTAACCATATTGTCTAACAGATTTCATCACAAGTATGGAAGTCATATGTTACAATAATGTTGTCACTAAATAAAGATTATATCTTACAATAAGTTTATTACTAATGTTTTCGTGTTTTTCATAAATAATATTATTAAATTTAACAATTTAATTTTTTAATCAATAAAATTTTTTGCATTGGTGGCCATAAAATAGAAGTTGTCACAAATGATACGAATTTTTAGTTTTAAGATATTATCAAACAAGCAAATAAAAATTATTAGTATGTATAAAAATATATATAAATCATCAAAATGTACAAAATTCTAATTTCCAGTATATAAAATTGGAAAATTTAATACCAAGACAATTATACTTATTACAATTATACTAAACTACTACGTAATAATTTAAGCTAAAACTCTCCAAGGTAAATTTTCTTGGCTATTCTTCGAGATTAAATTCACTGTTGATTTGTTTCATACAAAATAAATAAAAAAAGAATCAATTGATTAGTTTATAAAATATTAAGCTATAATTTAGTACTTACATTTTATAATAATATAATGATAATGATAAGAAGCGATAGTAACTTTTCTAGATTTTATAAATTTATATATTTGCATGAATAGTTAGGGTAGTTGATGTTGTGACATTTGATGGATCTCCAATTAAGGTAGAAACATTGAGTAAAAAACAAGGAATTAATCCAGTATTTACCAAATGTGCAAAAACAGCTGAAATTTGTCTCATTTCTGTGGCTTGCTTCTCAATAATTACATCTTAAGCTCAAATTTTCTCATTTTGAGCTTGAATCTTTTCATTTTGTATTTTTTGATTTCAATAAGTCTTACAATTTCATCGTCTAAATTACTTGCATGTTTCTTTACAGCATCAGCTTTAGCTAGAATTTCACTTTTTTCTCGGGAATTAGATATTATCCCTTTAACATCTAAACCATGCGAATAGATTGACTTTCTTTCTAGGATAAGATTGAAATGCTCAACAAGTGGTAAAAGTGTAGATGAAATCTTTTCTTTCTTTTTCTCTTCCTCTTCTTAAAGCTTATTCTATATATTTAGATAGAATTTGAAATTTTAGTTAGGTAATTTTAAATTTTTATTTTAAAACAATCTAATTTGACTATAACTTCCATACAATTATTTCTTCTCCATTTGGAACAAACCAAGTTACATTAGGCTTTTGTCGTGATACCTTCCAAACTATAACAACATTGGACAACTCATCAAAATCTTTATCTTTCTAAAAAGGAAAAAAGACAAAGAAAATTAATGATTAATTGTAACTTGATTTTTTAAAGAAAATATAATTTTAATTTTAAGTAGATAAAATTTTACTTTACTATCCCATATGCAGTTTGCACAATCAACTTTGTACGAAAAACTGATTTCATCCCTTAATTTCCCTTATTACTTGTGTTTCTTTCGCTTTCCTCCTATACATTGATAAACAATTTATTTTTAATAAAATAAAATAACTATCAAAATAAATTATAGTATTTAAAATTTAAAATTACCTTAACATTTATAATCTCCCATTTATTCTCAATCAACCATTCCCAATCACCTTCCTCCATATCCTTTGGACAATCTTTGTTCTTGACATAGCTTTTGTGCAATGATAATGTCAATTTTTATATTTTTTATGCACTCGTTGCATCACACAAGATTACACTTGATTTAAGAAATTGAATTTATCCTAAAATTCATATAAAAATATAGTTAGGAAAATTAAGAAGTAAATTCAATGCAACGACAAAATTAAACTCTATTGCAATTAAACTAAAAACTATTGCAATTAAAAAAGTGTCATACCTTTAAAAATAACCATATTGCCTTCTTAGCATCCTCAAAAATCTCTTTCCAGCTAAAGACACGAAGTGGTGCAAGTTGCCGAATGTATATAGTATCTTTCGACTTGAAAAGGCTAGCATCCTAACCGCATACCTTATAGTACGGAGGAGGAAATTAAACATCAATTTGTTTTCCAACAACTTTTTTATTGGCAAGTCTAGCATTGATTATTGATCCTCGTTTACATTTCCTATTTAAAAAATAGCAATTAATATACATATAAAATATTATATTAAAATTAAATGTATAGTCATATAATTTAGAAGATCACGTTACCAATGTTAATAACTTTCCCTTCTCGTCTAGGTGTTTTATTTAAAGTTCAAAATGTAGCATCAGACTGTTGATTCAAAGCCTCTGTAGGCTTTCACTCCTTTACCATACTAGGAATTTTGTTCATCGTCCATATTTGATAAAGATATACCATTGTTAACCATCTTGCAATTTCGCATATAATTACCAATTTTAACCATCTTGCATTTTAAAAATAAATATGTATTAAAAGCAAGCAATATAAGTAGCTAAAAAAAATTATAAGAAAAAAACTCATGAAGTCAACGAGTAGAAAAAATTAAGAGAAAATAAATATCTTCGTGTCACTTTCCACTCTATACATTCTATACACTCAAATTAATGATAGCAGCAATAACCTTGACTATTACTGGCACCGTTGGGTTCCTCAGTCATTTTGTTTTGTGCATTACCTTTTCTCATCCATAAAGATTGATTGAAAGCTAGTTTTTGTTTAATTCACAAGCAATTAAGGAAGATAGTTCTACAAGAAATGTCGGTTTACTTGGTTTATATTTTTTTAATTACTTTCATTAAATTCCCTCTGATAGATGATGATCTTGTTTTGTACGAAAAACGTGTATCGGAGAACATCCATCAAGGCATGTTATACTTTTAAAAATTTATAATCTAGAGGCAACCCATTAAAAGTGAACAGGACGAAGAGAAGTAGTCACGAGTAGTGTGATGGTTTAGTGCATGGTGGGTGGTAGAGGTTGAAAGAGAAGCAATGACGAAAGGCTATATATAGTATCCTGTTTTCCCATACGAAGGGTTACAACCTTAGATAACTGTACATGATAACCATTATTGGGAAATTATAAGGGGGATTGCATACTCATGCATATCAGTAGCATATACATACACTCGAATTGATTTTTATATACATTGCAGTGACTGTTTATGCACTCATTTGACATGTTTCGGGGTACAAATGATTTTAAGGTGATTATGATGTGAATAGTAAATGTTATGTCTTGAAAATTGATATAGTGAGTATAAATACTAATTTCGAATTTTTGGTGAAAATTTGGAGATAGTTGGATTAGAAATTGGGAGACAAATGGACTAGCTATTTAAAAGATCAAGTGTAGACCACAAGGTGGTGACATATGGCAAGTGACAAGTGTCACTTGCCTTGCCACACACTTCACTTACGTATGGCTTAATTGAAAGACAACTATTCTATTCTTTCATTTTTACTTCTTTGGTTAAATGCTCTTCTTCATTTCATTCTTCACTTATCCTTCTCTATTCACGACATTTTATCACCAACCCTACACTCATGATTTGAGTTGCCATCATCTTTTACCTTACTACTTTAAGATCCTCGCTATTTCTTCTTCTTGTCACTAAAAGAACCACCTATTCCACACTCATGATGATCGTGTGACATAAAGAGTTAGGGTTTCTTAGAGATTTTGAAGAAGCTTTGGGTAAATCAAGTAAATAGCATATTGTTCTTTATGGCTTACTTGATAGACATGTTTTTGATGATAGTTTAAGAGGAGAAATGATTATGAAAATGATGTTGAAAATTTATGTAACGTGAATGGAGAATGTAAATCTTCATGAGTGATGTTGAGAATGTGATTCAAAGAAGATGAGTAATCTGTAATAAGTAAGAATGAATGAGAATTTGAATATTATGTGATCATATGATACTAGAAAAGAAATGATGAATGATTGAATTATGATATTAGAATAACCAAGTTCTTTGAGCTATAAACCTAAGTGCAAGCTTGATATACACAAATGATGATGTTTAAATGATCAAGAGATGTGATTAAAGAAACATACTTGGAATAGTAAAATTGAGCATGCATTATATATTACACATATACATCTGTGTACGATTGAATGTTTATATGATTGTGTAAATTAGCAATGTATGTATTTTCTAAAGTTGATACACAGGATTGAAAGTCAGCGTCCAAAGGTTTCCAGATCATGGAAGCAAATGCTAATCTGGAATATACTGTGAGTTGATCTAGATGGTCTCATATTGATAGATTATTTCTGTTTAAATTTTTGTGTTGAGCTAATTATGATGTGATTGGAAATAATTCCAGACATTAATAGTCCAAGGAGTTTGATAAATATGAATGTGTTAGAAGTGCTTTATTGAATGTGAATGCTAAAGAAATAAGTGTTCTCAACGTTTCATTGAATGCCAGACAAAGATTCGATGAAAATGCGAAAAAGTGAATGTGTACTGAATAAATGTGATTGACTGCATATTTGTGAATTCATGCATTTCATTACATGATATACATGATCAGATAAAGGTAGTTGTGACTAGAGTAGCTACAAAAAAAAAGCTTAAAGCTTTAGGGACACACCTATGAATCAAATTTTCAGCACATATTTTATATAACACAAGTTCATCCTAAATATAGCGAGAACGCTGAAATAAGAAATGCTTCCTTTGTTGATAAAAGAGATTAGAGGGAAGAATACCATCTGAGAGGTAATTGGCAATATTTGCAAACCAAGGAAGAAAAAGTTTTTCTAGCATCATTAAAGTCTCATCAGGAAAACGCTCTTCAGTTTCCTCTTCTTCTTCATTTTGTTCCCCTTCAAGTGTTGATAGGTGGTCTGCCACAACATTATCTGCTCCTTTCTTATCCTTAATCTCATTGTTGAATTCTTGGAGCAGAAGCACCCATCGGATAAGCCTAGCCTTGGAGTCTTTCTTTGTAAAGAGATAACGCAATGCCACATGATTTGTAAAATCAATAACTTTTGAGCCCAAAAGGTAATGATGAAAATTTTCACATACAAATACTACTACAAGCAACTCCTTCTCAGTGGTGGTATAGTAATTGTGCTTCTGTTAAGGTCTTGTTGGCGTAGAAAATTGCATGTAACCTCTTCTCCTATCCGAGTACACAACCAATAACCTGGTCGCTTGTATCACATATGATCCTTAAGGGAGGTGACCAATCTGGTGATGTCAAAATAGGTGTTGTTGTAAGTGTTGTCTTTAACCTATTAAAAGCATCTAAACAATCATCATCAAATATAAAAGGCATATCTTTAACTAAAAAGTTAGTTAACGGTCTAGCAAGAAGAGAAAAATCCTTGGTGAACCGTTTGTAGAACCCTGCATGACTGAGGAACCCTCAGATGCCCTTGATGTATGTAGAAGGTGGGAGCTTTTTAATCATTTTATTTTTAGCTCGATCTACCTCAATCCCCCTACACGAGATCTTATGGCCCAAAATAATTCCCTCTTGGACCATGAAATGACACTTTTCCTAATTCAAGACTAAATGAGACTCCTCGCATCTTTGTAACACACTATCCAAATTAAGTAAGCAATGATCAAAAGAGTCTCCAAAAATGGAGAAGCCGTCCATAAATACCTCTATAGATTCCTCATTCCTATCTATAAAGATGGCTATCATATATCTTTGGAATGTGGCTGGTGCATTACATAGGCCAAAAGGCATCCTCCTGTAAGCAAAAGTGTAACCCCCCATCACCCTGGGATACGCATCGGGACGTCCGTAGGTCATTCCGACACATAACCTAAGATAATGGAACGCTACGTGAAACAACTATCAAACTCCACATGGCATCAC
>JANQBM010000222.1:22646761-22658981 GCA_025594535.1 Erythroxylum domingense | reverse complement strand
ATTCTAATGATTTAATCTTACTCTTCAAGGATACTTCATTGTTCTTGGACTTCTCAACTTTTTTGAAATACTTCACTGTCAATTTTTTGTACTGATCATATAATTCATGATATGCATTTCTCAATTCATTAACTTCAATATTAGAGTCAGAATAATATACCTCATTGTCTCCTGATTCAATTATGAAACAAAAATTACTGACTTCTTATGGCTCTTCTTCTTCGAAGTCTTTAAAATATTTATCTGACTAGGCTGCAATCATCGCTTGCTTCCTAGGTTTTCTATTCTCTATTTTTTCATTTTGAAGAAGGGGACATTTTAGCCTTGTATGTCTAGGCTTCTTGCAGTGATAGAATATGATTTGATTATTTTGTGTATTACTATTATTGCTACTACCTTTTGGTAGGGACCTGTTGTTTATGATTTTCTTGTTCCCTTCTCTTTTCTTCATAAATTTCTTTTTGTAGAAGTGGACATATTTCTTGACTATAAAATTGAATTTGTTCTTTTATATAAGGATCCTTTACTTTGTCTAAGCTCGACTTTATGGATCATCAAGCTTCCTCTTAACCAATTGAGTGTTGAGATCCTTTACAGTCTCCAGAGCTGTCACTTTTGGTCTCCATTCCTTTGGTAGTAACCTTAGAATCTTTGTTACAAGTTCATCAATAGGATATATCTTCCCCAAGTTCTTTAAGGACATGATGATGTTGTTGAACCGTCCAAAGAATTCATCTATGTTTTCACCCTGCTTCATGCCAATATTTTCGTATTGATGTGCTAAAGATCTTACTCTATATTTCTTTACCTCATTCATTCCTTTAAAGGTGACTTGTAGTTTATCCCACATTCCATTTGTTGTAGAGCAGTAAGATATCTTCTCATATGTAGAAAGTGCACATATTAGATGATGTTTTGCTTTAGCGTTTAGCTATGCATTTCTTCTATCAGCATTATACCACATTTCTATGTTTTCTATAGCGAGAAGTGTAGCTCCAACTTTGATGGCTTATCAGACTTTAATATCTACAAATTGGAGATAGATTGTCAATCTCTCTTTCCAGTATAAGTATTTGTTTCCATTTAATTAAAGAGGCTTTGAGAAAGATTACCCTTTAAGGCTTCTCAAATTGTTTGATATACGTGCTGTAAAACATAATAAATGTGAAACCTCACTCTAATACCAAATGATAAAGAAAACACACGTAAAAGGGGGGTAAATTGTATGTAAGAAATAATTTCAAGGTATTTTCAAATTGATAATATCCTGCTAAAAAATAAATTTATAAATGGAAGGGTCCTATAAACTTTCAAAAGGATCTTGTTAACGTTGAAAAAGAAGAGAGCATATTAATTGAAAGGATCTTGCTAAGTCTCAAAACGAAAGGAGTCTGTTAGCGCTAAAAAATAAATGACCATGTTAATCAATAGGAGACTGCTAACGTTTAAAACGAAAAGAACCTCTTGTGATATAAATAGAAGGAGCCTATTGTAAAACAAAAAGAGCCTCTTCAAAACACAAACTTATAATGCAAAAATTTTAAAGTTAGAAAGAGGGAGAAAATGACACAGTTGATTTATATTGGTTTCACTTATAACAAAGCCTACATCTAGTCTGCAAGTATCCAACTTGAGTATTTCACTATAAAAGCCAAGTAGTAATTTGATAAGCCTCTTCAAGCTCATATATAGCACCTCACTTCTACTGAGAACGTACTCGTACATCCCGAAGACACTCGAACATATGCCCTATGAAAGTGGTATGTTAAGACAATCACATTAACTCAGTATAAATTTTTTTTCTCATTATCACAAACAGTACTTAAGCAGATCAATATTGACCCATTTCATTTACAAACATCACTCGTCACAAATGTTATTACACTTTACAATTTACAAACATACATTGTACAATAGTTACAGAAATACAATTTAAAAACTAAAATCACTAAAAACATATGCAGATGCAAACTGGTCCTGACCCCTAGCTCATATCTGATTTCAGTAGCTATACTTCAGTTAGCCTAACTAGATATCTCCTCTGAACCTGAAAAGCCACATTGTAATTTTGATGAGTTTTGCAAACTCAGTGAGTAAACTATCCTTGATGTGCTCACTCATATCAAACACAAAACAATTCACAATTCACATTTAATTCGCAAATAAATCACATCAACAAATACTGAACATTTCTTCACATTTTCTCATGATTCACAAATACAATTTATGTGTATATTATTTCAAATTTTCATAATCAAAACAGTTTAATTATTTCATTTCAAACATTCATATATCACATATCAAATTACATATGCCAAAGCTTATGTGACTTCACTTTCATTGTTAATTGTTGTGATCGAGAGCCTTTTTAACCGTCACGTATTCATTGTGGATATCAGGCTCATTGATAACTGCCTCGTATCCAATAGGGATATCAGGCTCATTTTACTAGTGAGCCTGTGGCTCATTATACACATTCTAAGATTTAAGTTCTTTTTCACTAGCTACTCCAATCACAACTGCCTTTATCTGATCATGCATATCATGTATGAAATGCATCAAATCACATATACTTATTCATTCACCTTTATTCAGTATATGCATTCACTTTTCACTTTTTCATCGGGCATAAGTCTAGCGTTCAATATATTTGTTGAGAACTCTTATTTTTGTCAGATTCACATTCAATAAAGCACTTCCAATACAATTCTCAATTATCAAATTCTTCGGACTACTAAAGTCTGGAATTAGCACATTCAGATCATTCACAATTCAATAACAAAAATATAAACAGAACAAATCAAATGTTAGTGAGTAACATATGGGTTGACTCACATTACGCTCCAGATTAGCTATTGCCTTCATGATCTGACAATTTTTGTTTGTTCACGATCAACTTACGTACCTATCTTCATGCAATACACACGTATTTTACACATCATTAATTTGATCATTCATATAAGTAACCAATCATACATATATGTATATGTGTTATATACAATGTATGCTGAAATGACTATTTTCGGGTATGCATCCTTAATTCATAATTCTTGATCATTCTTTCATTGTCACTTGGATATAACAAGTTTACTCTTAAGTTAATACCTCAAGTATATTTGTTTACTCTAATTTCATAAATCAATCATTCACCAATATTATTCTAGCAACATATTATCACATAATATCCAAATCCTCTTTTGATCTTACTTTATATACCTTGCTCATTTCCTTTGGATCACATTAGCATTTCTAAGAATATTTTTATTCCTTTATCATCTCTAAACCTCCAGATTTCATATTCATTGATATCAATAATCCATTCTTTCTATTATAACCTCAATTATCACCCTAAACATATTAAACACTTTATCAACTTATTCAACATCAAACTAGGTTTATTTCAAGCCTCAATCAAGTCTATAGACACCATAATAAAGTACCTTAGCATTAGTGGATTCAAACATAAAAAATAAGAGAAGAATTCATGCTCAAGGCCTTTCCCACAATTGTGGGATGGGGGAACCGAAAGTTCACCATCCATTTCCTTCAATTTCGTTTTCCAGTTTTTTTTTTCTCAAGACAAATTTTCAGTTCAGTTTTGCATGGTCATTTTGATATAGAAAATGAGGCATTTAGGCAATACATTCTTCTAAAAAATATTCCTATATGTCTTATGTTTCTATCAAAATCAAGTTCAAGCAGTTTGGTTTAGTATTCTGTGAGTTATATCCAAAATACTACAAACTATTTTCAAACTACAACATCACCTAGTAGTCAATTGCAAGCCAAATTTTGGAACCCTTAAACAGAATTCAAATTTAATTCCATCATAAAAATTGTATCCATATGTCCATAGTTTAATCCAAATTAAAGATCATCCCATTTGGATATCTACAGATCAAGATATGGCTAAAATACATATTTATGTTCCATGGAAACACTACAACTAATATATTCCAGCCATTCTTTTCCAATTTTCCAGATTTTACTCTTTTATAAGACATTAAACAAATCTTCTCCATTGTTCATCATTTAGACTTCACATCCTCATCAATCTCACCTCAATTTCATCTTATTGCCATTCATAAGACAAATTCATAACTTAAGGTTCAGCAATCATATAAAAACAAACCGTATCATCATCATTCACTATCATCTTAGTTCTTATCATTTTAAAAAAATTATATTAGTCTTTTCTTTAACTTTCAATCTCAATATATTTCCTTACTTAAAAGCCTATATCCATGGTTTCATATTCTCTCAAAAATAGAAAACAATCACATACATTCACTCATCGAATTTCTGTACTCATTCATTAACACAAAACAGGACATGAACATTTCTCTGTATTCACCAACTTTCAACTCTCATTAAAACACCATTTTCATAACCAACATATCTCAAAGACATGAATATGTCCATTTATTCATTCACAACACATATATATTCAATAACATTTTCATAATCATTCAATCCAAAAATAATCACCATATTTGTCTCATTTATAACAACCCATGAAGATTAATGTATAACTTACTTGATTAAGCTCCAATATTCTTCTCAATCTCATAAACCCTAATGCATATACGATCATCATCTTTCTAGGGTGGATTAGGTTAGGTTTCATTAAGAAGAAGAGATAACAACAATCTTGAAGAAACAAGGTGAAATCAACATCTTAGAGTAGCTAGTGAGGGGTGATAATAAAGCTTAACGCTGAGGGTGTGGAAGGTAGGTGTCGTGGATAAAAAAAGAAAGAAGAAGATGAAAAGTAAAAAAATTACAAATGAAAGACAAAGAAAGTTAATCTTCCAAATGAGAGTGTCATAGGTGATGAGTAGTGAGTGGCAAGTGTGGTGACAGTTGTCACTTGTCACCTATCATTTTCTTATAGTCTTCACTTGGTCTTTTAATAATTAGTCCATTTATCTCCAATTTCTAAACCATTTGTCTTCTAATTTTTTTATGAAACTTGTCATTAAATCCTAATGCCATTTGTCAATTATTTTTACTATCAATTATCACTTATTTCTATACCACGAGTTAATTTGTCTTGCCACTTGGCATTTTTCCTAGTCCAAAAATACCAAAAATTTTATAAATTTTCACTGAAAATTCTAAATAAATAAATATGATCACCAAATCAAAGATCAAGACTTAAAACTCACCATTCACATCATACTCACTTTAGAAAAAAATCATTTATACCCCAGTATATATCAAATGAGTGTATATACAGTATTTGCAATGTGTATAATATTAAATTCATGTATGTATGCTGATGATATGCATGTGAACACAATGCATTCTCATAATTTATCAACACTATTTCTTATATATCCTTGGCTAGGATCCTATGTCCCAACCCTTAATATGGAAATGATTACAATTCTCCCCCCGTAAGAAATTCATCCTCGAAATTCTTAACTGAGTGGGAGTACTAATTCCTTATGTTCTCCTCCGTTTCCCTTATAGCTTCTTCATTCGAATAACCTCTCTAACCAGTGATATCATTCAATTTTTTTATTGCTTAGTCATACAACCCACAATCTTAATTTGTTTCTCAATACAACTCAAATTATTTGAAATTTCAACTTCTTGTACCTGTAATACATGTATCAGATCTTACTAATATCTTCTGAGTATACTGAAACTCATTGTGAATATGAGATATCTCTTGTAGTAATATTAACTTATAAGCCAATGGTCCAATTCTTTTAATAATCTCATATGGACCCCTATATATCTAGGGCTTAATTTACCCTTTCTACCGTATTTTAACACACCTCACCCAGGGTGATACTCTTAGAAACATTTTATCTCCTAATCAATACTTCACATCTCTACGTTACAGATCCACATAACTCTTCTATCTATATTGAGTCACTTTAATTCTGTTTCGGATCAATTTAATCTTATCAATAGTATCTCGAATCAGTTCGGGCCTTCAACAATTCTTAGATCCTCTTCATCCCAATATAAAAACGAATGACACTTTCTGTCGTATAATGCCTCATATGGTGATATACCGATACTACTTTGATAATTATTACTATATACAAATTCAATTAGAGCTATCTATTAATCCATGCTCCTTGGAACTCCAAATCATAAGTTTTGAGCATATCCTCGGCAGTTTTAATGGTTCTCTCAATTGAAATTTAGAACTCAGATTTTGATTCAACTTCTTAATTAACTTAACAAATTCAGGATCCTTACTTAAGGCTTTTCTAATTCTTTCATATAATATCAATCTAAGCTTTAATGTAGCTAACCATGCTTCAATTTTCCCCAAATTCATCTTAACATTCAATGCTCTCCATTGTACTAGATTTGTTAAACTCGATACCTAAACTTGTGCTACACTGCTATTAGATTTTCTACTTAATGCTTCAATTACAACACTAACTATACCATGATGATATTCAATTTTGTAGTCATAGTCCTTAAGGAATTCTATTCATCACCTTTGTCTCATATTCTACTCTTTCTGACTCAATAATTACCTCAAACATTTATGATCTGTATATATCTGAAATGTTTCACTATATATATAATGTCTCCAAATTTTTCAAGCAATTTCTACTGTAGCAAGTTCTAAATCATGTACTAAATAATTAAACTTATGAGACCTCAATTGTCTTAATGCATATGTAATCACTTACCATGCTGCATCAAAATTCATCCTAATCTCTGGTATGAAACATCACTATATACTAAATAACCTTTAGATCTAGATGGAATAGCTAACACCGATGCTGTAGTTAATCAATGTTTTAATTCCTTAAAACTCTTTTTACATCCATCAGCCCATCTGAATAGCATATTCTTCCTCAGAAGTTTTGTGAAAGGGGCTAAGCTCAAAGAAAACCCCTTGATAACTTCTGGTAGTACCCTACTAATCCAAGAAAACCCTGAATTTCAGACACATTTCTTGGAGCTTCACATTTCATCACTACTTCTACTTTCTTTGGGTCTACCTGTATGCCCTATCCAGATACTATACGACGCAAGAATACTACTTGGTCGATTCAAAATCCATGCTCATTGAACTTAGCATATAATTGCTTCTCTCTCATTATCTGTAATATTAACCTCAATTGCTCTAAATGTTCCTCTCTACTTTTCAAATACATCAAAATATCCTTTATGAACATAATCACATAATGATCCAAGTAAGGTTGGAACACTTTATTTATTAATGCCATAAAAACTGCTAGAGCATTTATTAACTGAAAAAGGTGTCACCAATAACTCAAAGTGCACATAACTAGTTATCAAAAATTTTAAGTAACTAATTCCTCAGATGGGGTAATGTTATCTCATGTTTTTCTCAATCATTTAATTGGCTTCTTTTCTCGAATGATTTTCTTTGATGATCTTCTGATCATTCTAATATAGGATACATTATAGACTTAAGTTCCTTTAGCAATAACAATAATATCATCTTAAATTTAAGAACCCAATAATGTAGTTTGTATACTTTTCAATAAACAAAACTCATATGCTCTGTATAGCATATTCAGTTTCTCATATCTGAGTCTCATATCTATTCGACTCCAATTTTCCCTTCTAATTTCATTCCATATTCATTCATTCCCAAAAGTAGGACTTTTGTTCTACTTTATTACAATTTGATGAAAGTCTTTATCACAGAAGATTTCTCCCCTCAATCGTCTATACTATTTACTAAATCCTTATTAGTCAACTATGCTCATCATTGCTTTTCAGCCATTCTTAATACCTCAACAAAATAAATTATTATCATAACTTGCTGATCAGGATGTTCTATACATCAAAGCTCAAATAAGTGATAGGCATATTCATTTACTCTTATGCTTTGGTATGTACTATCAAGATCATTTCATCTTATCTAGAAATTTACTTTCGAAAAGTCATCAATTAATATCTGAAGTTAACGATACCTCGATCTCTATTGATTATGGATGACATTCAAGTATTCTATAACTATACAAAAGTTACTTCTCCTTAAGAGCTACCATTTTAATATATCCATCTAAATATATGCTTCCACTGTGCTACTCCGATTCATCTCAAAATTTTAACTATAGGGATTAAAACTTAAGAGAATCTAATATGTCATAGATCACTCCCTATACTATATTCAAGCATATTATACATATGTAATTAGTAAAATCATTTTTCATGATTAACTTAACCTTGAAGACTTCTACATATCTCGTTATCATTTATTTCATCTCTTAGTTATCATGTATTCCATCTTATATACGTATGTTCTCAATCAATTCAGAATTATAGGTATGTAACCATTATGAAATTGTGATATGAGATCCAATAGCATAACTTGATACTAAATCATAAACTCTTAACACGTTAGTCAAAAAAACCATTTCAATTCTCAGTTTAACCTCTCATGATCATGGAAAATTTTGATTTCTTCCAGCTTTACTTATACACTTTCAATCCTATCATTTCTACCTGTATCTTTTTCTCTTTCTCATTCAATTGTGAAAATAATTTCACATCCATATCAAATCAAAGGTATACAGCATGACACAATATTGATATTATCCTCAATAATATTACCACAAATAAAAATGCACTGAATCTTTGTCTAACATATTGAACCATATAGTATTTCTTATTTTTAGGTATCCACAAAATTTCATTTCCTTACATTTTAACTGATCATCATTCTTCTCGTTATTTCTAGATGCTCAACTCTTAATGAATGTTCATGCGTATGACTTATGTAAATGCGACTCAGACTGGGGGTCAGTTGCCACTACCTACCTATTTGACCATTTATCGATACTGACGGTATATGATGTGTCTAAAATGCATATAACTCATCACATATTAACAAGAATTCCTATGTAAGATACTAAGCCTGGGCTCTAATACCAAAAACTGTCACACCTCACTTCCACTGAGCATGTACCCGTATATCTCGAGGATATTCGAACACTTGCCTTATGAAAGCGGCATGTTAGGACAATCACATCAACTCAGTATAAATTTTTTTCTCATTATCACAAGCAACAACAAATCTTAAGCAGACCAATAGTGACCCATTTCATTTATAAATATCACTCGTCACAAATGTTATTACAGTTTACAATTTACACACATACATTGTACAATAGTTGCAGAAATACAATTTAAAAACTAAAATCACTGAAGACATATGCAAGTATAAACTGATCGCGACCCCTAGCTCATATCTAATTTTAGTGGCTATACTTCTGTTAGCCTAACTAGATATCTCCTCTGAACTTGAAAAGTCACGTTGTAATTTTGATGAGTTTTATGGACTCAGTGAGTGAACCATCCTCGATGTGCTCACTCATATCAAATACAGAACAATTCAAAATTCACGTTTAATTCACAGATAAATCTCATCAGCAAATACTGAACATTTCTTCACATTTCCTCATGTTTCACAAACACAAATTATGTGTATATTATTTCACATTTTCATAACAATTATTTCATTTCAAACATTCATATAACACATATTAAATTACATATGACAAAGCTTATGTGACTCCACTTTCATTATTAATTGTTGTGACCGAGTGCCTTTTTAACTGTCCCGTATCTATTGTAGATATTGGGCTCATTGATAACTGCATCGTATCTGTTGGGGATATCAGGCTCATTTTATTAATAAGCCTGTGGCTCTTTATACACATTCTAAGCTTTATGCTCTTTTTCGCTGGCTATTCTAGTCATAAATGTCTTTATCTGATCATGCATATTATGTATGAAATGCATCAAATCACATATACTCATTCATTCACTTTCATTCAGTATACACATTCGCTTTTCACTTTTTCATCAGAAATAGGTCCGACATTTATCATATTTGTTGAGAACACCTATTTCTGTCAGGTTCACATTCAATGAAGAACTTCCAATACAATTCCCAATTATCAAACTCCTCGGACTATTAAAGTTCAGAATTAGCAAATTCGTATCATTCAAAGTTCAATAATAGAAATATAAACAGAACAAATCAAATTTTAGTGAGTAACATCTAAGTTGACTTACTGTACACTCCATATTAGCTATTACCTTCATGATCCAGCAATGTCTGGATGTTGACGATCAACTTGCGTATCTGTCTTCATGCAATACACACGTATTTCACATATCATTAATTTGATCATTCATATAAGTAATCAATCATACACATATATGTATATGTGTTGTGTACAATGCATGCTCAAATGACTATTTCCAGATATGCATCCTTAATTCACAAGTCTTTACCATTCTATCATTGTCACTTGGATATAAAAAGTTTGCTCTTAAGTTAATACCTCAAGTATAATTGTTTACTCTAATTTCATAAATCAATCATTCACCAATATTATTTTAGCATCATATTATCACATAATATCCAAATCCTCTTTTGATCTTACTTTATATACCTTGCTCATTTCCTTTACATCACATTAGCATTTCTAAGAATACTTTTATTCCTATATCATCTCTAAATCTCCAGATTTCATATTCATTGATATCAACAATCCATTCTTTATGTTATAACCTCAACTATCACCCTAAACATATCAAACACTTTACCAACTTATTCAACATCAAACTAGGTTCATTTCAAGCCTCAATCAAGTCTAACTACATCATAAGAAAGTACCTTAGTATTAATGGATTCAAACATCACAAATAAGAGAAGAATTCATGTTTAAGGCCTTTCTCATAATCGTAGAATGGGGGAACCGAAAGTTCACCATCCACTTCCTTCAATTTCGTTTTCCAATTTTTTTCTCAAGAAAAATTTTCGGTTCAATATTGCATGGCCATTTTGACATATAAAATAAGATATTTAAGCAATACATTCTTCTAAAGAAATGTTCCTATATGTCTTATGTTTCTAACGACATCAAGTTTATGTTGTTTGGTTCAGTATTCTGTGAGTTATACCCAAAATACTATAGGATGTTTTCATACCATGATGGTACCCAGTACTCAACTTCAAAACAAATTTAGAAACCCTTAGAGACATAATTCAAATTCAATTCCCTCGTGGAAATTGTATCCATATGTCCTAAGTTTAATCTAAATTAAAAATCATCCCATTTGGATATCTATAGATCAAGATATGACATAAATATAGATATTTGTTCAGTGGAAATACTACAGCTAACATATTCTAGGCATTCTCTTCCAATTTTCTAGATTTTACTCTTTTATAAGACATCAAACAAATCTTCTCCATTGTTCATCATTTAGACTTCACATCCTCATCAATCTCACCTTAATTTGATCTCAATGCCATTCATAATACAAATTTATAACTTAAGGATCAACAATCATACAAAAACAAAATGTATCATCATCATTCTTTATCACTCACTATCATCTTAGTTCTTATCCTTTTAAGAACACTATATTAGTCTTTTCTTTAACTTCCAATCTCAATATGTTTCCTCACTTAACAGCCTATATCCATGGTTTCATATTCTCTCAAAAATAGAACACAATCACATACATTTACTCATCAAATTCCTACACTCATTCATTAACACAAAATAGGACATGAACACTTCTTTATATTCATCAACTTTCAATTGTCATTAAAACACAATTTTCATAACCAACATATCTCAAAGACATATTAATATGTCCATTTATTCATTCACGACACATATATTCAATACCATTTTCATAATCATTCAATCCCAAAATAATCACCATATTTGTCTCATTTATAACAACCCATAAAGATTAATGTATAACTTACTTGATTAAGCTCCAAGATTCTTCACAATCTCGTAAACCGTAACTCTCCACGCATATATGATCATCATCTTTCTAGGGTGGATTAGGTTAGGTTTCATCAAGAAGAAGAGATAACAACGATCTCGAAGAAACAAGGTGAATGCAATGACATCTTGGAGTAGCTAGTGAAAGGTGATAATAAAGCTCAACGTTAAAGTGTGGAAGGTAGGTGTTGTGGATAGAGAAAGAAAGAAGAAAATGAAAGTAAAAGAATTACAAATGAAAGACAATGAAAGTTAATCTTCCAAATGAGAGTGCCATGGGTGATGAGTGGTGAGTGGCAAGTGTGGTGACAGTTGTCACTTACCACCTGTCATTTTCTTATAGTCTTCACTTGGTCTTTTAATAACTAGTTAATTTATCTCCAATTTCTAAATCATTTATCACCTAATTTTTTATGACACTTGTCATTAAATCCTAATGCCATTTGTCA
>JANQBM010000222.1:22632786-22646661 GCA_025594535.1 Erythroxylum domingense | reverse complement strand
CTGTATTTACCAACCTAGCATGAATACAAACTGAGAGGAGACCTACAAAAGCTATATGATATGTCAACAAATTAACATATCATTTCTACTAAGTCACTGGTCTTCAGATAAAGGTGACAAATAAAGAAATAAGGCTTTGAAGCACCCAGTCAACACTAGTTGTAAACTCTCATTTGCAATATAAAATTTTTATATTACAGAAGTGACTTTTTCAGAATGTTCGTAATTAGGGATGGCAATTTTAGCCCGACTCATTGTCATTCTTATCCGTAACTTGCTGATTTGCACCACAATACTTCAGTGTAATTGTCCCTTTTGCCATCATATCTAGGATGAACTGATGCTAAGCATTGATGTGCTTCAATTTAATATGATAGACTGCATTCTTAGACAAATCAATCACTTTAGCTTATTGTAATAGAAAATCTCCGTCACTCCTTTTGCACATGAAGAAGGTCTACTAAAAATCTTCTTAGCCAAATTGCTTGACAAGTTGATATTGTTACAGCAACATATCACGTTTCGAACGATGATAACGCTACAATTTTTTACTTTTCCAAAGTTCACGCACTCGAACCAAGGGAAAAGACATAATTAGACGTGTTTTTTGATCATCCAAACAACCTGCCCAATGTCAGTGTATCTAAATAATATGAAATTTGGTATCCATAGTTAATGGTTCTAGCAACATAACGTACGTACAGACTCCTTTCATTGGCCTAATGTTATGGAGACAAGATCCTCTGTTCAATTTTATGGTGTCTTATTCTGTCCTCTGAATCTCAATCATTCATTTATGTGGGTCTCGTATGGGTCTCGCATAAATAAATGCAGGACTCGCATAAATGAATGTCTGAAAGTTATGTGACAGAATAAGATACCATAAAATTGGACAGAGGATCATGTTTCAACGTTATGCATTGACAGGCTGTGTACGAACTTGGAAATAATATTAATTAACTAGGAATGCTATATTAGGATTTGTGTGAGATAAATAATTCAACTCGCCAATCATATTCCCAAAATATTTTGCACTCGCAAAACTAGCATTGTCATTTACTATAAATGACTCATTCACATTTATTGGTGTTGGGGTTATTTTATAGTTCAACGTACTAAATCTCTTCAACAAAGCAATAGCATACTTCTGGTGTGAAATAAAAATTCTATTAGCATATTGGTTTACCTTCAAGCCTAGAAAATAATGCAATAAACTAAAATATTACAGCTTATTTTTATTATTTTTCATACAAGACTTAACTTATTCAATAAGAGACTTACAAGACTTTATATAAATTATATTGTCAATATAAAGACATACCACCAAGAAGTAAGATTTATCTTGCTTCTTCAAATAGAGCATTGGCTCATTTTTGCTTCTTTCCAATTCATTCTCTAAGAAATACACATCAACTTGTTATACTAAGCTTAAGGGACTTGTTTGAGATTGTTTAAAGTCTCCTTTAACTTGTAAACTTTAATATTGTCACCACTAGCAAAACCTTCAGGTTGAGTACACACCTCTTCTTTTATCTTATCGTTTGAATAAGTTAATTTTACATTAAACTAGAACACTAGCCACTTTGATAGTAAAACTAAAGCCAAAAAAGTTCTCACTATTTCAATCAAGCTATAGGAGGGAACGTTTTATTGAATTCAATGCCTTGTTGTTGAGCATAGCCTTTGGCCACCAATTGAATTTTATGCTTTTGCACACTACCATCAGCATTGTACTTAGTTCTGAATACCCATTTAAGTTTGATAACATTCTTCCCTTCAGATGGATCAATATATTTTCATGTTTCATTTTTTTGAATGGCTTGTATCTCCTTAAGCATGACTTCCTACCAAAATTGACTTTTAGTTGCATCATCATAATTAGTAGGTCTTAAAACATACATAGCAAAGCTACGTGATTTGTAAACTTTACTTAGTGATCAGAAATTCTTTAGATGTTCTTCACTTGAAGAATTGGAAGCTGAACTTACTGGTGAAGAAAAACTGTTGTTAGGTGATGCTAAGTTTGCTGGTTAAGATCAATTGCTATTGGGTGAACCATAAAATGGTGATTGTGGGCTTTATGAGTTGCTGTAATCAGAGGATTATGGATTTGCTACATCTAGGTCAATACTTGCTACTAGAGGTTCATCATCTAATGGATTATACAACCTATATGCTTTAGATTCCAAACTATACCTAATGAAAATACAAATTTGTGATTTTTCATCAAGTTTATAATTTGAGATGGTTTTACTAATCATAGGATATACAACCAAAAACTTTTTAGTAAGTTACACGAGCTTCGAACCTCTCCATACTTCATAAGTTGTTTTATTTGAAACTACTGTTATGGAAGAAATATTGAGAAGATGTACCATTGTAGCTACCTTTTGCCCACAACAAATTCCGAATCAATTTTGCGTTGAACATGCTTCTTGTCATTTTCACAACAGTTCAATTTTTTTCCCAATAATGTTGTTTTATTTTAGTGTATGTGATGAAGTGAGCACCTTATGAATCCTATCCTCCTGGCAAAAAGTATCAAATCCTTTGACCAAAATTTACCTCTCTTATCTCTATGCAGTACTTTTATACACCTGCCACTTTGCTTCTCCACAAATGCCTTAAAGTTCTTGAAATGATCAAGTGCCTCATATTTCAATTTCATGAAATAAACCTAACTCATTCTACTATAATCATCAATAAATAGTAGAAAATAGTGACTACCATTTAAAGATTTAATATACATTAAATCATATAAGTTTGTATGTACTAACTCAAGGCACTAAGAAGCTCTCCAATATTTTCCTATAAAAAATGAAATTTGACTTTGTTTCCTTAAGACAGTAGCTTTACAAAACTCAAGAGCATTAATATTTAGCAATCTTGGAACCATATCTTTTTTATTCAACAACTTCAACCCATTCAAATACAAGTGACTATACTGTAAGTTTCATAAGCCAGACTCACTACATCCTTTGGCAATACACGCCCTTTCCTTAACTAAAGAAACATTAAGTAGGAACATTTATTTTGAGTCGTGCTAACTTCAGTCATTTTTTAGCCTGACTACTTATCTTGAATGATACATTGAGCATCACCAAACACAATTACCATCATACTATTCATCAATTGTCCCACATTTAATAGGTTATGAGCCAAACTAGGCACTAACATAACATTATACAATCTAGTCTTTTTACCATTGCTAGTATGAATAGTGATCGTACCTTTTCCTTCGACTTGAACTTGCTTATCATTTCCAAGTGGAACCTAAATTTTTATGAGGCATCCAACTCCTCGAACAATAATTGTGAGCTAGACATATGGTTCGAACATCTGCTACTGATGAACCATACATAATCTAGAATTGCACTGTCATAAAAATATGCCATGAATAGTGTTTCTACATCATTTTCCCATAAAAATTACCTGTTCTTGCTCATCTTTTTTCTTCATCCAATAATCAACTTCTTTTTGACCAAATTTTTTATAGTTGTTACATTAAATAAAACTCCTCAAAGTGGATTATCTATGTTGAGAAAATTGACCACGACCTTTACCTCTATTACCACCTTTACTATAAAATCCCCCTGAGCCATTTCCTTCACCTATGGAGTTTTCCTTTCCTCTCTGTCTTTAGAAAACTCCCCTTTCATATGGAACACCTTTTCTTCATTTCTCTCTTATGTTCAGTTTAACCTTTTCTTATGAGCTTAAAATGAACTTATCAGTCCATTAAATGAGTGCTTAGACATATTAAGAGCTTCCTTAATTACCACAACCATAATATTAATATAGAGGTAAAACTTATTAATATTTTGGCAACCAGATTCTGGTCAGTAATTTTTTCTCCATAAGACTTCATTTTATTAACAATTACATTTGCCCTAGATAATTATTCTTGCATAGACTCATTCTTTTGCATGCTCAAAGTCTCAAATTCACAACAAAGAGACTAAAATTTCGTGATAGTTACTTTCTCTAAGCCTTTAAACTCTATTTTAAGTGTTTGCTATGCCTTCTTTGAAGTTATTGTAGATGCAATTCAGGAGATATGGAGTCATTTACTGCCTGTTGAAGAAAAAATAAGGTCTTTTCATCTTTCTTCTTATTTTCCTTTATTTTTTGTTGATCTTCTTTATCCGAGTCTTCAAAACCATCCTCAACCAATTCCACAACTCTTGAGATTTGTAGTGGGGCTTTATTTTAATTTCCCAATACTTATATTTTTATAATTTACTCCTTTATGTGTTTCAATATAGAAGAATTGTTGAGTTCCCTATTTAGATTAAACCTGGAAAGGAAGGAAAAAAAGAACATCTTTTTTTTCTTCTCTCTCTCTCTCAAGCTCTAATACAAAAAACATTGGCAAAAAGGTAAAATATAAACTTTGCAATAAATAAAAAATAGAGACAAAGGGAACTCTTTTAACTCATAACATCATTGAACAAAATAAAGGCCTATAAATAGGCTTATACACAACTAAATGAAACTAAAAATTAGCAATTAAAATAAGTAGTGGATATCATGGTCTACTTATTGCTACCATATAGAAAATAATACTAAAATATCTCAACAAATTAACAGCTCATTCCTACTAACTCACTAGTCCTCAAGTAAAGGAAAAAGGCAAATAAATGAAGCTTTGAAGCACTTAGTTAACAAAGGGCACCATCGAGTTGATTGTTTAAATTCACCCACAAATCAAGGAAGTCAAAGCAACCAAGTTTGGCTAAGGCATCAATTTAGGAACATTTCTACATTCATTATATTCCCACTTTTAGAGTATGTATGAACTATAGCACTTACAATAAAGGAAGTATCAAATCCAATTTTAGTTATGTACCCATAAACCCATTGTTGAGAAATCGAAGTAGGATTCAATCTTAAACACAGTAGAGTACAGGATTTTTTATTTAATTTCTTGAAAACTAAAATTGTTTAAATTTTATAATGTGATTAATGTACAAAACATGGTAAAGTATAAACGTAAATCATAATTTATTATGTAACTTAATTCTTTTTATATTATTTTTCTCAAATTGATTTTGAAATTAGCTTATTATAATCATTTTAAATGTATACGTGTCTAGCCTCTAGGCATCTATATGAATATAGTAAGAGAATCATACAAGTAGTGTAGAAAGGGTTAGATAAGAAGCACTATCTCCTCTAGATATTGAGCTTATTTATAAGAGGGTTCAGAACATTAAGTAATTTAATTGCAAATAGTTTAAGTTAAGTTAAACTTTAATTAAAATTAAAATTAATTCTAGTTAAATAATGTTAGTCCCTAATGGCATCCAAGGGAGGGGTGAATAGGATGTTTATAAAATTTAAGAATTTTTGAACCAATGAACTTAATTAACAATAATCAATATAAATACGAATGAAGAAATTACTTAATATAAATTATTCAAAAACTGAATAATAAGTTAGAGAGAATATGGAAGAGAAAATATAAACTGATTAATAGCAGTTCAAAAAATTATTTTTACCTATGTCCACTCTCAAGGCTCTTCCTAGAATTCCATTATTATTCTTTTTTCAAAACGGAGAATTTTTGTACAATATTTTATCGATAAAGATAAACGTTCTCAAACTCTTTTTCTAAGGTGAAGAAGACCCTAATCCCACTTAGAACACTTTCAAGTACAATTTCTAATACCACAATAAAGGATTACAACTCAAAATTATCTCATTTATTCATTTGATAACTTTAAAAAGGTTCACTCAGATTAATATGAAATAATAATGCATAAATGATTAAAAAATACTTAAAATGTGTGTAAAATACATCAAAATGCTTATTGAAGCTAAAACAAACAAGAAAACACCTATTTATAGTGTTTTGGGACCCTACTAACTATTGGAGCCAAAGATTGTCCATTATAATAGCTATCTATTGAGCATTTGTTGACCGATAAAGTCATCAAATTCAATAGCCATTAGAACACTAATCGACCAATACATCAACAAATGTTATAGCAAACTCATGATATATCAAATTCAACAACTTTAACCTAAATTGAATGACCACTAATGTGATACACCACCCTATAGAGCATATGTCTGAACGTATCGATGATATTCCGAAACATACTCTACTAGGATGGTACGTTAAGACAATCAAAACAACTCTTTACAAATTTTTCTTTCCTCAACATATCCCAAGCAAACCAGTAATCATATTGGCCCATTTCATTTACAAACATATTCAATCATAATTTTCATTACACTTTAGAATTTACATATACATTGTACAAAAATTGAGTAATACAATTCAACTATGATTATCACTGAAAACATTTGCAGGTACAACTGATCCCGACCGCTAGCTCATATCCAAAGCAGTAGCTATACTTCATTTAGTCTAACTAGATCTCCTCTGAGCCCGAAAATCAATGATGCAATTTTGGTAGGTTTTGCGAACTCAGTGAGTGAACTATCTTCGATGTGCTCACTCATATCAATACACAAGTACAATTCACATTTCATTTCACAGATAAGACATATCTTTAAACATTTCATATCACTTCACATTTCATTATTCTTCAAAAAATACAATTTGCATCCATGAATTTCACATTTCCATTTCAAAATAGTACAATTAATTCCATTCAATCATGCTTATAACACATTTTAATTTGCATATGCAAATGCATATATGACTCACTTTGATTGTTACTTTGTTGTGATCGAGCGTCTTTTTAACTATCCTGTATCCTTTATGGATACTGGGCTCATTTTAATAGTGAGCCAATGGCTCTATATACATATTTTCTAAGCTTTAAGCTCTTTTTCACTGGCTACTCTAGTCACAAACTTCCTTTATCTGATCATGCATTTCAATGTAATGAGATGCATCAATTCACATTATAAGCCATCAATCACTTTTATTCAATATACATATTCACTTTTCACATTTTCATCAAACCTAAGTATGGCATTCAACATATTTGTTGAGAACACTTATTTCTTTTAGATTCACGTATAATCAAAACACTCCCAATACATTCCCAATTATCGAACTCCTTGGACTATTAATGTCTGGAATTATCACATTCACATCAATAACAATTCAATAATTGAAATTTAAGTAATTACAATAGATCCTAGTGAGAAACATCTAGGTTACTCACTGTATGCTTTAGATTAGCTATTGCCTTTATAAATCAGCAATGTCTGGATGTTGACAATCAACTTACGTATCTGTCTTCAAGCAATACACATGTATTTCATACATCATTAAGTTGATCATTCACATAAGTAATCAATCATACATATGTGTATATGTGTTATGTACAATGCATGCTCAATGACTTTCCTAGGTACTTGTCCTTAAACATAAGTCATGATCATTCAAAAATTATCACTTGGATGTGTCTCGTTAGCACTTAGGTTTACACTCAAATAAACTTGATTATTCTAATTTCATCAATCCATCATTCACCAATGTTATCCTAGCATCATATGATCATATAATATCCGAATTCTCATTTAATCTTACTTAATTCACATTATTCATCTCCTTTGAATCACGTTAGCATTCCTAAGAACACCTTTATTCCATTAATGACTCTAAATTTTCTAGATTTGGATACATGATAACATCAATCTATTCTTAGGTTATAACCATCAATTAACAACCTAACACATCAAATACTTTATCAACTAATCAAGCATCCAACTAAGTTCATTTCAAGCCTTATTCAAACCTAAATACACCATAGGAAAGTACCTTAGCATTAGTTGTTTCAAACATCACTTAAAAGACAACTTTTCACATTAAAGGCCTTTCTCACTATCGTGGAGGCATTCCCATGATCGTGGGTTAAACCATCAAAAACTTTCCAACCATTCCTTGCATTTCCCACGATCGTGGAGGCATTCCCATGATTGTGGGTTATCATATCTGAAAAATATTAGCCATTCTCTTCCTATTTTTTTTCAGATTTTTAACTCCTACATGCTACATCCAAACTATCATATCCATGGTTCATCATTTATACATCATTTCCTCATTAAAATCACCCCCATTCCAACTCAAAACCATTCATAAAACAACTCATAACCTATGGTTCATCAATCATACAAAAACAGAACATAAACCTACACATTTCTTCGTCAACGTTCAACACTCATTCATCACCATTTTCATGATCATTATATCTCTAAAACATCACTATAACAATTCATAATTTATTACTCATCATATATACAAAAACAAGACATGAATATACCCATTTCTTCATCCACGTTTCAACATATATTTAACTCCATTAACACTTTCAATCTGTCTCTAACTATCATCATATATGTTTTATTTAAAAACAAACCATGAAAGACTATAGCTTACTTACTTGTTTTAGTTCCAAAACTTCTTCAAATAACGTAAAATTAGCTTCTTCCATGCTACATGATCATCAACTTTTAAGAAGGAAAGATTAGGTTTTTTAGTAATAAGATGAAGAGATAGCAAGGATCTTGAAGTAGCTAGTCTTGAATGATAACACAACTCAATGTGGTAAGGGCGAGGATGAGAGAGTTGTGAGATGGAGTAAAAAGAAAACGAAGAAGATAAACTTGTATAAACAAAATGAAAGACAATGAAAGATGTTCTTTCAAATAAGAGTGCCGTGGGTGATCAGTGGCGAGTGGAAAGTGTTGTGACCCTTGTCACTTGCGACATGTCACCTTATTATGGTCCCCAATTGGTCTTTTAATAATTAGTCCATTTATCTTTCAATTTCTAGTCCATTTTTCACCCAATTTTCTATGACACCAGTTAATAAATCCTAATGCCACTAGTTAATTATTTCTATTGTCATATGTCATTTATTTCTATTATCATTTATCAATTTGTCTTACCACTTGGCATTTTTTCTAGTCAAAAAATACACATAATTTCATAATTTTCTCAATTGTAACAATAAATTTCAAATTAATAATTGAAACCATCAGATCATAATTCAAGACATAAAAATTCATAATTCACATCATAAGCATTTTAAATTGTTCATACCCCAAGAAATGTCAATTGAGTGCCTATACAGTATTTGCAATGTGTACAATTAATATTCACATGCATATGCTAATGGTATGTATGTCAATGTAATGCACTCTCATAATTTTCTCAACACTATTTCTCACATATTATGGTCTAGGATCCCATGTCCTAATCCTTAGTATAGAAACGGGATATTACAACTAACCTATATAGGTGGACTAATCACCTAAAAGATATGATTTTAACAACTTCAAATTCTCAAACTAATTATTTTAATGCAATTATGATTTAAACACTCCCTTAAATGTTACTCAAAGTTTGTTTGAAAGATCAAGAACAATTTATAATAAAACCAAAATCTTCAATATCTCTTAGTAAATGGAAAGACTTATGCAATGAAGTGAAATAAAATGTGTATGCATGGTGAGCCTTTTAGAACATCAAAGTGAATAAATGAAATTACAATTACAAACTAAAGAATGAACTTGATAAGCCTTGGTCTTTATTTTGACGATTGAAAACTTTAACTTCTCTTTATCAACTTCATATGCTATCTTTCTGAGTTTATGACTTCAATTGTTCTTATAATGCTTTTCATCAAAAATAACAAACTCATTAGCAATAATTATGTTTTATTATCGTCAAAATACTAACTAGAACCTCATTTGGTTAAATAAATACTAACTGAGGCCAAATAAGATTCAAAATCTCATATGGGTCAAATATTTCATATTTAATCCTAAAGTTTCTCAAATTTTATAATCAAGTCTAACTTTATTAGAATATCTTTTTCTCTATTGAACCATTCTTTATGTGTGATTCATTAGGTTCCTATATATGTTGGCAATCAATATACATTATAACTTTAAGTCATATACATGATTAGATAAATTAAACTTCTTTGATTTATCTTTGTTTCTCTAATTAAATAACTTATATTCATAGATCAAGTTTAACGTCTAGCAACACTTCTTGACCACCCAAATATTATGAATGTCAAAATAATTTTAAACTAACCATTTTGTGCCTGGTTGTTTTGTATAATTGAATTATTTCTTCATACAATGTTTTGATTTGACATAGTATATGAAATTAATGTCTATTCTATTTGATTTCAATCATGTTAGTTCTCTAATATTAGTACTTGATTCAATTAATGACATTTAAAAACTATTTTTAAAGTTTCATTCTACTTTGGACATATATTATTTCTAAATCAATAGTAATTGAGAATAACAGAAAATTCTCTCTAATCACTTTAGGGTGATAAATCCTATATTAATCACTCAGCTACCTCTATATAATTCATAATATATTTAGTGGCTACTAATTAAACTACCTTTAAGTAAGATAAATCATAAGTGGTATCAAAACATAACAATCCTTATATGAGATACTTTGAAAATCTTAAGTCAAATGATCACTTATATAATCATCATAATGAGACTTTTCATAGACATATAATTAATATTCTAAATGGAATTCTTAAATTAGACTAGTCAATAAATTCGTTCTCTAATAAGAACACACATATTTGTTTGAATATCTTCATACTTTAGTCTATGAGATTAACTATTTCTTTCATAAATTTGAAACATAATGTGTACTAATCTTTTTACACTAAATTATAGTCAAGTATTAATATAACAATAACTGGGAACAATTTAGGGATAATACATAACTAAAATATGAATTTCATAATTATGAATTCATCTTAATTTTATTTATAATGTATATTTATCCAATATACTTTATCTCATACATCAATTAATTAAATAAATATACACAAGATAAAAATATATTTAAATAATTAAATCACTAAAACTATAACCAACCAATTGGTTGTAGGATATAAACCTACACTCGTTTCTCAAGCTGCTTTATAGTATGATGAGCACAAGCACTTAAAACCCAACAAAGTAAAGTTCATTAGGCCTAATCCCCTACCTCAACAACTCTACCAATAAATCAAAACTCTTTTGTCTCCACCTATCCTCAAAGTCCCTACTAATAACTATGGTCCAAGTTTGTCAAATATATGCCATACTTCTTATATGCTTCCACATTTACCATATATGTGTTAGCAAAAATATCAATAAAATAAAATTAGAACGGCTTATTTGAAATGCAAGACGTCATGAAAAATCATTGCCCTAAGTTGAAATTTTCCCCTTTAAGGTGCAACAAGACAAGGAGATCTGATCCTATGGTTAACGTCTTCTCCACCAACTTTAGTGCACTTTAAAGGGTAGAGTAGGAACTATCTCTGTGACTAAAGAAAAGACAAAACAGTAAAGGAAGAATGTAGCAGAAAAATGTACGTTGTATGAAGCAATATGTGAGAGGCAAGAAAACAGAAGAAATGTGTAAAATGTTGTATCTGGAGAAAATGAAAAGCATGATAGGTAAAGAAGAGAAGAAAAACATAGAAGAACAAACGAGTGTCTCATATATATAGAAGGAGAGGAGAGCTTCATACGTTGACTGGTAATAAAGACATTAAAATACATTAACGTATTATAGTGAACAATGCATAATAATGGAGGTAATAACATTATGAACGTTATTGATAGTAAATAGTAAAACGTTAGGAATGTTAATAATAATAAAAGGAACGAAAGTTATGGTAACTGATAAGAAAATGTTCCAAGTTTTGGAACAATCACCAATAATATGTCAATAATGCACTCCAAAATACTTCATGTGAATCCATATGACTTTGAATTTATTTCCTATTTCATAGACTTAGAACTATTATTGAAGTAACAAAAGTACTAGAAACTATAAACTTATTTTAATTTAAATTCTCACATATGGTCACCATTTTTATAGCTTTATAGCTTCATTAGGCCAATCATATCCTATATACCCTAAAAGTTCTATGTATTTATAAACCTTTTAACACCCTTTGAGAGCTCAATCCTAGAGACAAGACTGAATAACAAATAAGGAGATATAGATGTTGAAGAATTTTTTATTTGATAGAGTATTGGAATTGCTTCTCTTATTCACTTTTGCTTATATAATATATCAATAACTTCTTTGGATCTTCAATCCTCATATAAGCAATGTATAAGGCTATCTTTGAAATTTGATTTAAATAAGCTTTTTAGAGAAAGAGGTTAATGGAATTGGATTTAGGAAGAATAATAAAAAGCAACCACCTTTACAAATGAAGAAAAGATAACAAACAAGACTATTTCATGTATAAAGGTTATTCAAAAGAAAAGAAGAAATTTTTTTTTTTTGGTATCTCAAAGTAAAGAATAGGGTTAAAGATGGTTCGATCTAGGTATGGCATGAAGTTTGATTAATTAGATGACCTGAAGTTTAAACAATATTTATTTGAATCATTTTGGTATTTTAGCCAAACTCGTTTGGATTGATTTAGGTCATTCTAGTTAAGCTGGGTCGATCATCTCGAGTTTGAGTTTATTCTAAGATTCGATTTACTCAAACTTTTATCTATTGATTCAAATTAGGCCGAATTTGAGCCTATTTGTCACCTATAATTAAAAAAAAAGTATGAACATTCAAATGTATTATTCGATGATTTTAATATGTAAAATTTACGAAAAATACCTAGATATAGTGTCATAGTGAAAAACAAATCAAGAGAATTTTCCATAATAAAAACAATTAACAAAGTCTATTACACATATTAATGTATTTTTAACAATAATAATGACTAATGATTTGATTAGTTAAACTCGAAAAAAATGTGAATTCTACTAACAAACTAAAAAAGAAAAATTAGACTGTAAATCATTCTTCAACATTCTCCCTTGATTCAAAGTTCCAAATGCCAAGAAAAAATTTAAATAATAGATATTTTTTCGAAAAAGACTTTGTCAGTTAGCCAACTACCTATAGGTATGAGAATAATTCAAAGTTATCTCTTTCTTCATAAACAAATCATGGATAAAACGCGAATCAATATTGATAAGCTTAATCCTTTTAAGAAATGCTATTTTTTTGTCATAGAGATTGTTGTTTTATGTATAAAATATCTCCTTTACTTCCTCCTACTCTTGTTGATGTTGAACTAACACTCTCCTTAATAAAATGGGTTGACAAGTTACTAAAGTTTCCCCATCATACTTAACTTCTAAGGATGACGTCACATATTAATATTTGTTTTGATTTCAATTGTGATTTTGATGTGAAGGAAGAGATAATTTTAAAGTATTATAGAAGTAGCTAACTAAAATGTTGACAAGTATTTATCAAAGAGAAGTTATGCTAATTTATAACTTTGCTTAACATTTAGAACTCTAAATTAAGGAGGAATGTTGAAAAATGGTACAAAGTTTGACTCGTTTCTTTTAAGCTATTAGTAGCATATGTAACTTTTTTTAATTAGTCAAATAATTAATTGCTATTGTTGTTAAAACTACGTCAATGGGCACACAAAATTTGTTAATTGCTTTATTAGTTGTTTAAAATCTTTCCAATTTACTTTTCATAGGTCCACCCTTCACATTAATTAATAGAGCTAATTTTTAGTTATCCAAACCATAACTTTATCTTAGTAATTTTAGATCTTTATGTTGATGTACCCATATTGTAAATGTCCTAGCTTCAAATAAATTTTCTTTTTACTAGCAATAAGAACAAAACTTCGTATATATACCTTTATCTTAGTAATTTCAAACCCTTAATGTTGAGATGTCATAATTTCGAATCATCATTCTTATAAGAAGTAAGAACAAAACTTCCCATATTTAAAAATTCCAACAATAACATTTTGCTTTGGGTTATCTTGATATTAATAGTCACTTGGCTTGATTTCTTATCTTTGATAACAAAAACATCATTGTCAAATAATATGGAATATTCATCAATCATTAGTGACCTAACAC
>JANQBM010000222.1:22611873-22621927 GCA_025594535.1 Erythroxylum domingense | reverse complement strand
GCTAACTAAGTACATGAATGTTGATATCTAGGTTATTTGACTTTCTTCTTTATTACCCTGAATAACATTTGGTTAGCGTTGAATAAAATAAATTAAAAACAGGCACTGCAAGAAATTGTATTTTTAGTGAAGTAAAAATTGTCACTAAAAGCAGTAATATTAGTCACTATTATTAATAGTATCCAATCTTTGAAGTCTGTCACCTCTCATTACAAATATCTTTGTTACTAATAAAATAGTGGCTAATTTAAAAAATGGTCATAATTATGCAACACCTTTTGTGATACAAATACTGACACTAAAAGTTGTGAAATGTGTGACAAAACTATATGGTCACAATAACTTTACGTATTTATGACAAGTTTATCAACACAAATAATATAACGTAGTGACGAATTAAGTCGTAACAGTACTTCATTTTATTGTGACAAAAGTGTCGACACTAAAACATATCAAATGTGTGACAACACTATATGGTCACAACAACTGTACTTACTAATGGCAAGTTTGTCGATACAAATAATATAAAGTAGTGACGAATAAAGTTATAACAGTACTTCATTATATTGTGACAAAAGGATCGACAGTAAAATCTGTGGAATGTGTAACAATACTATATCGTCACAACAACTTTACATATTTATGATAAGGTTGTCAATACAAATAATATAAAGTAGTGACGAATAAAGTTGAAATAGTACTTCATTTTATTATTGCAATATTATCGCCCCTAAAATAATTATAAATAGTGACGAAATATTTGTCACTAATATTTTAATAAAAATGTCAACATCATTTCGTCACAAAAATAAAAATTGGTTCTTACAAAAGGTATTGGCACTAATATGTTTATTATTATCACAAATGAAACTATCAATTTATCAACGGAATTACATTAGCTGTAAAAGAAATTTGCATCATTTGCTATATTGTCTAGCAAATTTCGTCACAAGTATAAAAGTTATATGTTACAATAATTTTGTCACTAAATAAAGAATATATGTTATAATAAATTTATCACTAATGTTTTTGTGTTTGTCGCAAATAATATTATTAAATTTTACAATTTAATTACTTATTCGATAAAATTTTTTGCATTGGTGGCTATAAAATAAAAATTGTCACAAATGATATAGATTTTTAGTGCAAAAATATTATCAGACAAGCAAATAAAAATTATTAGTACATATAAAATATGTAAAAATCACCAAAAAGTACAAAATTATAATTTCCAAGAAAATTATTTCTTATAATTATCTCAAACTATTACGTACTAATTTAAGCTAAAACTCTCTAAGGTAAAATTTCCTAGCTATTCTTCAGGATGAAGTTCACTGTTGATTTGTTTCCTACAAAGTAAATAAAAATAAAAATATTTAATTAGTTTATAAAATATTAAGCTATAAATTTAGTACTAACATTTTATAATAATATAATGATAATAATAAGAAGTGATATTAACTATTCTAGATTTTATAAATTTATAAATTTACGTGAGTAGTTGGGGTATTTGATGTTATAGCACTTAATAGATCTTTAATTAAGGCAGAAGAATTGAGTAACAAACTAGGAATTACTCCAGTATTTGCCAAATGTGCAAAACTAGCCGAAATTTGTTTCATTTTCATGGCTTACTTCTCAACAGTTGCATTTTGAGCTTGAATCTTCTGATTTTGAGCTTGAATCTTTTCATTTTTATGTTTTTGTGATTCAGTAAGTCTTATAACTTCATCATCTAAATCACTTGCATGTTTCTTTACAGCTTCAGCTTCAGCTAGAATTTCACTTTTTTCTCAGGACTTAGAAGATATCCCTTTAACACCTAAACTGCGTGAATAACTTAACTTTCTTTCTACCATAAGACAGAAATGTTCAACGAGTGGTAGAGGTGTAGATGAAATCTTTTCTTTATTTTTCTCTCCTTCTTCTTGAAACTAATTCTACATATTTAGATAGAATTTGAAAATTTCGTAAAGTAAATTTAAAATTTTTTTTAAAAATCTAATTTGACTATAACTTTCATATCATTATTTCTTCTCCATTTGGAACAGATCAAGTTCCATTTGACGTTTGTCGCGATATCTTCCAAACTTTAACAGCATCGGGCCACTAATAAGAATCTTTATCTTTCTAAAAAGAAAAAGACAAAGAAAATTAATGATTAATTGGAACTTATTTTTTTAAGAAAAATATAATTTTAATTTTAAGTAAATAAAATTTTACTTTACCATCCCATATGGAAGTGGTACAATTGACTTTGTACGAGAAACCGATTTCATCTTTTGATTTCTCCTATTACTTGTGTTTCTTTCGCTTTGCTCATATATTTTGATAAATAATTTATTTTTAATAACGGAAAACAACTAACAAAATAAGTTAAAGTACTTAAATTTTAAAATTACCTTAAAATTTAGAGTCTCTCATTTATTCTTAAACAATCATTGCCAATCACCTTCCTCCACATCCTTTGGACAATCTTTGCTCTTGAGATAACTTTTGTGCAAATGATAATATCGGTTTTTATATCATGCATGCACTTGTTGCATCACATAAGGTTACACATGATTTCAGAAATTAATTTGTTCTAAAATTCATATAAAAAATATAGTTAGGAAAATTAAGAAACAAATTCAATGCAAGAACAAAATTAAACTCTATTGCAATTAAAAAAAGTGTCATACCTTTAAAATAACCACATTGCCTTCTTATAATCCTCAACAATCTCTTTCCAACTAGAGACACAAAGTGGTGCAAGTTATTGAATGCATATAGTAACTTCTAACTTGAAAAGGCTAGCATGCTTACCACATACCTTATAGTATGGAGGAGGAAATCGAACATCAATTTGTTTTCCTTCGGCTTTCTTCTTGGCAAGTTTAGTATTAATTGTTGGTCCTTGTCCATGTTTTTTAGAATTTGCATTTTCTATTTAAAAAATAAAAATTAATAGACATATAAAATATTATATTATAAATTTAAATGTACAGTCATATAATTTTGAGGATCATGTTACCAGTACTAATAACTTGTCCTTTTAGGCTAAATGTATTATTTGAGGTTCCAACTGTAGCATCAGACTGCTGATTAAGAGCCTCTATAGCTTCTGACTCCTCTACCAACTAGGTTCATTTTGTTCATCATCCATATTTGATAAAGATTTACCGTTGTTAATCGTCTTGCAGTTTCTTATATAAATTCCAATTTTAACCATCTTGCACTTTTAAAAATAAATACATATTAGGAACAAGAAACATACGTAGCTAAAACAAATTGTAAGAAAAAATTAATGAAGTCAACAAGCAGAAAAAATCAAGAGAAAATAAATATCTTTGAGTCACTTTCCAAATGTAGGCTAAAATGTTACCAGTACTAATAACTTGTCCTTCTAGGCTAGGTGCATTATTTGAAGTTCCAATTGTAGCATCAGACTATTGATGAAGAGCTTCTATAGCTTCTGACTCCTCTACCAAACTAGGTTCATTTTGTTCATCATCCATATTTGATAAAGATCTACCATTATTAATCGTCTTGCGGTTTCGCATATAAATTTCCAATTTTAACCATCTTGCACTTTAAAAAAAATACATATTAGGAACAAGCAACATATGTAAATAAAAAAAATTGTAAGAAAAAAATTAATGAAGTTAACAAGTAGAAAAAAATCAAGAGAAAACAAATATCTTTGAGTCACTTTCCACTCTATATACTTAAATTAATGATAACAACAATAACCTGACTATTATTGGCAGCAGTGGCCTCCTCATGTCATTCTATTTTGTGCATTCCTTTTCTCATATGTAAAGATTGACTAATAGCTGGCTTTTGTTTAATTCATAAACAGTTGGGGAAGATAGTTCTACGGGAAACACAGGTTCAATTGATTTATATTTTTTTAATTGCTTTCACTAAATTCCTTTTGATAGGCGATGATCTTGTTTTGTGTGAAAGACTTGTATAGGAGAACATCCATCAAAGCTTATTATACTTTTAAAATTAGGAAGACGTAATACTAGCTTTGATCTTTCTTAAAAAAAAAAACCTTGACTGTTTCACAGTTCACCCAACTCAAAACCACAAGCATAAAGTTGCTTTATATACACTCAAGCAACAATTGCAATAAAGGTGATGCCTTTACATTTTCCTAATGTACGTAGCTGAAAATTGAACATAAATTGTACTAAATACACATTCATAAATCATACCAAATACAAGTTCCCGGTTTTGAAATAAGATAGGGAAAATATAAAGAAGATAGAAAATAGAAATAAGCGTTAAATGGTGTAGGAATACGTTATATAAGGAGACGCTTTTTTTGAAGAAGCAATTTTGTCCAAAGTAAGGTAAAGGTGAAGGTGATGGAGGTTTCCAGTTGTTCAAGTGATGTGATAAAAGATTTATAATCTAGAAACAACCCATTAAAAGTGAACAGGACAAAGAGAAGCAATCATAGGGAGTGTGACGATCTAGTGTGTGGTGGGTGGTGGGGGTCGAAAGTGAAGCAGTGATGAAGCGCTATAGAAATATGTCAAGTTTTTGTGTTTTTATCAAAGTTTACTGATGGGGAATTGATGGTAAGAGAAAGAGTAGCTCTATGGTTAGAGAAATAGTAGTTACACTAGAAAGAGTAGTTCCATGAGTCTGTCGAGTTTATAGTAATAGAGTAATGCTAAAAAAATTAATGTATCAAACTAAATCATAAAAGAATGTGTAAGATGAGGCTAATAGTTTTTGGGAAAAAAAAAGTTGGCAACTTGAGAAGAAAACCTGTTGTGTCAATTCGGTAAAGACCCATTAAACAATAAGATCAGAACAATAAGTTAAACAAACAAAAATGACTATTCACCTATTGGCATTTGAGTAGAGGAATTGGAAGATGTGGAGAGAAGATTACAATGACACAGAGAGGAGAACTGCACCTATGAAGAGTAAGCAATTGATTGACACTACGCATAACGAGTTTCTTGAATAAGTGCCTGTTCACGGTTCCTCATCTTCCAGATATCAACTCCTCCTTTTTTGTTTCCTTTTTTCTGGTTGGTTTAATTGTATTACTGTGTTGTCATTTTATTGTTTGATAATTAATTACTCTTCTAACGCAGTTCTTCAATTTTCCTCTATCAATCCAATTTTTTAATTAAAAAACTATTTCATGTTAAAATTTTTAAATTTTGTCATAGTTTAATTTTATAATAAAATTTTATATTTTATAAATTTAAAATTAGATTTAATATTTTTACAATACATAATAAATATAGATGAGAATAATTTATTTTTTATCATAAACTATTATGTTAGTGGGATAGCTACAAAAATTTTGATTTTATTCATTTAATAAAAATAATTGATTTTAGATAAAAAAATTTATAAATTTTTTTAAATAAATATCTATTTCAAAGTTTTATTTAAAAAATATCTATTGATATGTAAAATATTACTTTTGGATTATCAATATATGTAGTTTGAATATTTTATAAGAAAATATTTAAATTTGTTTATAAATAATAATATTAAAGAAAAACTGTGACATGTAATTTTCTGTCCCTAAAATTTGTACAATAATGACAAAATTGAGGTTTATTAGGCAATTAAAATACGTCAGCATCTATGAATGCACAGTAAGAAGGCAATTTATATGAGATAGTCAAATCAAGTATGAAAGAGATCATCAAACTTAGATGAGGGTTAACAATTACAATTTTTTGTAACTTTGGCTCGCAATGCGAGTACTACAAGAAATGAAGACTATGTAGCAACAATTGCAGGCCATTTTGTTCTTCAAAGTCATTGCATAGAGTGAGGACCATTGGTTTTGTTTAAGAAAAAGTAGATTATGTTTTTTTAGAGCAGAAAAGGAAAAATGCTAGTATATAGAAGTAAGATAGATGAAAAAGATAACAATGTTGAAAAATGTTAGTATATAGAAGTAAGATAGACAAAAAAGATAACATTGTAACTCATGATTAACAATGATGTAGTCTCTGCTAACATTGAGGGGAAAACAAATGATACTATAAATACTCGTTTTGATTTAGAATTTATGGGTATACATCCTGAGCTTTATGCAACTCCCAAAAGTGATGGTAGGTACGCGTTTCGCCCTGCATGTTATATATTGTCTAAAGCTAAAAAATGAGCATTTTGTCATTTCTTAATTGATCTAAAAGTTCTAGATGGCTATTCTTCCAATATTTTTTGATGCGTGAGTCTTACTAAATGCAAAGTTTTTGGAATTAAATGTCATAATTGTCATGCATTTCTTCATCGATATCTCCTTTTGGCTATAGCTAGGTTGAAGGGTAAAGAGGCATGTAAAGCATTACTTGAGTTGTGTACTTATTTAAAAGAGTTATGTGCTAAAGTTTTGCATTTTGATGATTTACAGAGACTTAAAAAATCAATTCCTTTTACAATTTGTAAATTAGAGAAAATATTTCCTCCGTCATTTTTTGACATAATGGTGCATTTAACCATTCATCTTATGAGTGAGGCTAAACTTACTGGGCCAGTACAATATCAATGGACGTATCCTATAAAATGATATTTGCATAGGCTTAAATCATATATGAGAAATAAGGCACGTCCAGAAGGATCAATTGCTGAGGCATATATTGTGCAAGAATGCATGCATTTTTGTTCAAGGTATTTGATAGTTGTGATTTGCATTATATTTTAGGGTTTAATTTGTTCTGTATTAAGTGTTAATTTTAGTGTTTAATGTGTGTTTAGGTTTTAATTGTGTTACTTTATTTGTTTAAGTGTTTTTATGGGTTAGTATAAGTCTTTGAGCTTAAATGTTATGTTTTTGAGGTACTTTGATGTATTTGTTAGCATTTCAGGGTAAACGGCAAAAAACGAAGAATTTTCGAAGAGTTTCAAGCCAAAATCTTGGCGCACGATTATGGCACAATAGGCTACGATCGTGATAGAAAAAAGCGAGCCAACATACCCAGACCATGATTGTGTCATTTTGGTCACGATCATGACAGAGAGCTCTGAACTAGGCCACGATCGTGCACTTTAGGCCACGATCTTGACAGAGGGTTACCTACATCAGACAGACACGAAAATAGCTGAAAACACCAAGTTTTGCAGGACCTTTTGGACTATTTCGACCCCGAATCAACCTTAGGGCTTCCAAGATATAAATAGAACATTACAGAACAGAAGAAGCATCATTTGAAAAGCTTTGATCAACCACTAAAAACGAAACCCTAAAAGAGAGAACCTTGAGAGATTGAGAAAGAGACGAAGGCAGAGAGAAGAGGAAGATGATGCAGATATGACGTACTTCCCGGAATATGAAGCTTTCCATAGTCGTGGCCTCCCATCATCCAATTGATTTCTATTTCCTACGTATTTTAGTTTTACTTCATTATAGTATTGAGATATATAGTTTGATGATAGAATTCCATTGTGATTGATGTTCTATTCTCACCTTTGGATTATTATTTTAGATTTAATGAAATATGATTGTTTTATGTGTTTATTGAATTAATTGTGATTTGATTCTACACTTCGTATCTCGATAATAAACTGAGAGGGTAAATCGATAGAAAACAATTAATTTGGTCTAATGAGAGTTAGGAAAATTAATAGATTCAGAATTAAATCAAGTTGGTAAATCTTGTGTAGAGAGATCACATTTAGGTTTTCAATTGTTTATTAGAGAACTTAAGAACTGATTAGGTTTTGGATAGGTTGTTAATTGAGAGATTCCAACTTCCCGTAATCTGATTAGGGTTTATGCTTTAGGGTTTAATTATAACTTGAGAGAGAATAATTGACCCTGGGATTATCTAGAACTATTAATTCGATAAATCGTAATCGGTTAGGTTGACATTAAGGATAGATAAATTTTCCTTTCTCTCTTTAGGTAAACTCATTAGGTTGAACTTGAGGGTGTGCGATCATTGTTCAACAAATTGATCAATTTTCATTAATTGTTATTTAAAATTGTTAATCGTCATTGTGATTGTTTCTATTTAAATGCTAATTATCAATTATTGTTTTGTTAGTTGATTTGGTTATTTGATTTAGTTAGTCCTCATGTTAAAATTCATTGTCTGTTAATATTTATTTAATAGTCTCTAACCTTATATTTTAGGACTAGATTAACCCTCTTCATGGGAACGATAATTTAGGTACTACGCAAACGACCCGTGCGCTTGCGAAAGTATCGTGATTATAAAAATTAAAACTTAGCATACGCAAAACCTAGCGATCAAGTTTTTTGGTGCCATTTTTGGGGAGGCGATTAGTTTAGTTCTTTAGTCTAAGATTTTTTCACTATCTTTTGTTTTTAAATTAAAAAAAAAATTTTGGGGCATAAACTAAAAACACATCAAGACATCTTAGAGTGAGAATGAGACATCTAAAAAGTTAAATGCTAAGAAGAGATAAAAAGAACGATCATGGAGGATGTATATTATATGGAGCAAGGGACTCTTGCAAATTTCAATAAGCCACAATTTGGTAGGAGAAATCATCATCCTTATATGAACTCGTACACTTCGGGGTGGCAAAACCACCTAAATTTTTATTGGTCCAATAATGTAAGGACTCACATGGGATATCAAGACCTATCAAGATTTCAGCAAGATGAGTTCAGTTTATGGGATTCTAAATTGGACAAGATCCTAGATAAGCTCACGGACATGGAAGAGGGTCAAAGGAGACCAGAAGAGAAAATTGAGCAAGTAACGGAAAATTATGCCTCGTCTATTCACAACCTAAAGATTATAGTGAGACAACTTTCCTATGAATTTTATAAGAGAAGTGTGGAAGAGTCTCTAAGTAATATGAAAATATATCAAAGAGAGCAATATAAGCCTATCACACCTAAAAAAAAGGGAGAACCAGAAGGATCCTTGGAAAACCAAATTAAACCCCAGCTGATTGAAGACCAAGAGACGAAGAAAGCGAATGAAGAAAAGAATGCCAACCTTTTTTTTATTCACCGGTTCTTGATATACCATATGTGAACTTCAAAAAATCTTGGGTAGATGTTCATGAAAAGAACCTTATCCTTTCGATTAAAGATGACCAAGTGACATTCAACATGAATGATGTATTAAAGAATCCGAAGGATAGTAACTCATTTAGGATAATTGATGTGTTTAAATCTTCTAAAGAACAAAAGGATAAAAAATAGATGACAACAAACATCAATTGTAAAGAAGCTATGAAAGTCTCTATTCATGAAGTGGGAGAAGCAGAGGAGACGAAGGTGATTAAGGAAGAAAGAGAGAAACTCACCCTCTTACATGACAAACTATTGGATTTCATGGAAGATTAAGGAAGTTTTGTTATTTCCTATTTTTTTAACAGTTTATTAGTGAAAAGGACATTACCGAGCTTAATTGGTTTTCATAATTTTATCAATATTGTCTTTAAGATCATTTTGCAATTTGTAGCTTACTTATAGGCTATGAAACTAAAGTTGAATGAAAAGGGTAGAAGCAAGCCGCTCATAATTGATCCTGACTGAGTTTCCAAAGATGCAAGGTCAAGCTAATGACCATAAAATAGCATGTTTAGGGTAGCTTTAAATTGTTATGCAGTTAAAGTTATTTCATTTCCATAAACAAATAACAATGTTTTGAAATGCATTGCCTTACTAATTCTCTTACTCTCTCTAAATCAATTATAAGATAGGGAAGCCAGATCAGCATCAAGTGCATTTGGTCTCTGCCTCCGACACATAGCTACCTCAGTAGTCACCATGATGGTTTCGTGTTCTAACCTTTTTCTTTTCATTTTTGTTATTATTTTGTTTTGTTGTCTTCCGCGTATTATTTCATTCCCCTTTGTGCTTGTATGTATCCTTCTCACATTGAGGACAATGTGTTGTTCAAGTGTGGGGATGGTTATGTGTTTTCTTTTATATGTGATTTTGTATATGGTATGATAATTTTAGGTTGCATTTTATAACTTGTTTGAATATGTCAATGGCTTAGATGAACTGAAATTGATTTAAATTTGAACATAGTCTATTAGGTTGTAAATAATCATTAGCTCGCAAAATTAGTGAATTAGGAGTCTTTGGATAAATATA
>JANQBM010000222.1:22551474-22569232 GCA_025594535.1 Erythroxylum domingense | reverse complement strand
TCTATGTAATTCATGAAATAACCTTCCTAAACTTGATTTAATCAATTAAATCCAATAGAAGGATATAATTGATCTAAGAAAATCACCAAAATCATTTAATTAAGCTTACTAACAGATTCGGGGTCCAACATCAGTGACATATTCAATTGAGTAATGAGCCTTAGGGATAAGAACTAACATCACTTGCGCTCAGTCTCGTATGAGTTGATACTTTAACCATACTTTGAACCAAGTGGGATATAGAATGGTAAAGGGATGAATTACATGGGAAAATTGTCTATGGAAGATTTCTTAGTCAAACCACTAACTTTCATGTCAATTGGGGGTCATGATGTGTTGCTAGATACAACTCATGACTTACTTGAATTAATTGTTAATTTAAGTGGCTAATATAATCAACCTAATAGGTCACATGAATTGGAGATGTGAAAAATGAGTAAAATGGTTTTGGATGGGGATCCAAGATATGAGAGATGCATGAATAAGCTACAAAATTGTAGTAGTTTAGGGTCATTTGATTGTGAATCATATGACGAATGTGAATCTTTAAGGTGAAAAAATTACCCTTTAATAAGCAAGATGACAAAATTACCCTTTAAAGAAGGGGTGAATGTTTTCATGCTAAATCATGTGGGATTAAAAGCCACTTAATTCCCACTAACTCTCCATTGATGTTGGTGGTTAGAGGGAGGCTAAAGGGTGTCAAAGACACTCCATTTTTGTTTAAAAGTTGTAAGAAAACGAAGTCTTTTTTGTGAATTATTCATCATCTTCTAAAATACTATCTCAAACAACGCACCACGAAGCTAGCAATTTCTATATGTTCCACCCATTCTTCCTAAGAGATTTCAAGCTTCTCTCTTCATATGGATATCATTAGAGATGTCCTAATTTGGTTGTTGTGGTTTACGACAACCCGAAGAGATGAAGACAACGAAGAACGAAGGAGATTGTAAGGTACACATCTTAAGTTCATTTTTTGTTTTTACTACATGTAATGGCATATATTGGATCTTGTATTTTCTAGGTTTTATTTTATTTTTTGCTGCGTATTCTGATAGTTGTTGCATGTGATGCAGGATGAAACCCAAAAATATAAGTAAGGGTTTAGGCAAGATGTGTGCATTGACAATATACTTTAGAAAGGCTTTGGATTCTGTTAAATGGAATTTCCTAATCCAAACTTTTGAAACAATGGGATTTCCTAGTAGATTCATATGTTGGATAAGAGAATGCATAGCCACCATTAGTTTTAGCATCCTAGTAAATGGTGAACCTACCCTTTAGTGTAAAAGGGAAAGGAGAATTAGGCATGGGGATCCTTTGTTCCCTTACCTCTTCTTAATTTGCATGGAGGTTTTAATTTAAATCACCTCTTACAACATTACATATAGTTTAAAATTTAAGTTTCATAGGAAACGTAGAAAATTAAAGTTATTCAAATTTGCCTTTTTTGATGATTTATCGTAAGGTATATGCTCCATCAATCTCAATTTTAATAAAATTTCTCAATCAGTTTAGCAAAATTTTCAAGATTTGAAATTAATTTTGACAAGAACTTTCAATGTTATCTAAAGATGAAAAATCTGTCCATTATAAACAGCTTAGTATTTCCTAAATGAAAGTAGCTCATCCCCCTTTCACTTACCTAAGGATCTCAGTTACCACCACAAAACCTTCTTACAAAGGTTTCAAAATTTTCTTTGAGAAAATTGATAGGAAGCTTTGAAAATGGTGTAATAGAGTGTTGAGCTATGATGGAAAAATTAAACTAATAAAAATAAGTTTGTGTAACCTATATAACTACTTATTTCCCATTTAATCCTTCCTAAGAAGATGGTCAAGGATGTTGAAGCCATGTTAAAAAAATTCCTATGTAATGGGGATCTATACAAAGCAACTAGTGCTAAGGTATCTTGGAAAGACATATGTTGCATAAAGAACTAATGTGGCTTAGGATTAAACTCTACTATACTAACTAGCAAAGTTCTATGAGCCAAAAGTATATGAAAGTTCCTAGTTGACAAAGAGAACCTATGGGTTCAGTAGATCCATAGTGAGCATTTTAAGGTCAAAACTTTTAGGAAGTAAAGCAACCTCAATTCCTTTTAGACCTGATAAAACATATTAAAAGTGAGAGCTAAATTTAAAAACATATTGAAAGTAAGAGCTAAATTTACTCCAGCTTTCAAATGTATCATAGGAAATGGGAGAAGCACTAAGCTATGGTTTGTTAACTAGTCCATAAAAGGCCTTTAATACTTGTATCCTAATATATTCCACCTAAGATACATGCTAAAGCCTAAGCCCTAGTTCAGTCTGCTAATAGCTAATCAACAATGGTGCATTAAGCATAGAGGATTTGAAAGGCAAGTTGAAGCTATTATAAGTTACAGGCTAAGAGATGATATAGAAGATAGGGTCATCCAAACTTCCCATTCCTTAAGAAAATTCACTAATCAATCTACTAAGAACTTCTTCATGCACCCTAACCCAAAGGTAGCTTGGTATAAATTAATTAGGTTTCCTTAAAGCGGTCCTATATATGCAATTACTACATGGTTAGCTTTAAGAAGCATGTTAGCTATAATGGATATGGTTAAATTTATTTAGATATGTCAAATTTAGTTTTTATCTTATTACTATATGCATAACTAATTTATAAAATGTTGTAAATAAAGTTACATATACCTTTAGGGGTTGTCCCACACTTTCAAAAAAAAAAAATTCTTTCAAGTTTTTTATTATATTATTTGGCATCATTACAAATATTTTTAGTTAAATTATTCAATTCCCTTATGTTTTGCAAAATTATCACACTCCTGCTTATAGTTTAAAAATTATTATTTAACCCCTTAAACTTTTACAATATTATCACCTTACTTCCTACCGTCAACTCTCGTCAAACGATTTGACGAACTTAAGTATAAACAAAGTCATTAATGATACTTAATTTATTTTAAACTTTTTTTACATCCATTATATTTTTATTTTTATTTATTGTATGAAATTTCATATCATTATATTCAATTTAAATAAACTCATAGCCAGTTGCATATGATTATTACGACTTATTGCATTTTATCATGTCTAATTTGCATAAATATGTATAATTTTAGGTCTAATTTATCTATTCTCTCCAATTTTATTCATTTAAATTTCAATTTTTCATAATTGAATTATAATTATGAATATTTCAATTTTTTATTACAATTTTAATACATAAATTTTATTTTAATTTTGGTTAATTGGAATTTAATAGATTTTTATTTGTGAATACTAAAAACAAGGAATAATGAAGAATAGGAACAAATGGCATGAAAAATAAATCCAAAACAACTTTGCTTAAATGAAAGCTAAAGAATATAAAACTTTTAAAATGAATTAATGCTTCAAAGGTCTAAAAGTTTACAAAGTGAGATCAAGGCTTCCATAAGTAAACTATATGAGAGCTTAAGATAGTTAGCTCTACACACTATGAAAATGTTTACAACCAGAATAGTAAAAAATGGAAATCATGGTGAAATTAAAATACTAGAGCTAAAATTTAGCTTATAAGAGGTGCCAATTTACACCAACTTTTGTCCCTATATAGAGATAAATGTATTATAATTTTAGTAATAAAAGCTTTGATCGCAAGGTTACACACGGTAAGTTTTAATATTTATTAACCTTGGTAAATTCCACAAGGACAGGGGTCATTCACGAAATACCTAAGGTGTCGATCCCACGAGTTGGGCTAAGTTAGTCTTAAAATCTAGGGTCGTACTAAACTACAATAATTCAAAATAAATAGCTAATGCAGAAAGTAAACCAATTAAATAATTAATTTCAAGAATTGAATTTCATTAATCTAAACAAGATAACGTCACACAAACCAACATAGAAACTATCAGGTGAGAGAATGGGGGTTTTAATCAGAAATTAACGAAAACCTAATAAAATTTTCTAATTATCGAATTAATGGGTCTAGACGGTCCTAGGGTGAATTACTCTCTCTCGAGTTATAATTCTTAACCCTAATTGATAATCCCTAATTTAAATTATGGAATTGTGATCTCTTGATTCACAATTGACCTGAAACTTGAATTAGTTTTAAATTATCTAATAACCTATCGGGAACCTATGCCCGATCTCTCATTATATGATTCTAACAGTTTGATTCAATTCTTTACCTATCAAATCACCTAACTCTCGTTAGCCCAATTTGATTATTTTCATTCGACTCACCTTCTCAGTTTATTGCCAAGTTATTAAGAGAAGAATTAAATCACTATTAAATGAATAAAAAAACACAATCAATCAAACTTTATTAATCTTAAAAATCAAAATCCCAGAGGTGAGTATAAACAAAAAGTCAACATTCAACACAACCTATTCTCAACACCTATTTCAATTCTATACATGAATAAAATTGAAATAATTAAAAAATACATAGGGAATGGAATTACAGAGGCAGCGACAGTAGGAAACCACCTGTTCCGGGAAGTACATCATGTCAAACTTCTTCTCCGTGTTTCTCTTCCTTTGTCTCCTTCCTCAATCTCTCGATTTCTCTTTAGGTTTTCCAAAATTGGCTGACGCGAGACTTTCCTTTTTAGTCTCTCCAAAACAGCTAGTTCTGTCCCTTTATGATGTATTTATACTTTGGACGCCCTAAGTTTAAGTCGGAGTTGGACAGGTCCAAAAAATCTTGCGAAACTCGAGTTTTTGCTTCAGCCCGACACAAGCCACGATCTACTATGATTGTGACCAGCATCTAAACCTTTCTGTCACAACTGTGGCCCAAAGTGCACGATCCTGCCCTGGATCTAAGCTCTCTGTCATGACCGTTCCCAAAGTGCACGATCATGGCCTGGTTGCCCTAGCTCGTCCCTCTCTGTCTGGGCTATGTTTTTAGCCCGAAACTCTTCGCAACTTCTCCGTTCTTTGCCGTTTACCCTGAAACACTAACAAACACATCAAGGTACCTAAAAAATATAACAATTAAGCTCAAAGACTCATACTAACCCATAAAAGCACTTAAACACATAAACTAACACAATTAAACCATAAATACACGCTCAACACTCAAATTCACACTAAATTTCTAACAAATTACACCCTAAAACATAATGTAAATCACAACTATCAACATCCTCACACTTCAATGTTTTCTTGTGCTCAAGCAAACAACAAAAAAAACACACAATACACAATACACAATACACACAATGCAAACACGAGGCAATGGCTCCGACTTAATGAAATAAATTTATTCTTGAACACAATATGATAAGTTATATCTAATTATTAACAAGCAAAATCTATATCTAAAGGCTTTGAACTAAATATACAAGTTAATCGAGATTGCCTTGTAAATTGTACACACACATTAATCATTCTTTAGTCCTTTAGACTCTGTAACTACTACTAAGTACATTTTCATGAAAATTCAAGGTTATTACAAGTTCGGTAGGTTTTTTATTGAAAATATAATTTTTTAATATAAATTTTTAAGCACGGACTTAGTCTTTTAATCGGAGGCAAACATTGGTGTTGAATGTCGATATGGTACTCGACTAAGTCCTTTTATTAGACAACTTGGTTGAAACGTCATTATAGCCTTTTGACGCGAAGGCACACATTTGTGATGCGTGTCGATCTAGTTACTCAACTATTATCATGTTTTCAACTGGCTATTAGCTCTATTCATAACCTGAAGGTCAGCAGAATAGTGATTTATTAACAAAATATACACTTTTTCCGTACCTTGTTATTTTTAGCTATTCGTTTTCATGAAAAATACTAGTTAAGTTACTTAAGTTATAGGGCCTCAAATTATGAATGAATGTGACAACCTGGAGGGTGTTAAATTTAAATTATGAATGAATGTGACAACCTAGACGGTGTTAAATTTACTCTAAATCCTAATGAAGCTGTATATTTATCCAAAGACTTTTAATTCACTAATTTTGCGGGCTAATGATTATTTAAAACCTAAAATCTAAGGTCGTACTAAACTACAATAATTAAAAATAAATAACTAATGCAGAAAATAAGCCAATCAAATAATTAATTTCAAGAATTGAATTTCAAAAATCTAAACAGGAAAACAAGTCACACAAACCAATCTCAAAACCAACTAGAAACTATCAAGTGAGAGAAAGAGGGTTTCAATCCAAAATTAACGAAAACCTAATCAGTTTTCCAATTATCAAATTAATGGGTCTAGACGGTCCTAGGGTGAATTACTCTCTTTCGAGTTATAATTCTTAACCCTAATTGATAATCCCTAATTTAAATTATGGAATTGTGATCTCTCGATTCACAATTGACTCAAAACCTAAATTAGCTCTAAATTGTCTAACAACCTACCAGGAACCTATGCTCTATCTCTTATTACACGATTTTATTGGTTTGATTAATTCTTTACCTATCAAATGACCTAACTCTCGTTAGCCCAATTTGATTACTTTCACTCGACTCACCTTCGCAGTCTATTGCCAAGTTATTAAGAGAAGAATTAAATCACAATTAAATCAGTAAAAAAACTCAATCAATCAAACTTTATTAATCTAAAAAAATCAAAATCTCAAAGGTGAGTACAAACAAAAACTCAACATTCAACACAACCTATTCTTAATACCTATTTCAATTCTATACATGAATTAAATTGAAATAACCGAAAAATATGTCAGGAACGGAATTACGGAGGCAACAACAGTGAGAAACCACCTATTCTGGGAAGTACGATGCTTCAAGCTTCTTCTCTGAATTTCTCTTCCTTTGTCTCCTTTTCAGACTCTCCAAAACTACTAGTTCTGTCCCTTTTATGATGTATTTATACTTTGGATGCCCTAGGTTTAATTCGGGGTTGAAATGGTCCGAAAACTTTTGTGAAACTCGAGTTTTTGCTTAAGCTCAATGCAAGAAACGATCGTGGCCCTACCTGCCACGATCATGGCGCTACCTGCCACGATCGTGGCCAGCGCCTAAACCTTTTTGTCACAATTATGGCCCAAAGTGCACAATCGTGGCCTGGATCCAAGTTCTCTGTGACTACTGTGCCCAAAGTGCATGATTGCGGCCTGACTGCCCTGGCTCATCCTTCTCTGCCACGATTGTGGCCTGTTATGCCATAATCATGGGCTATCTTTTTAGCTTGAAACTTTTTGCCACTTCTCTATTCTTCGCCGTTTACCCTAAAACACTAACAAACACTTTAAAGTACCTAAAAAATTTAACAATTAAGCTCAAAGACTTATACTAACCTATAAGAACACTTAAACACATAAACTAACACAATTAAACCATAAATACACACTTAACACTCAAATTCACACTAAATGCCTAACAAATTACACCCTAAAACATAATGCAAATCCCAACTATCAAGCTTCTAGGAAGGAATCTTTCCTTTTAAAAGGATTAGAGAAGATTCTTTTGTTATGGTCATCCTAAAAACTATGCACTAGGTAACTTAATGTTATATTGGAGACTCGTTTGTCACCTTCATAACTATACTTCATTCAGCTACACCATATAATGATCTCTATTCATTCATTAAGGTGATTTCCATTTTTTAAACTTACATGATTCTATTCCAGTTATGAAGAGTGAAATCAAATTTAAAAATAGATGATTTAAGGATTCTTGGTCTTATTTTGCATATGTTGGTAATAGATAGAAATTTTGATAACCTATCTAAGGTGTGGTATGATCGTGAATTATATATGTTTTGAATTTTATCCTACTTTTGAATTTCGGTTAATGGATCATACTTAGTAACTTGGAATTAATTGTTACCATTAGATAATTTATGTATTAAAATGGACATTTAGACTAGGAAAAAGTCTAGTGGTAAGATAAGTTGGTATATGGAAATGTGGATGACTAAGCCTATGACTTAGTCACATTTGGCAAGGCTAATGCATTGGCATTTGGCAGCATGATAAGAAGACAAGTGGGTCACTCCTATCTTTGCCATGTAGGTCACCCCATGAAAGGACATGTGTCCTTTCAAGTTAGGATACCTTGCAAAGCAAGAGCTGAATCACTCTAGCTCATTTGGTGTTTTGGCAGCCTTCTCTCTATCCTTTGCTCCTCTCAACCGAACTCTCACTCCCTCTCAATTTCCAAGATTTTGTTTGATTTTGGATCATCTTCACTTGGAATATTTGTAAGTTACTGCATAAAGAAGTAGGTCCTATTATTTTCGATGCTATTGTCTTATTAGTGATGAAATTTGCACCTTGATCTTAGATCTATACTAATTGCTTGGAAGGGCTGGATTAGTTGGTTCTTTGGAGTAGAAAATTGAAGTTAAATAGGTAAGGGACTTCTAAACTTGATAGCATGTATTAATACAGGTTTTATGATAATTGAATTAGCGTGAAATATGTGGTATGATGTTGATAATTGAGTGCAGGAAAAATAATTCTGGTTTGGCAAATGTTGTTTCAGTTTTAATGTATGTAAAAGACTAAGTTGTGTGTTGTTTAATGAATGATTTTTTTAATAGGGTTTGGACATGAAATTGATAAGGGATTGAAGCATGAATAAGGTAGAATTGAAGTGACATTAATGGTCATTGGTGATGGTGTATTGGATGGAGTATGAAGGAGTAAAATTTGGAAGCAAAATGAAGGTTGTGGGTAAGTGAACCTTTGGTTCACTCATCCCACAATCGTGGGATTTATATGGCTCGTTCCCACGGTCGTGGGTAGTACTTAGGAAGGAGAAAAATTGTCAGACTATATAAGGTTAAGGTATTTAATAATGGTTTATTGAACTTAATTGAGGTTAAAAATGAACCTAAATGATGTTAACATAATTAAGTAAAAGTTAACTTAGTTATGGATTGTTAATTGAGGTAATTACTTAAAGAATGTGCGGTTAGTGAATCATATGTCTAATGTTAAATTATGGTGTGTTCAAGGATGACTATGTCCTTATGAATAAAAATGTGTTAAAAAGGGTTTATGTGATGTGAATTGAATATAATTGTTTGTGAATTGGAAATTTGTGCAATTATATGGAATGTGTAAATACATAACACATTTAATGGTACTTTATTGCAAATGTTTATGCTCATAAGGTATGTTAAGTTTGATTGGATGTGCATGTATATGTTTAATTTGAGGGAAATGGAATAAAGCCATATGGTATGCACTACATATTTTACATATGATTCTAAAACCTGAAATGGTTTGTTTTAAAATTGCCAAGTCCTAGTCGTGAGTAAATAGGCATGCCTAGAAGGGTCTGCAGCTGCTCCTGTGACACTAAGGTGTCTTATGAAATTGACATTTCGGTGTGTCTTAATATTGACACTTCAGTCTCTTCTATTACTGAGACACAAGTCTCTCCTATTCTGTGATACCAATCATAGGTATCTTCTGTTTTAGTCCTATTACCTACTTTTGTAAAAGGGATTAGTAGGCTATTTTGTTTATGTTTTAATATATGCTTAGTTCCGAAGCAAGCTCAGTTCTGATCTACTACAAGTTAAGTTTTGATGTTAATGCAAGTTATGTCAAGTTCTAATTCTTTTATATTCTGTTCTGATGTAATGGCATTCTATTTTGAAATACTTATTTGCTTTGTTTTGATGCAAGTATATCCTGATCTGATATATTATATTTTGTTCTGATGTAAATAATGTTGGATTGCTCTTAAATTTGAATAATTAAAGATTGTTTACGATATGACATAATTTAGTGAATGTGAATGCTAGATGATTGTTAGAAGCAATCACCATTTTATATTTTGTTTAGTTATTCCTCAATAGGCTATATGCTTAACACAGTGGTTTTGCCTATGTGTAGGTTCTGATAAGAAGACTTAAGGCTGGGACAACCGCAGTGGCAAATAAGGGACTTGATATGCTTGGAAGATGTTTTGTTTGAGTTGTATGTAATAATATGAGACATTTCGTATTTTGTGTAAATGGTTTGTAATAACTATAATACATGATGGATTTGGATTTAAGGCATGTTCTGTATATAACATATCTTATGTAATATGAAGTATGTTGCCTTATTTTCTTTCAATTATGAAATATTTTGGTATGTTTTATGTGGCATCTGTATATCCTCTTAGGGGGGTATTTGAGTGTTACATCATTTGGTATCAGAGCCTGGTTTAGGCGATTATAGTTTAACCAATGCTTAACTATTGCTTATACTTAGATATATGAGTTGTGTTTGGCCTAATATGGGTTGTCCCATGTTTTGGTTTTAGATTTGAGTATGGAAAGATCTCATAAAGCCATTGACAAGGATGTGGAGAGTAATAATCTTGCAAGATCTCGTCCATTTATATCGGGACCCTTTCAGGATAATCAAGGTGAAGTTGAAGTGCTACCTCCTCTACCTCCAGCTCAGGGGGAGGTTTTGGTTAAGCTATCATAAGATATGATGATGTTATTACATCATATGATCACACCCAAAGTTTCAATTGATTAGTTGCGGAATTGTGAAGCTAAGGAATTTATTGTAATATCTCTAGAGGATTCTAAAAAGACGAAATTTTGGTTAGAAAAAGAGAAAAAGGTATTAGATGAAATTAATTGCCCACCTGAATGGATGGTACATTGTGCTGTCGCTCTTCTTCAAGGAGCAGCCTATGAATGGTGGAAGTTTGTTATAAGAAATCCTTAGTTACTAGAGCTTTTGACTTGGGATTTCCTTTCCTAAGAGTTTAAAGTCAAGTATGTGTCAGAAGCCTATAGAAAGGATAAGCGGAAACAATTTTTGAACCTGAAGCAGAGAAACTTATCTATTGCTGAGTATGACAGAGAATTTAATCAACTCAGTAAGTATGCACCTAAACCTGTACTTATCGAGGAGTTCTCATGTCATCAGTTTGAAGACGTTTTAAATGATTCAATCAAAGAGCATTTGGTGGCAATTACTCTCTTGAAGCAAGGGAGTTACCATCATCTAGTATAAGATGTCATAAAGATAGAGAAGCAACAAATGGTTAAGACAGAAAGGGATCAGCGAAGAGGTTTTATTAAGGAGGTCAGTCCTTAGGTAAGAGAAGTCATGAAGGTGCCTCCATTACTCAAGAATTTACTCAGAGATCTATAACTAGGGGAAGGTGATAGGACTTTCCCTTATCGGCTAATTCTGGTAAGGGTTCTTCTATGGGCCGAGGTTCTAATGCTCTGGAGTGCCCTCATTGCTTTAAACATCATTAGGATACTTATTGGAGAGATGCGGGTGCGTGTTATCGATATGGTACCACTGAGCATTTGATAGCTAACTGTCCTATGAGACAGTCGCAGATATCACAATCTAAAAGAGAGTTTTCTTATACATCTGCTAGAAATAGAGGAAGTGGTAGAGGTCGTGGAGGATTTGGACAGATTAGACCTAATCCAAGTACTAGATTAGAAACGTTCGATCGGCCTGCTGTGCCATCTGCTACAGCTGGAGCTTATGCTTTGAAAGCTCTTACTGATCAGGATGCACCTAAAGTCATTGCGGGTACTATTTTTCTCATTGATTTTAAAATGCATGCTTTGATTAATCCTGGATCCACTCATTTTTATATATGTGTTGGAGAAATTTTTAACAAAGTGGTGCTTATGGATCAGTTAAAGTATGATATTCATGTAACCAGTCCTCTAGGTAATAGTGTGTTAGTTAATCAGGTTTATAGAAAATGTCCTGTTATGATCCAAGGAAGGGAGTATGTAGCAAATCTGATTAGATTGCCTTTTTATGAATTTAAATTGGTTTTGGGTATGGATTGGTTATCCAAGCATCAGACAGTGGTTGATTGTAGTGTTAAGATAGTTGTGCTTAGGAAACCTAATCAATATAAAATAGTAATGCATGGCTTCTACACTAGTTCTTTAGCTAATATGGTATCTACTATACAAGCTTGAAAGTTCCTTAGGAAGGGGTGTAAAGCTTATCTAGGTTTTGTGATTGATTCTAAGAAAAAGAGTGTTAAACTGTAAGATATTCTAGTGCTGAGTGAATTTCTAGATGTGTTTCCTGAAGAGCTACCTGGACTCCCTCTTGAAACGGAAGTAGAATTGTATATTGAAGTTATGCCTGGCACTGCACCTACATTCAGAGCACCGTACAGGATGACTCCTACTGAATTGAAGGAGTTGAAGGTTTAGCTTCAAGTGCTATAAGAGAAGGGTTTCGTTCGACGCAATGTCTCACCCTGTGGAGCACCGGTTTTATTTTTTAATAAGAAAGATGGTACTCTCCAAATATGCATTGATTACAGGCAACTTAATAGATTCACCATGAAGAATAAGTATCTGTTCCCAAGGATAGAAGATCTTTTTGATCAATTGAAAGATGCAGGAGTATTTTCAAAGATAGTTCTACAATTACGATATTATCAACTTTGGGTAAAGGATATGGATGTTTTGAAGACCACATTCAGGACCCGTTATGGATATTATGAATTCTTGGTAATGCCATTTTAGTTAACTAATGCTCCAGCTACATTTATGGATATGATGAATAGAGTGTTTAGGCCCTATTTAAACAAGCTTGTAGTGGTGTTTATAGATAATATCTTGGTCTATTCCAACAATAAGCATGATCATGTTGAGCATCGGCGGGTTGTGTTACAATCCTTACAGGAAAAGCAGTTATATGCTAAGCTGGGTAAGTGTGATTTCTAGCTTCAAGAGGTATCTTTTCTAGGATATGTTGTTTCATCTTAAGGGATTAGAGTTGATCCCAGTAAGATTAAATCAATTGTTAACCGGAAGCCACCATGAAGTGCGACAGAAGTGAGAAGTTTTTTTAGTTTGGCGTGTTACTATCGCTAGTTTGTGAAGGGATTCTCGGTGATAGCATCCCCTTTGACTAAACTACTATGAAAGGGCATGAAGTATGAATGGTCTGCTAGATGTCAAACTAGTTTTGATCAACTAAAAAGAATACTTACTGAAGCTCCTGTATTTGCTCAACCCACTTCTGGTAAGGAATATGTTATGTTTAGTGATGCATCTAGAAGTGGTTTGGGTTGTGTTTTGATGCAGGATGGAAAGGTAGTTGCATATGCCTCTAGGCAACTGAAGCCTTACAAACAAAACTACCTTACATATGATCTTGAACTTGCAGCAGTAGTGTTTGCTCTGAGAATATAGCGGCACTACCTGTATGGTGAAAAATGTAGGATTTTTACTGATCATAAAAGTTTGAAGTATCTACTTATTTAGAAGAAACTTAATATGAGACAACGATGTTGGTTGGAACTGTTTAAAGATTATGACTACATTATGGACTACCATCAGGGTAAGGCTAATGTTGTGGCTGATGCCTTGAGTCGAAAGACTATTTCAGCATTATCAGTATAGTAGAGTGGAAGGAGACTTCTATCTAATAAGGCATTAATAGCTCAATTGAAAGCTAGGCCTACCTTATGGTAAGAAATTTGTGTGATGATAAGTTGCAACTACTTATTTTGGTGATTCGGGAAAGTAAACAACTATATTTTTCTATGAAAGGATATAGTGATCTGTATTATAAAGATCGATTGTGTTTACCGTCTAATGATGAATTGAATAGAAAGTTATTGTTTGAGGCCCATATTACTATCTTAGCAATGCATCTTGGTGGAAATAAGATGTATCAAGTTCTAAAGCAGCATTACTGGTGGTCAGGTATGAAACATGATGTAGTGGATTATGTATCTAAATGTTTGACATATCAGTAGGTTAAACCTGAGCACCAAGTCCCATCTGGTTTATTACATCATATTTCAATTCCTCAATGGAAATGTGGTAACATTATTATGGATTTTGTCACTGAACTTCCTCTCACTCAAAGGAAGCATGATGTTGTATGGGTGATTATTGATAAGTTCACCAAGTTTACTCACTTTCTGCCTATTCGTTCTTATTATTCACTAGATAGGCTTGCAGACCTATATGTGAATGAGATAGTGAGATTACACAGGGTGCCACTATCTATTATTTCTGCTCATAATCCTCGGTTTATTTCGAGATTCTAGAAAAGTCTGCAAAAGACTTTGGGTACTCAAGTCAAGTTCAGTACTGCTTTCCATCCCTAAACATGTGGACAATCTTAACGAGTTATTCAGATATATGCTTTGGGGTTATGTGTTAGAGTTCCCAGGAAGTTGGGATAACTATCTTTCTCTGATAGAGTTTGCTTACAATAATAGTTATCAGACTAGTATTGGCATGGCGCCTTATAAAGCCATATATGGTAGGAGGTATAGAATTCTGATATGTTGGACTAAATTAAGTGAAAACAAGATGATCGAGCCTAATATTGTGAAAGATATTGAAGAGAAAGTTCAAGATATTCAATAAAGATTAAAAGTTGGTAGTAATAGGCAGAAGTCCTATGTTGATTTAAAAAGAGAAGATATTGAATATCAGGTAGGTAATAAGGTATTCTTAAAAGTATTGCCATGGAAACACATACTTCGATTTAGAAGGAAAGGTAAGTTTAGCCCATGTTATATTGGTCCTTATGATATTCTTATGAGAGTCGGACTAGTAGCTTATCAATTAGCTCTTCCTAAAGAATTGGCTAAGTTGTATTATGTGTTTCATGTTTCGATGTTAAGAAAATATCAGTCTGATGATACATATAAGATTCTTGTGCAAGAAACTTAAGTACAACTAGATTTGACCTATGAAGAAGGACCTGTGTCTATTTTAGCTAGAGAAGTCCGATAACTCATAAATAAGCAAATACCTCTGGTTAAAGTACTCTGGCAACACCATGGACTCAAGGAAGCATATTGGGAGCTAGAATCGACTATGAAAACTCAATACCCTCAACTATTCTCATCAAGTATGAATTTCGAAGACGGAATTTTTTTAAGGGGGAGAGAATTGTAAGGCCCCAAATTATACCCTAGTTGAAATGTTAGATATACATGAAAGTATATGTATTAGATATTATGATATCGCCGTGAATTGTATATGTTTTAAATTTTGGCTTGCTCTTGAATTTCAGTTAATGGATCATACTTAGTAACTTGCAATTAATTGTTACCATTAGAAAATTTATGTATTAAAAGGGACATTGGTAGCATGATAAGAAGATAAGTGGCTCACTCCTATGTTTGCCATATAGGTCACCCTATGAAAGAACATGTGACCCTTAAAAATTAGGACACCTTGCAAAGTAAGAGCTCAATCACTCTAGCTCATTTGGTGTTTTGACAGCCTTCTCTCTATCCTTTGCTCCTCTCAACCGAAACCTCTCACTCCCTCTCAACTTCTGGAATTTTTCTTGATTTTAGATCATCTTCATTTGGAAATTTTTGTAAGTTACTGTATAAAAAAGTAGGTCCTACTATTTTCGATGCTATTGTCATATTAGTGCTGAAATTTGCACTTTGATCTTATATATGTGATGATTGCTTGGAAGGGCTAGATTAGTTGGTTCTTTGGAGTAGAAATTTGAAGTTAAATAGGTAAGGGAATTATAAACTTGATAGCGTGTATTAATACAGGTTTTGTGATAATTGAATTAGCATGAAATATATGTTATGATGTTGATAATTGAGTGCTCGAAAAATAATTCTGGTTTGGCAAATGTTGTTTCGGTTTTAATGTATATATGAGACTAAGTTATTTGTTGTCTAATGAATGATTTTTTTTGGAACTAAGTTTGGAAATGAATTTGATAAGGGATTGAACCATGAATAAGGTAGCATTGAAGTGACATTGATGGTCTTTGGTGATAGTGTATTGGATGGAGTATGAAGGAGTAAAATTTAGAAGCAAAATGAAGGTCATAGGTGAGTAAACCTTCGATTCACTCATCCCACGATCGAGGGATTTATATGGCTCATTCCTATAATCATGGGCAATACTTAAGATGGAGAAAATGTTTGTTTTAGACAATTGTCGGACTATATAAGAATAAGGTACTTAATAATTGTTTAAGTGAACTTAATTGAGGTTAAAAATGAACCTAGATGCTGTTAGAATAATTGAGTAAAAGTTAATTTTGTTATGGATTGTTAATTGAGGTAATTACTTAAAGAATGTGCGGTTAGTGAATCATATGTCTAATGTTGAATTATGGCGTGTTCAAGGATGAATGTGTCTTTATGAATACAAATGTATTAAAAAGGGTTTATGTGATGTGAATTGAATATGATTGTTTATGAATTGGAAATTGTGTAATTATATGGAATGTGTAAATACATAACACATTTAATGGTACTTTATTGCAAATTTTTATGTTCTTAAGGTATGTTAAGCTTGATTCGATGTGCATATATATGTTCAATTTGAGGAAAATGGAATAAAGACATATGTTATACACCAAATATTTTGCATGTGATTTTGAAACTTGAAATGATTTGTTTTAAAACTGCCAAGTCTTAGTAGTGGGTAAATAGGCATGCTTAGAAGGGTATGTAGCTGTTCCTGTGACACTAAGATGTCTTCTGATATTGACACTTCGGTGTCTCCTAATATTGACACTTCAGTCTCTTATGTTATTGACACATAAGTCTCTCCTATTCTATGATACCAATCATAGATATCTATTGTTCTGGTCCCGTTACCCACTTTTGTAAAAAGGATTAGCAAGCTATTTTATTTGTGTTTTGATATATGTTTAGTTCTGAAGCAAGCTAAGTTCTGATCTGCTACAAGTTAAGTTCTGATTTGATGCAAGTTATGTCCTGTTCTGATACTTTTATGTTCTATTTTGATGTATTGGCATTCTATTATGAAATACTTATATGCTTTATTCTGATGCAAGTATATCCTGATCTTTTTTTTTTTTTGATGCAAATAATGTTAGATTGCTCCTAAATTTGAATAATTAAAGATGGTTTGCGATATGATATAATTCAGTGCATGTGAATGCTAAATGATTGTTAGAAGCAGTTGCCATTTTATATCTTGTTTAGTTATTCCCCACCTATATGCTTAAGGCTGGGACAACCGCAGTGGCCAATGAGGGACTTGATATACTTGAAAGATGTTTTTTTTGAGTTGTTTTTGAGTTGTATCTAATAATATGAGACATTTTGTATTTTGTGTAAATGGTTTGTAATAACTATAATACAGGATGGATTTGGATTTAAGGCATGTATATGATAAGGACAGTCTGTACATTATGTTCCGTATATAACATAACTTATGTAATGTGAAGTATGTTGCTTTATTTTCGTTTAAGTATGGAATATTTTGGTGGGTTTTGTCTGGCATCTATATATCCTCTTAGGTGGTACTTGGGTGTTGCAATAATATTCCTACAAGACACATTAGAAAAAACTCATGTAGAGGCACCCTTCCAGCAAATTGCTTCCTTCAAGTTTAGAATATAAAACTTTATGAATTTTAGGCTTTTAAAAGGAGGGTAGTGTTCATCCTTCTCAATTTTTACCTAAAAACTATAAAAGCTCTCTCTTATCGTTTTGGTTTCCCTTGAGAAAATTGATTAATTTTAAGTGTTCATTATCATTTAACATAGTTTTTATTATTTCCTTTTGTCATTCTTTGTTTTACTTTATAGACCTAACCACCCTAATATTAATCTCTTAATTTCTCTCTTTCTTTTCCCCTTCATTTTTTCCTTATAGCCTCAGTCATTTTTCTTTGATAATTTGAGATCATCTACTAAATTTAATTTTGCTAGAGGTGAATAATCATTTATAAAGTTCTGAGCATTAGTTTATATATTGCCACTAATCAATTGGTTGTAACTTCTGTGACATGATTAACTAAATGCAATCTTTGTCTTTTATAATTATTTAATTAACTAACATGTAAGATAAAGTCCACTGGGTA
>JANQBM010000222.1:22528398-22541596 GCA_025594535.1 Erythroxylum domingense | reverse complement strand
TTTCCCACCAAAGGATTTTGTTAACCTAGTTATCCTTGAAGAACAAGAGGTAAATCAAATTGGTTGAGGATACAACAACAAGGAGAAGATAGATTGCAAAAGAAAAAGATTCAAAAGCAAAGGATTTGGATAGAAGAAGAAGGAGAGGATAGCGTAACGAGGATTTAATGCTGTAGCAAAGGAGTCGGTAATACTCTTCATATTGTTTATGTTTTTTATTATCCTTATACCATATTATGTATGGATTGGCATGATGATTTGGATTTGTTGCTTCCACTGTAAAAAATGATTTTTAAAATTTTTTGAAATCTATCGTTTCTCCAAATATAGCATGCTTTCTTTTTTCGATCCAACAATATATTGCTGACAAGATTGGAAAACTTTTATGATTAGATGAGGATAGTGCCTTAATGAAGAGGATTGGGTTTGCTAGAGTTTGTATCGATGATGACATATCAAGGAAGCTTTCGGATACAATGAGAATCATGAAGCTAGATTAGAATGGAGATCTTGTAGAGGATTCAATTAGAGTAACATATATATGGAAAATGAAGATGAAAGAAGAGATGTAGGTTTGGAAAATAAAACAAGATGGGAGGCAGATGTATGAGGCATGTCCAAGCCAAGAGAGGGGGGCTTTAGTTAACGAAGAGACACCACCTGAAGTGTAGGACACCCAGAACATAACTTAGACGTAGAATTAAGTGATTGGATATGGGAAACAAAAAAAGAATCAATAGGAGAATAATATGGTTGCGATTGGAGAATTAATAGTGGGAGATAATCAAGGATCAGGAAATGGTAAAGAGATGTTAAGTTTTGTAACGACTGATCTACTAGTCAATGTACTATAAGCAGTTGAGGATAAGGAAGTAGGGAAAAGTAGAGGGGATAATTGACACTCTTGTGATGGAAAGGGGGGAAAATTCTAGTACAAAGAGTAGCTCAATAACTATAACCATGGGTTTGTAAAAGAAGTACAAAAGAAGAAGGGACAGTAAAAAAATGATTACGATAGTAGCATGGAATGTTAGAGTCCTTAATAGCCTAAATAAACAACTTGTAATTCAGGAATTCATCAAGAACAAGAATTTAGATTTTGTTGGTTTATTGGAAACAAAAATAAAGAGGGAGCATTTGGTGAAGAGTTTATGGTTCCTAGATAAAGAATAGAGGGTAATGAGTAACCATGGTCATCATTTTAATGGGAGAGTGGTAATAGGCTTCAATCATCAGAAAGTGAATATAGTGCAGCATATTGAAACTGATTAGTTGATCTATTGTGATGCCTTGATTAAAGCTATTGGGACTATGATTGCAATTACGATATTATATGCAGCAAATCACAAGTTCTAGAGATTACTTGCTTGGAATGAACTGGAGAAAACTAGTCATATCATGAGTTGGCTATGGACAATTATAGGAGAATATAACTGTATTCTCAAGTTCAAAGAATCAAGGGGTGGGACGAATTGGAATCAAGTAGACCATAGAGAGCTTTAGGAGATAGTGGAGAGAACGGGATTGGCTGACCTGAAATGGTATGGAAATTCTTACACCTGGAATAATAAGCAATTAGGGAATTGATATTTTCTGAGAAAATTGGATAGATGTATGGTTAACGAAAGTGGATAGAGACCTACTCATCAAGCAGTGCTTTGTTTGATGATCTAACTGTATCATATCACAGTCCAATAATAGTGGAATTGCTAACACGGCGATAGGAGGAAGAAGGCCCCATTTAGGATATTCAATCACTTGATGGACAACTCTAAATTTAGAAACATACTTTTAGAGGAAATGTAAAGGGCAATACCAGGTTTAAATAGGTATCAGATCACCGTGAAGTCAAAAGCCTTGCAAAACAAAATGAAATTATTTAGTAGGAAAATGGTATAACTGGATTTAAAGGCTAAAATTGATGCTTTGGAGGAGTGAAAGAATGCCAGAAGAGAATATTGGATATAATAGAAGATTTGCAGCTAAGGAGACAGGAATCTGCACTAGTGGAAAAAGTATAATCAACTAATGAATAGTATAAATACTCTATTAAGGCAGAAATATCAGATGCTCTAGATGAAGGAGGGTGAGAGATGTACTAAGTATTTCATTAGCTTAATTTCAGTTAGGCAGAATAAGAATTCCATCTGAATGCTGGAGGATGAAATAGGGCGGATTTATGAGGACATAAAAGGTAAGAAGAGGGTTGCCTTAGAGTACTTTAGTTGGCAATATGGGCTTGTAGTGCCAACAAGAGCTATACGCACAGAGGTTTTAACAGGGTTTAAAAAAGCTTGATGAAGAAGACAAGGTGGCTTTGGTTAGAGAAATAACAAGGGAAGAAATAAAGAATGCTATTTTTTTAATGAACCCTGACAAAGCCCCTGGACCTGATGCATACAATGAGAGATTCTTTCAAAAGCATTGGGATATTGAAAAAGAAGAAGTGGTAGCAGTAGTGGATGAGTTCTATAAGAAAGGAACAATCCTTAAGGAATGGAATAAAACGTTTATTTGCCTTATACCCGAACAGAGTAATGCACGAAAGATGGAACAATTCAGGCCAATAGCCTGTTGTAACTTTCTTTACAAAACCATCACGAAGATCCTGACAAATAGACTTAGAGTGAGCCTAGGAAAGTTAATCAACCTAGAACAAAATGCATTCATTAAAGAGAGATCAGTGGGAAAAAATTCTACAATGTCAGGAATAATTAGAGGGATATAATTCCAAGAGGAGAATGTGAAATTGCACTATAAAGATGGACCTTACAAAGGCCTATGACTTAATCAATTGGAGCTTTCTCTTTACTATATTAGAAGCAGTAAGTTACCCTCCCTTGTTTAGAAAATGGGTAGAGGAATGTGTTACTACTGCTTCTATGGCAATCCTGGTGGATGGGTAACCCACATAATTGATTAAAGAAAGTGGATCCAATATCCCTTTATTTGTTAGTTATCAACTCTCCTTGCGAATAACATCCAGAGGCACCCATAATTCTAGTTCTATGGAAGATGTAAAGGTATAAAGCTCACACATCTAGCTTTTGCAAATGAGCTTCTCTTGTTTTCAGAGATGAGAAAATTCAATAAATCTATTTTTTTAAGTAATGGAGTTTCAAGAGATCTCAGGCCTAAGATGCAACTTTTAGAAGAGTTGTTTCTATTTATCTTGCAACTCAAATAGAGAGGTAGCTTCTACAACTATTGAGATGGGATTAACAAAAGGGAGTCTACCCTTTAAATACCTAGGGGTTACCAATTTCTTAAAGAAGAATTGGTGCTGTGGACTGTAAACCTTTGTTGGAATTAATTCATAGAAGAATTAACCAATGGCATAATTGGTTTTTTATCTATGGAGCAGGCTACAGCTAATTCAGATAATATTGAACAATCTTATCACTTATTGGATCAATCAATTATCCATCCCAAAAAGCATCCCCAAGGAAATAGATAGGAGGCCTAGAGAATTCTTATGGAATGGCTCAAACCAAGGTAGAATCAAGGCGAAGACTAATTGAGATAAAATTTGTAAACCTAAGCAACAGGGGATCTAGGCATCCATTCTACAAGGATGATACGTAGGGTGAGCAAGGAGTGGAATTTATGGTGGTTGTGCTACAAAAAGGAGAATTTATGAGTGAAATAGATACACAATGTATTTATAAAGCATAAGAGTATTTTAATCTCAAAGTCATGGCAAGACATGTCAGGTACCCTAAAGGAAATTCTAGAGACAAAACAATGGATGCAAAATCAGGTGTTTCATAAGATTGGGAATAGAGAGAGCACCTTTATTTGGTATGATAATTGGCACTGTAAAGGTCCCCTACATAAGATGGAGATAGTACAGCCCTTGAAATTAGTAGTGTATCTAGAAACTAAAGTATGTTAATTAGTAATAACTAGTGGATATGACCCTTCCATAATAATAGAAGCGCCAATTTCATAATGGAAGAGTTCCCTAGATGCCAAGAAGGAGAACAAGATGACATTCAATAGCTAGCAGACAAATTAAGAAAGTTTAGCACAAAAGCCTGCAAAACACTTTTACAGATTACCTAGAGCACAAGGCAATAGTGGATAGCCTTAGTATGGGATTGTGATATCAATCCAGCTCACTCATTCATCTTATGGTTAGGAATCAATGAAGGGTTGCTTATGAGAGATAAGATCAAGTTCTCTATTAACAATTTGAGCTGTGAGTTATGTAATACTGACTAGGAGAATCTGGAATACCTGATGATAAGATACAAGTATACTAGACAAGTTTAGGGCCAGATGCAACTAATTCTCAACATAGACAATGGACACTTAGACTGAAACTATTACTTGGAAAAACTTATAGTGCATAACGCAGCTGATCTTAAAGCAATCAAGTTAGGCAACCTTGGTGTACTACATATGGAAAGAGTATAAATGCAAAGTTTTCAAACAAGTACAAGCATTGGGCTGGTTTTTTAGGACATCTTTCTCCCAAATCTAAAAAGCAACATGAAGAGGAGATAAGGATTGGGGTAATACTAGTCTACGTGATCTCATAAGTGGCCTTTCGATTTCAAGTTGTAGATGGTTACTAAGAATCAAAACTGCCTCTAATCTTGATCTTTTGGATTGCTCTAGACGTTTTGTATTCTAGATTATATATATTTTTATATAATGAAATCATTTAATTTTCAAAAAAATACAAAAAGAAGCCGTTCATGTACAAATCTTGATTTGAGTTTTATACAGAAACTTCGGCATACCAAATACTTAAAATTCTAGTGCCCATCACAAACAACTACTTGAGATACAGCCAAGCGGCAATAAAATGACTATTTAGGAGCAACAAGATGCAGCCGCTGTCCTTTCTGCAGGTCTATCCATAAGAACCATGCCCGATGAATTGTGTGCTGGTTGCACTCGAGGCAGTCGTTTTGCTGTGTCCAAATAAAAACAAAAATATTACTGGGAGTGTAAATATCTGTAGAACAGATCTCACCAAATGGATGAACGTCTTGAAAAACTAAACTTTCAGTGTATATAGTCTTTGTAATTGAACTCTCATCTGACACAATTACAAACCTATTTCAAAGAAAATGTCATTCACATTGGCTGCAGTTTTCGCTGACGTTTCCATAAAGAAAAGGCCATTCTCCTGAGCATATAATTGAGCTTCCTGTAAGAATTAGCAAACATGATCAATACAATTTTTCTGGCGCTAACCTATTGCTTATTGGGGGTTGTGGTTCCTCATCCTGGCAACTCTGTGGGTTTCAGACATACAGCATTGCCATGAAGGAATGAATAGAATGCAGCCATATTAGTAAATGCCATATCATAAGCACAATTCAACTCCTCCGTTCTTGCTTACTCTGCCATCTTTCCATCTTTTAAGTTCATTTCTTATCTGTATTGATTCTCCGAAAAGCACTGAAGGTAAATCCATGTTTCTAAACATCATTAGGATTGTAGATGCAAATTGCTTCATCTTGTATGTTTTCATTTAGTCATCCATTTCACAAGTGCAACTTTACTCATTATAAACATATCAAAGCTTTTGGCAGGAAGACAATGGAAAATGTCATAGCTAATAACAATATGGCAACTTTAACAGGAGTCTAGCCCTCTTACATCACAGAAAACTGACTACACAAAAGATAACATTTTTGATATTTTGCTAGATCTGTCTTAGCTCAAAGATTTTATTCAACTAGTAAGTAGCATGGTGGAAAAACAAAAGATACTTGCCTCAGCAGTTACTTTTCTTGCATCTACCAAGTCAGCTTTGTTCCCAGCGAGTGCCATAACCATATTTGGATTTCCTTGTTGAATGACACAGAGACAATGTTAGCGACAATTGGTAGTATTATGATACACAGAAGTCAGAAAAATGGATGTCAATAACTAAAAGAATTCTCAAGCAAGGAGGTGCCAATTCCAGACTCCAAACAAGGTTTCATTAGGTGAGAGATGCAAAAATGCCACATAACCATTGCAACAGCCAATAATTGAAATACAACGAAATCTAGGTCTCCAGAAACCTAGACTTAGTTATATTCAATAATTAAAGTACCTTGTGCCTGAAGTTCTTGAACCCACTTTTTTGCTCGCTCAAATGAGGCCTAAAGAAAATAAAACGTAGGGTTTTCAGCACATAGAGAACAGAGAAACAGAGATACTGCAGTAAAATCCAAAGTCATGAAATCTATTGCAGAATTCAGCAACGAAATGATCCAAGATTTTTCCTAACCAAACATCTAAAAAGTCACTATTCTGGGAAGACCATACTAGGCACTCAATAACAAGTGTTTAGTAGTCATCCAACACACAGAACATGGTTTTTTGTTGAAGAAAACGTTTAACAGACAGGATACAATTACTTGATGCATGTGAATCTGCCACAAACTTGTAAAGTTTCATTTGATGAAGTTGGAATAAAGAGGAAGTAATATAAATTATGCACCCAAATAGTTAATCAAGAAAATATGGATATTACCTATTGACTAATCTCCCTAATTGCCACAATGGCATTTGACAACCTTGAGGCATTTTTATTTCAACAACAAATAAGATTCCAAAATCTTTTAATACACGGATGTCAAGTTCAAGGGGACACAAGACTTAATAAGGGTATTTGGCATAATTTAATTAGTTGATTTGAAAAACAATCTGTATACAATGACAGCCAATACAGCATGATGGATGAATGCCAAATTTCTTCACACACTTGCACAAGTTCATCACTCTGTCGTTGCTTTCTAGAGAAAAGCATGCAGGTAGCCTCGTACATGAACCCACAACAAAGCTAGAAGGCATCGTCAAATTGTTAAAGATTCAGTGTTTTGGTAAATACCTATGCATACCAAACACAACCATTCAAAAAGAGACACTGCAACTATTTATGAGAGAATAAAGGCTGAACCTTCATTGTTCACTTGCCTGATTAGATATGTCATACACGATAATCGCTGCAGCAGCTCCCCTATAGTACATTGGAGCCAGGCTGTGATATCTCTCCTGGCCTGCCGTATCCCAAATCTCAAATTTAACCGTGGCATCATTAACAGCCAATGTTTGAGAGAAAAAGGCAGCACCAATGGTTGATTCCTATATTGGAGAACTAAACACATTATACATAGAGAAACCCATGCAAGCATGCATATGTACATAACAGCATGTGTATGCACACACATAACAACATGCATGCCCATACAAATATGTCTATCGGTTAACAAACATATGACCCGCTTAAGTTCATCATTGCAAACCTGAAATTCAACAAACTGCCCTTTGACAAAACGTAAGACAAGACTAGACTTCCCAGCACCAACATCTCCAAGTAGCACCTGAGGCATAAAAATGAACAGAAGCTAAAGTAGTATTCTCAGAGATGAAGAAATAAGTCTTATGCTGATGAAGAAAATTTCCAAATTGTTCAAATAATGAGCTGTATATTTCTATCAATTAGGAGAGGTAAAAGTGAAATCAGATGGTACCCACGAAAGTGGAATTTTAAAAAAAAAAGTATATGAGCTAATTAAGAAGAAAAAAGGACAGCAGCCACTTGAAGTGCTGACTGTTAGCAAAACATTAATATTTCACATGTTAGGTGCCCCCTAGTAAAGTATTAAGTTTCTGTTAAACTAAAGAGATAAATTTGTAAACAACAATATTTGTTCATCCACATACACTCTTCCGGATAAAATTTCCAATGCTGTTTGGTGTTGAAGGTCCCCCTAGTTGTACAGGAAAGTTTAGTAGAAAATTAACATGACGTGGGAAAGGTTAATAGACTTGCATCACGTGGCTGATTCCGTTGCAATTAAGTTTTGCTAAAAGAGAATATCCATAAATCAAGAAAATATGTTTGGATCGATTGCTAGGAATCTGTTACCAAAACAAATTGATATTAAACTCTGATCAGAGAATTTTATATTGAAAAATAAGGTTTTTATAAGCCTAGGCACGCTGCTGCCTGGGCAAGTGAGGTTTTTTTTTTTTTTTTTTTGAAAAATGTAAATGAAGGCTTGTTGGACGAAAGCCGTCGGGTGAAAAGACGTGAAGACAAAATAGTTGACAGGAAAAAACTATTTGATAGAGCAACTAAGTTCAAAGCAAAGAACAAGCAAATACTGAAGCACTAGATCCTGGGAGCTACTGGAATATAACAGCAGTTGAAAGACTGTAAATTAGCTTAATTTCAGAACAGCTGTACATCAAACTATCAAAACTAAATAGAGAACTTTCAAGGCCACTACTGAATGTATTATAACCGTACAATAGTTTTAAGCGACAAATAAAACCGGTAAAAAAAGATCATTGAATTTTTATATTTCGCAATTAATCTTTGCAAATCTTCACAAACCCACATCAGAATTTGAATCAAAATGCATTCAAAACATCCGTACCAGAAATATAGCTACTGGGTAATTGGTCTAAGAGGCGAAATTTAAATACCCACAATGACAAATGTTAAATGATGAAACAGACCCGTAAAACATGATCGCCATGAATTAACACACAACAAGCACAGCTCAGTACGAATCAGAATCAATCAAATTCAGATCAGATTAGGTGAGCAGTCAAAATCGATAAGAATTAAGCCAAAACCCCACCCTTGAGTTATAAAAAATAAAAAATAGTAGCTAACTCACATCAGAATAACGTCTAAGAATGATAAAGAGGGACAAAAACCAACCAATTTCGCATTGATATTCTTGTTTCCGGTGGTGGCCATGACGCAGAACTATAATCAGAGGGAAGAGATTGAGGATGTTGTTGTTCTGCGATTGTGATCAATAAACGAAAGCGTTGACAACAAGGTAACTGGGTCAAGAAGCGGACAAGGAAAAGAAAGCTTATCAATCAAACTTCTTTTTCCTCTTCTTCCGTAACAAAACACTCTCTAAACCTCGTCTTTAAACTATCGAAATTGCCTCGCTAAGCTACTTCAAAGAAAGCGATTGCTAATTTAATTATTCATTATATAACTTCTACTGAACAATATTTAGATAAATGAATAATTAACTTCATTTTATTTCTGACAACAAAATCCACGCGGCAAATACATAGCCAATTAGTTTTGTCTCCTAGGCGTCTTCTGCTTGCCTCGACAAAGAATGTGTATACGTGGACGAGAATGCGCGCGCCCTGTTCGAAGTTTTCATAGCGTTATCAACTTATTGTAGTTTTTGTAGAGGCAAAAGATTCCGCAAAATGAAGACTTGATGAAGGATTCAACATTCTTTCCACTTGCGTGATTCCGTTCTTTTTAATTTTCCCAAGTCTCGGAATCAAAAGAAGTCAGGCCTTGTTTGGATGGGAAAGGTCAACTATTCCTTTTTTATCAACTTTACGACAACTCTTTTGTAATAATAAAAAATTTAATAATAATAATAATAAATGTAATTAATAAAATTAATAAAATTATTATTATTAATAAATACAAATTTTCAATGTTAGAAAATTTTTTATATTTGATTTGAGTTTTAAAATTTATCTTTATATCCGATGAGGTTTTTAATATTTATGATATAATAATATTATATGATTAAAATATCAGGAATGAAAAAAATTAACAAGTTAACATTATTTAACGATTTTAATTTTTATTTAGTTTATAGGAATATAATTGAAAATATAAGTTAAAATTAAATTACATTTTATGAAATACTTTTACATACCAAACACTATAATAAGAATTCACCCAACTTTCTTATTAGAATTATTATAAGTTTTCAAACATGCGAATATCTTTACTTTCTATATATTTATTTTTTGAAAAATTAGATTCTAAATTTACTTTACTTTTCCGCCAACCAAACAGGACCTAAAAGTATTAAGAATACTTTGTAAAATTCAAATGTGTGAAATTCGAGTATGGAGGATTTAACATTCTTTCCTTGATTATTTTCATTAGATATAGCATATATGTTAGTTCACTTTAAACGATACGACATAAATTTAATGTTTTTTAGTTTTTAAAATTTCATACTTATATATATATATATATTATTAATTATACTTATTAAAAACACATAAATACGAAATAAGACTATTTCAATTCTTAAGTTCAATAGCTATACTTAATTGTATGATATTATTTATTACTTTAAGCTTTAGTTAAATACTAGTTTTTAAAGAAAAAAGGTAAAGAATTAACCAATTAAAGGCAATCAAAATGTACAAACTAAGTTATAAAAGAACTACTCAGGTGTTTCCAAGGATGAGAACATCTATAGCACATAACCATGCCTAAACCTCGTAGAAGTTGAGAAGAATTACAAACTATACATTCCACATTCATCTAAACACGAGCAAAAGGCTGAAAAGATTATACTAAAAGTATAACCTAATCGATACTTATTAGTGGACACCTAGATGCTCACATTGTTTATACTTAAAATAACCCATCTAGCTTGAAATAATCCAAAATTTCCTAATTGGTGGAGGATGGGCATAACAAAAACACAATGGTAGGTGTTGAAGTTGTTTAGCTTATTTAACTTCTAAGGAGATTATAGTCCATTGAGATGAAATTATTTCAAAGGGGGTTGATAATGGTTGAAAAAAATGGTAAATGAAGATTTAATTAAGAGAAAGAAGGGTTTCTTATATTGGGTTTTGGTTTTTCAAAGTAATAAATAGGATGGTTTTTCAATTTTGAAGTGATAGACACAAAATTAAAGGATGGAATAATGAGTCTATTTTTTAGAAATCAAGGGATCTTCCCTATTAAACACCATGGACATTTTTGTCTTTTTAAAACATGTGTTCTCCCTCTTTTCGTGATTTTATGCCCTCTCTTCTTTTTTTTTCCTCCCCTTCAATGCTTTTTCTAAATATTTTTCAATCCATGTTGTTTTTACTTATACAACCTTATCTCCTTTTATTCTCTCATATGATTATTTGCTTGTTTTCTTGTGCTGTTTCTTTTTATCTCTTTTTGCCCTCATTATTTGTTCATATTTTTCTTTGTTTTTTGTTCTCCCTTTTCTTAATGCTCCAGCCCCCTCCTTTTGTTTTTACCTTCTTCATATAACTTGATTCCTTTATTTTTGATTTTAAATTAGGTAGCTTATGGGTTAGATGGGTCATAAGTGCTAAATGTGTAACATCTTCTCACCTATGGGAAGGACAATTTAGTAATTTGGAACGGATTAGAAATACTAAAAATTGTTTTGCTATGTTCATGCATTCATATCTGCACATGAATAAGAAATAGTAAATTTTTTCACATGTAAATGATTGTACATGCATTCATGATATTTCCCGATTTAATTGTGAATAATTGTGATTTTTGAAAAATAGGCTTTTTGTGTGTAAAATTTGAATCGGAGAGGGTTATTGGGGTTTTCTAATTTTTAGAGAATTATAGGAATTTTTCGGAGTGGTTTCCGGACCCTAAAAATTGTCAAGTGACAGAATAGGGGTCTACTGGTAGTAAAATTGACTGTCCAATGGTACTGAAAACTTAGACATATGAAATTAGGAATTATAGAATTGAGTCATTGGAATTTTGGAAAGAAATTAAAATTGAATTGTGGAAGAAAATCTAGTAAACCAATGAGAGTGTGACATGTGGCAAGTGACACATGTCACTTGCCTACATGTCCACTTAATTAATTCATTAATAATCACCTTATGTGTTAGTCTTCCACGACTCCTTCCATTCATTCTTCTTGTATCTTCTTTTACTAAAGTGTTGAAAGTGTGTTTGAATGAAACCTTGCTCTCTCATCCGAAAGTTGCTTTCTCCTTGGTTCTTCTTGAATTTTGATCCTTTCTTCTCCACTTTTTCACTCTTCTACACCTTGTTCTCTCTTCTTTGAGTCACCATACAACCTAAACCTCATACTCTCACACCACCAAGATGATGATGATGCCGTGGGTGATAGTGAGAAAGTTAGAGAATTTGTAAAGTTTGAAAGCTTGAAGAAGTAAGAGCTTAATTGGTAAGAATTGCATCTTTGTATGTTCTTAAATGAGAGCTACATGCATAAATTGTGGTATGACATGAATGAATTGCATGAACTTGTGTCTTGATTGAATTGGGTGTGTTATGTCTTAGAAGATGGATTAATGATGTGTTAGAAGTTAATGAATGTGATGTTATGTTGTTTAGGTGAAATATGATGTTTAGATGGATTGGAATTAATGGAAAAATTTAGTATGTGTGTGCTGCCAATTTGTGGCCTAATGGTTAAGGATAAGTTGTGGATGGGTTATGGTGAATTTTTGAAGTGAATTGTGTGTTGGTTGTGTTAGAAATGGTATGGAAGATGTAGAATGAGAGTTAGGAGCAAATCCGAAAAATTGTGTTTGTATGTGTTTTCAGTGTTTCTGCCATAACGTTTTACGTGGATGTGAAATTGCGATAAGTTTTAGCTTAAATGAAACTAGAAGAGTTTAGCTACATTTCTTGTGAAGGAAGAGAAGTCTAATTCGGACCTTAAGAGTTCTTAATTTGGACATGAATGTCAGAATATGTGTAGGTATGAACAGTGTAATTTAATGACATTAAGGTTGGATTTATGATCAGAAACTTTAGAAATTTATCTGGGTTGATTTAGGCAAAATTTGCTAATTTGGTCTTCATGAAAGTTAGAGATCTTCTTGTTAGATTTCAATCTCCATAAATTATGAATTGTTTTGATATAAGGATTGAAAGTTATGACTTTTTGAATTTCGGATGTAATTGAAGGATTAAGATGCTTTGTTGCATGAAAATGCCTAAAAATGTAAGATTTTGTGCAAATTGTATTCTGAGGCCAATTATGGATTGTTAGGGATCGCATTGGAGTAAGTGTAATTAATGAAAGTTGTAGAGGAATGTTAGAGCTTTGTAAGGATATATAATATGCAATTTTTGGATGTAATAATTGAAAGATATAAATTTATGAAGTTTGGATATGGTTTAGGTGCTAATGAAACAGGGCAGAAACGTTGATTGAGAATTTGTCCTAGTTAGAGGTAACATTTGCTATTTAGTGCTCCATGAGAAATGTAGATCTTTTTTTGATCTTTCCATTGCTATAAAGTATGGAATTTTTCAGTAACAGAATAGGAAGTTATAATGTCTATAATTTGTGTTATTGTTCTGGGGTATGATTGATAAGACAGACCTCTTTATAGTGAATTTTGACCCCTATAGAGGAGGAATTTGGTTGTGAGTTCTCATGAAAATTGTAGGGCTTTCTGTTAGCTTTTCATT
>JANQBM010000222.1:22515516-22526060 GCA_025594535.1 Erythroxylum domingense | reverse complement strand
ATCGGATGACCCGCTATGAGATTATCATATGGATGATCTATCAAATGTCAATGATTAATCTCATCATAACAATGGTGCAAATATCCTTAAAATTGAGGTACTCAAGAATATCTTGGATATAAATCTTGTACTTTGACATCATTCCTTGTTACCTCAAGATGAGGTCACTCTTAAGGTGGTGATTGGGTACAACTATTTGTATTCGAAGGTAATAGGATATCCAATAAAGGATTCACCACTCCTGATAGAAGGAGATGATACCCATGGCTTCTTATTAGGGTCATTACTCGGGAGTTTTTGGCCAGAGCAATTATGTGTCATAAAGAGAGTCTTCAATGACACATAGAGTAATGAGATCCCAGGATAAGAACTAACATCACTTAGACTAAATGTGATGTAGTCAGTTTAGTGGGAGTGACACATAGCCCATACTCCGAACTAAGTGGGGTATAGTTTGATGAAAGGATGAACTGCATGGTAATTGTCTATAGAAAGGCTCATAAGTTAGATAATTAACTATCAAAGATTTTGTGTGTTAATCCACTTATATTCTGACAAATAGGCGTTATGAAACCCTTCATGATGTGTTTGAATTAAGAGTTAATTCAAGTGCCTAAAATACCCGAGAACCTAAAGGTCACATGCATAAAAGATCAGATGAAAAATAAGCGTGTATGGCCTATTTTAAGCAGGCCATGACCGGTGTCTAAGGCGATGCATGCTGGCCACGATCGTGACGGAAGCTATGAAGTGACATATAAGTGAGTTCTTCACATATGTGCACGAGGTTTCTTCACTTCTTACACACTTAATTGATAGAGAAAGGGTTCTAGAAGAGTTATAGAGAGAGTGAGAAGTGTTCTTGGGTTATCTTTATGCAAATTCATGCAATTGTTATATAAATCTTATATATATCGAAGATAACCTTGATCTATCTCCCATATTGAACATCTACTTGAATTCATCAAGTTTGGTGTTCTAAAACCCTTATATGTGGTTTCAATTTCCTTCTTTGTTTGTTCTTGGGTGATCAAGGAAGGTTTTGGTGTTTGCAACAACCCAAACAAGGAGAATAAACAAGAAAGGAGGAGATGCACAAGGTAAAAATTTTATTATCTCATGTTCTTTACTTATCCTTGCATACATGTGAGATGTTGTGATTTTGGGTTGTTATGGTGTCGGAATCTTAATTTTGACACTTCCACTACATCCTCATGCATAAGATGCATGCAGCCATAGCTAACCCAACAGTGGTATCAGAGCGTGTTTGTGCCTAAAAATTAGGTAATAAATATATTGGTCCAGAATTTAACTCAAAGATAACATGCTCAGTAAAATTTGAAAATGTTATGCAAAATGGTCTTTAAGTTAAATCTGGCGTAGCTAACTCCCTCAGCGTTCTCAAATTCGTGATCATTTCTTTAGATTCAGATTCTAATGCTTCTGCAAAGGTTGTTCTTGCTTCCATATCCAATCTCCGCAGTGTTCTTTTAATCTCCAGATCAAGTTACTCAAGTTCTCTATAAGGAGATCTCGTAACTACCATACACCAACGTTAACAAACTTCTAAAAGTTAACAAATACTCAAAAAGAAACAATTATAAACAAATATAATAAATTATCACACTCCCTGGAAATGATGCCAAAATTTGACAGCACGTGTTAAGTGCACTTTAAAATTTACCTGACTCTACACACTAAAATTTGTAAGGGTCGAATCCACAGGGAATGTTCGATTAATTTCTATAACAAACTTAATTGATGCAAGGAAAATAAAAAGGACGTTTTTAGGTTTTATGCAATTCAAAAGATAAAGTAAAAGTAAACTAGCGAAAATAAATCATAGCAAGCAATAAAAAATGATTAAGTGGTGAAAATAAATAAAGTCCAGTTTAAGGATCAATCTCGACCTAACATGATTAAACATATTCTATCATCCTAATGTCTTCACACCTCTCTTCAAACTATTGATCTGAGACTAACAATACGTTATGATAATCCCGATTTTCCATCAGGTTGTGTTTAATTAAGATACGATCGTTAATTAAACCTAACTATCAAATAACCTAGGATACGATCTCTATATTCAATTTGGCAACCACATTACGAAGTGGAAAATGATCAATATAGGCAGTAACCTCACATGTTTTGGTTATCTAACCTAAGCTACGTTGTTCCTAATGATTCAAGACCATTAGATGCTACTGACAAACATCAAACGTAACGATTACAAGTTAAATTTAACATTATAGTAATAGGTTCATAATAGAAAAATCCAAATAACATATTAAGATCATCTATGCAAAACCTGATTCAACCAACACAAACAATATAACAATCCGAAAAGAGATTAATGACATTAACAAGATGAAATAACTTAACTATGACTTAACGTCAATATACCATTGAACTGGCATCAAGAAGTTAGCCTTCCATATCCTCCTTTAAGCTCCAAGCATCAGCCTAAAACGCCTTTGTTTCTATGGAAAATTGGAGAAAAATAATCAAGAAGGTGTTGTTCGATTATTCTCCAGCCTTCACACACTCGGAAACCGAAGAGGACCAAATAAAGGAGCCGTTGTCTACATTTTTGCCCTTTCTATCTATACTCCATTGCTAGCTTAAAATCAATGGGACAGGTGGACCAACCAAAGAGAAGAAGGTGATCAAGTTTTTGTCCCCTCGTTCAATTGTTCCTCCTCCAAGTGCAGCCGATAATTTATTTCAACACTCTCACCCCCTTTGGTTCTCCACTGTTATCTTCCTCTTTTGCAGCTAACATACCACTTTCTTTTTATATTCCATAGGTAGGTTTTAAGAAAAATGCATAGGACAGCTAGCTCATTTGGTAGCATGAGGTTTCTTCATCTTGTAATTTGATGCATGTGTCTTTTGTTTCTTTTTCTCTTGTTACAGTCATCATACACATTCGGTTCTTCCAAAAGCTAGGTTTTTCTCAAGAGATGAATGGATAGCTAGCTTTAGATGGGATAGTTGGCTTAATTCACGTTGTCTCATGGGTATGACAACGTGAATTAATCTTATTCAACATGAATTTTGGCTTAGCAACTCATTGCTATAACAATATTAACTCATACTATGCCAAATTAATTATATGGTCATGAGTTAATAATCATATTCTTGATTTTCATTTTTCTTTTTTTGTCTCCTATTCTTTTAATCTTCTTCTTCTTTTTGCCCTGTGAAGACAATAGTGTATGATTCTTCAAAAAATGACTCAATTATAATCCTTTCGACTCACTTTAGCTTCTCCATTTTTGAAATGTACCTAAAATCAAATATGAGCTAAAATAAGTATCTTAAGCATTTCTAAGGCATTAATCACTAAGTGTAGTAAATCAAATTAATTAACATTTAAGCACATATAAAGATTCACGGGTATTACTCCATTAACATGCATACATTAATTAATTAATGTTACACCATGCATAATTCACGTCCACATTCATTCTTTCATATATAATTTTTCTTGTTTCCATGCAGCATTCACAAGACACTCCATTCAACATTCGTGCAATATTTAGGCCATTTTCACTCAATTCATTTCAAATTTGGAATAAAACACAAGAATTTGTAATCAAAATTAAGATATGAAGGCAAGTAAAATCAATAGAAATTAGACACAACAATTCCCCCACACTTAAATTGTGCTCGTCCTTAAGCAAAATAAAGAATACTAGACTGTACAAGAACAAACAATGAAAACAACAAATTTCCTAAATAATAGTCAAAAATATTAATGATCATTTCTATAAAGAAAACCTAAAAACTTGAAACTCATAATACGCCATTAAGAGACTATTCTCTGCATGCTTAAGCAAAGTTAAAAAGTACTTCAACTCAAAGACCTTTAACAAGTTTGATAGACACTCACTCCACTCTCCATCCTATTATACATTCAAAACTAGGTTATATTCACTCATTATTCATTTCATATGAGCCATCTACCATAGGCTTGCTTACTAATCCAATCTCTAGCACTCATATCAAATATAAACGTCAATCCAAAGGTTTTAATTTTGGTTATAATAGGGTCAGGCTAAGGGTAGGAAAAAGAAAAATCAAATTGTAAAACCACATAACAAATTGAGCATTTAAAATAATACAGAACAAGGAAGCATAAAACACTTAATTCTTTCCTCTCATTTAACAAGGTTAACACTCCCCTTTTTTACATCTCTCCTCTTTCTTCTCATTTTCTTATTGTCTTCTCTTCCCCCTGTTTCTTTTCCATTTCTTTCTTTTTCTTATTTTTATCTTTTATCTTTTTATCTTTTTATTTCATTTTTCTTATTTTAATTAATTAATTAATTATTTATTTATTTAAAAAAGGAAATCAAGAGAAAAAAAATATAAAGTAGAGATAAAATTTGCTACAACCATACTCATTCCTAGTGCAATAGCCAACTATGTGTTATAATCCCCCCACACTTATTTAAGCAATTACTTCCTAAAATCAAATACACCATTTTAAATGCTTAACTTGCCTTATGGTAGGTATAAAGAAGAGGAAAAATAATTAAGTTAAAGGCTCATATTTTTTGTTTAAAGAAAGAAAAGGTTTCATGTTAAGCTCAAAGGGGCTCACCAAGGGTAACATTATGGTGGCTTTTTAAGCAAAAGGGATAAATCCTAATTTCCTTTATCATTTCAATGTTTGCATAAGATTATGTAATCTCAACTAGTATTCGCAAGCAAATTCTAAAGGTCCCTAATCATGAAAGAACTCTCGCAGCAAAGAATATTTGAATTTGGTATTAACTATTTCAGAGGGCTCAAATTCTTACCAATGAAAAGTGACATTCATCTATAAAAAACAAACTAATGCCCTTTTAATCAAAATCTAAGTTAATTAGTCTAAGCATGCAGGTATACTCATTCACTCATATTATACATTTCTAATCCCGATCGAGTTTATTTCATGATTATGCATTTCTAACTATTAAATGGATAAACAAACAGACACTACTCCCCCTACTTAAATATCACGTTGTCCCCAATGTGATAAGAAAATAATAGAGGGATCTAAGATGCAAAGCAACACAAACAAGGACAAACATTAAAACTAAATGAAATTAACCGAACAAGCAATAAAAATAATAAAAAAAGAGAAGGATATAAATACAATACGAAGATGGGAGTGGTGATTGTATTGATGTGGTGTGGAGCACAGTGTACTACATCAAAGAGTGGAGATAGTTGCGAGGAGAACAAATAGAAGAGACTGAAAATTAGGTGTGCACACATAAAGCAAACAAACTAAGTTGAGATTCACTAAAAAGGAATAACCAAAAAATAATTGAAAAATAAAAGATAAATTATACAGGTTACCTCCTATTCAGTGCTTCTTTAATGTCTTGTAGTTGGATGCCTCAATGGTCATGCTAGATCAACTCTCCTTCAGTTGCATCATCTAGAAATTGTCAATACTCATCAATCTCTTTAACTAAGTCCAATTCCCTTTCTTCTTCCCACAAGGCAAAATCAAAATCTATAGTATTAATTTGATCAACTAGAGAACATTCTTCATAAACAGTAGTAGTAGGGATAGGTTCAACTTTAAAGATTGAAAATTCTATTGTTTCTCATAAAATAGTCGTGGTCAATTTTCCGTTTTTCACATCAGTCGAGGTATTGGTAGTGGCCATAAAAGGCCTCTTTAGGAGTATAATGTGCCCCTTTTCTTTCTCTTTTACTTCCCCCATATCTAAGACAACAAAGTCTGTGGGGAAAATCAATCCTCCTACCTTTAACAACACATCTTTTGTTATTCCTTTTGGATAACGAATTGAACTGTCAACTAATTGTAAACATATATATGTATATTTCAATTATCTTAGATCCAATTTCACATAAATAGAGTAAGGTATAAGGCTTATGCTTGCTCCAAGGTCAAGCATACCCTTAACCTCATCACCATTACCCATTGATAGTCTTACAATAAAACTCCCTGGATCTTTCAATTTGGGGGGTAACTTCTACTGAAGAACCGCACTTGTCACTTCTGAAACTATCACCTTCTCATTTAGCTAAAACTTGCTTTTTTGTGTGTTTAGTTCCTTGAAGAACTTCACATAAGCTAGAATGTTCTTTCTTGCATCCAACAAAGGCAAATTAATATTAACCTTAGAGAACATATTATATAAATAAGAAAACTTCTCATCCTGTTTTGAATCCTTAAGGCTACTTGGATATAAAATTGGTGGTCTATAAGGGTCAGTCACCTTATGCAGTCTTGGTCCTCTGTTGTCTTTGATTGCATGCCCAAGTTTTTCACCTTTCTGAACATAACTTGAAGAGTTGGGCCCATTTCTTACCTCATTCTGCTTGTCTTTTTCCTTGATGAGGCTCTCATCCTCTTTATTGCCTGCATCAGATAGATTAGAAGGAATCTCAACATTATTATCAATCACCTTACCACATCTCAGAAAAGCAACTACTTAGGCTTGTTTGGGTTAACTGGGTAATGTTCCCTTTTTATTGTTTTGCACTTAAGCAATGAGATGCCATACTTGAGTCTTAATCTTCTTTATAGAAGCTTCTAAGGAGTTGAATCTCTTATTGTTTATTTCTTGATTTTGAGTGGTTACCTTAATAAATACATTTAGACTCTCCTCTAAAGAAGACCTTCTTGGTAGTTTTTGATTAAGGATTGCCTTTAGAATTGACTTTGCCTCTGAATATTCTGATATTGTAGTTGGGGCTACACTGGTAGATTGTTGTTCTTCTACAAAAAATTGGGGCGATTTCTTCAACTAGGGTTGTAGGTGTTCAAATATAGATCATTGTGCCCTTGGCTGAAAAGCATTTAGTGAGTTCGCTTGTTCTTCCTCACTTGCAAAAGATTCAAAAGAATATAAACAAACATTAGCTCTATGGCCATAAGTTATACATATACCATATACCTCTTAATTTGGAACATTTTGAGGTAGTCCTATAATTAGCATTTTCACATGCTTTGTTAGCTTAGCCAATTTCATAGCCATTTCTTAGTTCAAGTTCACTTCATAAACTCCAACCCTTCATCCTCTCACATTCTTTTGTTAAGAATTGATCCCCAACATTTCAAAGATTTTGTATGTCTCGTTAGCAGTCTTCTCTCCCATAGCTCATTCTGCTGCATTGTCTACTGTGTACTAACACTGTTGTGATAATCCATCATAGAAGAATTGGTTATACATGTGAAGTGGAAAATGATGGTGTGGACACTGTATTAACAAGGGTTTGAAGCATTCCCACTCCTCATGGAATGGCTCTCCCTCCATTTGAGTGAAGTTAGCTATCTTCGTCTACAACTCAAAGGTCTTTTTAATGGGAATAGAATTTTTCCCATGAATTTATTGTACACCTCCTCCTATATGGTCAATGAATCAGATGGAAGTATTATCAACCATGCCTTAGCCTAATCATTCAATTTGTATGGAAAGCATCTCATTCTAAGTTGATCTTCGTTTAAGTCATCCAAAGGAAATGTCTGTAGACTGTTATAGAATTCCTGAATGATGTTTAAAGGGCCTTCATTGGGAACCCCATAGAAAAATGGCAGAATGTTGTAGTGGATGTTCTTCAATTCATAGTTTCCGACTGCCTTTCCCAAACGTATGCACGAAGTAGCAGTACTAATTACTGGTCCAACATACTCTCTTCATTACTGGCTGCCTTTCACCCATCTCTTTGTATTCACGCTTAGGATCCTCAAGAATGTCTTCAATGTCCCTTTGAGGTCATCTTATCCAATGTACGTTATCAATAAAATGGAGTTCACTTTCTTATGACCTCCTTCCTTGTATAAGCAAAATAAAGATGACACTAAATTAGCAAGAAAAACTACTAAAATAATTCAATGAAACAAAATTGTAAAAATGTATTCATGAATAGACAAAACAATCAAAATTAAATTAAGTGTAAACACTAAAAACCTCCTTGGTAATGACGGCAAAAATTTGTTGTGCCAAAGTAAGTTTTAAAAAATACCTATGCTATCCTACTCGTAAGTATATGAGGTAGTTGTAGATGATAACCTAGGGTCGTTTCTCAAGAAGGAGAAATTGGTTCACTCAAATTAATCTTGAGTAAAAATAAAAACAAATGCAATCCTAAACATTCAATTTCATCAACCGATGTAGAAAACTCTTGAGAAATTAACTTCAGTAATTTAATCTCTTATGTATGACTAAGATGAATTGATTGAATAATTGTCTTGCTAAAATTACCAATTGGATTATAAATTAGTTCAATTAATAAACAAAATATAACTTTTGTATTCGACAAGTTTATTATCTAAATTAATTATGGAAACCCAACTAATAATTACCCATTTAAGTTAATATATCTCTAATTCTTGACTGAAGAATCTATAGTTTCTCATTCCAATATTAAACTTCTTCTCTTGATCCTTTGTTTAATACCTAAATGATACAAAGGTTGGCCACATTATTACATCTAATAAGCTTAGAAACTATAGCAAATAATAAGACAACAAAACAGCTTCTTCATCATGCATAATTGACTAAATTAACATTAATTCTCAAGAACAAGTAATCAGCCCATCATGGAATAAACAAGGTTCATCATCTTTATATACTTCAATGCCACAATTAACAATAACATAAAAGTCTTAAAAGCAATAAATAAAGTAAAAAACTCTAACAAGAAAAACAAGTTCAACAGAGGAGTTCCATAACACAACAGAGATAAAATAGAGATAGCAAACAAATGCCTTGTCAGATGAGGATGTTAGCGACTCCCCGACTTCAGCTCTCACCCTCTAGTTCTGTTTACTATGCTTTAGCCCTTTAGTACTGTTCACTATCACCCAGAAGAACAGATGATCCCCTTGGCTTCAACTCTGCCTTCTCTCTATCTGCTGCTGTTTCTTTTCTTCTTCACCACTGACTAGTTTTTTGTTCTTTTCGCCTGCAGCCTCGTTCGTTGTCTCTTTTCTTTGTCTTTTTCTCTCTGTGTGTGTCTACCTCTAGCCTCTCTTACTCTTTCTATTTGTAGTTCAAATCTAGGTTTAGGTTTTTACGCCATCAAAACCCTGCATCAGATGATATGTAATATTAAACCATTTAATAAAATTTTTGTCAAACCCATGACTATGGGAGTCCCGTGACTCCCCAAAGTCACAAGTCACAAGTGTGACTCCATTAACATGGATGCATTAATTAATTAATGTTACGCCATGCACAATTCACGTCCACATTCATTCTTTCATGCATATTTTTTCTTATTTCCATGCACCATTCACAAGAAACTAGATTCAATGTTCATGCAATATTCACGTCATTTTCACTCAATTCATTTCAAAATTGGACTAAAATAAAAGAATTTGTAACCAAAATCAAGATATGCAGGCAAGAAAAATCAATAGAAATTAGACACAACACCAGTCAAAGAAATCTTTCATTATTATTGTCCAGTCTGAAAGCAGGTGTCGATCCATCTTTCTTACAAAATTAAGGGGCTTCAACACAAATTTTCTTAGTAATTTGATCAAGTTCGTAGTTTGTTTCAACTCTATCGTGGCTTCTAAAGGCTTGTATGTGCTCTTTATATGTTACTGGTTGGTTTCATTGTCTTAGATCTCTCACTAGGTGTTGATTTCCTAATCCATTCATTGTTGAATAATTTTAGCCTCTTTATTTTAGATTTGACTTTCTCCACCCTCCATATCCAATGTAGTTTGCTAATCAATGTTATGTCTGGACTAGTTCTTGGAGCACCTTGTGATCGAGGGCCATTAATGTCCAATTTTCCATAACTCTTAAAAGTATGTTTTCTATAGACCATAACTCTTGTTTTTAGTTGTTGAATATTCTTCTATAGACCTTTATGCTACAAGTCACCATTGTGGACCAAGGCTCTTATTACAAATTGATGTAGGAGAAACTGAAGAAGTATTAACTAGTAGCTAAAAATCACAAAATTAGGAAATACGAATGATATTAGGCTATTAAAATATCAAGTTTTAGGTCTGATTTTTAGATAAAGATGCCTAAATTTCAAATTTAGTATAGCTAGGGTTTATAATTTGATTGCTAGAAATTTAGACTTAGAATTGCATAATTTAATATGGCTAGAGTTTAGGTTTAAGATGGTCAAAGTTTATGTTAGGTTTTCTGGAATTTATTGAGGAATACAAAGAATTGAGGATAGAAATCTAAGAAACACTTTAAAAATCACTTTTAAAAGAAAGTATAACATCTTCTAGTTGAAAGGTTGAGTATACACATATTTATAAAAAAGTTAACCCTTATTTTAGTACGAAAGGGTTCCAATCATATATAAATTTTATTCTAATAAAAATTTTATAACCGTAAGTGTTGGAGTTATGTAAATATAGTACCCTAGAAAGCAAGTGCATTTACATGTAACTTTATTCTTCAGTTACTGTTTTGTAATGAAAATATTTATTATTAATAAAACAAAAGAGTTTGGTTTTAGTTGTGTGAGCGTTATATATCTGGTCAAAAGGTACCAAGATTCTTTTGTAAGTAATATACATATACATAGAGATGTAT
>JANQBM010000222.1:22495919-22512290 GCA_025594535.1 Erythroxylum domingense | reverse complement strand
AATAATAAAACAATAAAACTTTTATTAAAATTTTTATTATTTTAAAATAGAAAATATATAAAAAATTATTTGTCACGATTGTGTATGATTTTTTAGTTGGACATAATTTCTGTTTTAAAATCATAGCCTTAACCCTCTTTCAACAACTATTTTAATATCAGGGGTATAATAGTCATTCATTATACATTCCATTCCATTCCATCCATCTTCCAAACAATGTTTCACTACATTATATTATGAACCATTCCATCCCTCCCAAACAACTTTTCACTATATTACATTCTATTCAATTATAAATTGTTCCCTTCTGTTCTATTTTGTTTCGTTCTGTTTCATTAATTAACGTTCAACCAAGCAGGCCCTTAATCACTATCTCACCGACTTCAATTAAAATCCATAAAGTAATTAGAGATTAATTTTAAAAGTCTACATCAACCACTAACGTGGCTAAATTAGGCCTTTTAATATAAAAAATTGTCTACTATAAATTCTCTTTTTCAAGTAAAAAATGCTCTTAAGATGCCATTAGAAAGTGATATTCACTACAATAGAAACCACATTTAGCTACAAAAAAACTTCTTACTAAGTCTCAAAATCGTTGCTAATAATAATTAACGACAATTCATTTTTAACGTCGCTGAATCCCTGTAGTCGAAAACTATAAGCGACGTTTTTCTCTTATCGTCGCTAATAGTTTTTCCCTACGCTTTATTTTCGTAGCGAAAAATTATTAACAACGTTTTAGGAAATCGTTGCCAATACTTTTTCATTACGCTTATGTTTTGTAGCTAAAAATTAAAGTTTTTAGCTACGTTTCTAAAAACGTAGGTAAAATTTTTTAGCTACATTTTTTGAAAACGTAGCTAAATATTTTTTAACTATGTTTTGTAAAATATAGACAAAACTTTAGTATACATTTTAACAAAATATTATACCATGTTAATGACAATTATTTATGGCATTTTTAATTTATATTATTATATATAATATTTAGATTTTTTATTGTTAATTTATTATAAAAAATAATTGATAATTTGAAGCATTGTATAAGAAAAGTAAAATACCACTAAAGTATATCAACAAAAAGAATATTCATCATATACGAGATTTTAATTACAGTCTTAACAATTCTATAGACAAAATAAAAAATACAAAGACCAATTTACATAGGACAATTACTCTTTAGTCTCATGAACCTATCAAGAAATAAGAAATGCTACTCTTTGGATCTTGAATAATTCGATCAAAGCACATTACTCTCTGCTTCTTCAAGAATGAGGACTTTAGTTGGCTTTCTAAACAAATCAGCGACATCATGAAGTGCATCTGGAAGAACCTTCCATAATTCCCCAACAAATTCTGAATCTTTTTGGCAACTATTCTGCATAATATCATTTGTCAAATACAGAAAAGCAAGTCTTTGCTCACGTGGAGAGCTTCTTCCTCTTTCAACTTTTTCAAAGATGGAGGTGGTCTAACGATTATATTTTTCTTCCATTGCTTGTCAAGCTTTCTTGACAACTTCTTATTTATGCCCCTCCTCAATTTCCCTTTCCCGCTTAACAGTAAACAAGCGAGCAATGTGTAATTTTTTATTGTTAACCACAATCAAAGAAGTAGAAAATGGTATATAAAGGATGAATTATCACAGCATCTGGTTCATTATGCATATAGCTCAATATCTATCATCAATATTTATATAACAAACATCAAAGCAGCGTATTCATCTAGTTCCACTAGCACTAGTCAAATGTAGTAATTGACTTACTACAAGATATGTTTATATCCAATTCACAGAGATCATTACAAATAAAACTTTTGAGTAATAATTGTCATTTTAGCCCCTAAAAGGTCTTATTCCTATTCAATCCACTTTTCCCTTTCATTGATGAAGAAACATAAAGTATTCATAGTTTTGTCCCAAAAATGTTAAACATGTAACCCGTAAAGCATATGAAGCAACAATTAAATTCCTCAAAGATTAGCATTTAGGTCCTCCCTTCTAATAATACCAACCTTCAAGAGAAAGACATCACCTAATGCTACACCCACAGTGATACACAATATTTCATAAGTATTGGAAATATTATCCTTTCCATATGTGTAGGAGATAAGTTAGGAGTGTATATAGAAAGTGTATCAATGTAAATCACTATACGTGGTAAAGATAAGGCAATAGTTAGGAGTAGTTACTGATAGATAGGCATAACATATGGAGTAGCGTATATGGAGCATATTTCTCCAAACTAATTGTATATATACAGCAGGCATGCGTTGAAGGAATATAGAGAAAATTCTTCCCATAATTCTTGACATGGTATCAGAGCAACGTTTCTGGTGACACTGCAAAATTTTCTTCCGCCCTTTCTTTCTACCTTCACTCGACAGTCATGTCTGCCGAAATCTCCAAAAACGCAGCTATGGATACATTAAGTCCATACTAGGTACATCATTCAGATCAACCCGAACACCTACTTGTCCCAGAAAAATTGAACGACTCGAACTATCCAACGTGGAGCAAATCAATGATTCATGCTCTTATAGCCAAGAACAAAATAGGATTCATTTATGGCACAATCAGTGCACCTTCAGAGACCGAGCAGCCGATAGAATACGCCATGTGGAATCAATGCAATAGCATGATTCTTTCATGGTTAACACATTCTGTTGAACCGGATTTGGCCAAAGGCATCATACACGCGAAATCTGCACACCAAGTTTGGCAAGATTTGAAAGATCAGTTCTCACAAAAGAACGCGCCTACAATTTTTCAGGTACAGAAAGCTATTGCCACAATTACCCCAGGTACGATGTCTGTTTCATCATATTACACAAAAATCAAGAGCCTCTGGGACGAGCTAGACACATATCGCTCATCCTCGCCTTGTAATCAGATGAAGGCACACAATGACGAGAAAGAAGAAGACCGTTTAATGCAATTTCTTATGGGTCTCAATGACACCTATAAAGGTGTCCGATCTAATATTTTGATGATGTTTCCCTTGCCTAACATTCGACAGGCATATTCATTAATTATACAGGAAGAGACACAACAACAATTGTCGTCACAGCCAATAGAAAACTTTATTATCGCAGCGGCTGTTCATGGACAGGGACGGACAAGTCAGAAAAATCATAAAGGCAAGTATTGTGAACATTGTTCGAGGCCTGGCCACTCGATTGATGAATGTCGAACTTTAAAGTTTCATTGTGATTTTTGTGATAAGAGAGGGCACACAGAAAATAGCTGCAGGCTTAAGAATGGCCAATCTGGCCGTACACAACAACAACGTGGCTTTAAAATTTTTGAAAATGGTCCTTTGCCAGCTGCCAATATGACGGATTCAATTTCAGAAGAGAAATCTTCCTCTACTACTATATCTGCGTTTTCGGCAGAACAGCTCCAAGAAATTGCCAAAGCGGTTTCAATGATTAATTCGGGTAACTGTGATGTTTACGCAAATGCAGCAGGTTTTCTCATGAACTTTAATACTTCAGTAAATTCTGTCTTCACAAAACCATGGATTTTGGACAGTGGGGCAACTGATCATGTTGTTTCAAATTCACAATTATTTATCAATTCAACTCCATCACTAGTTTCTCCAGTAAACCTTCCTACAGGCTCGACAGTCCCAATCACGTCCAAAGGGACCGTTCAATTTAATAGACATATCAAATTAGCGAACGATTTATGCGTCCCTTCTTTTCATTTAAATCTTGTTTCGGAAAGTAAACTCACTAAAGCACTAAATTGTTGTGTTGTCTTACTTCCCGATGGTTGTATCTTGCAAGATCTGGCTACGGGGAGGACGATTGGCTCGGGTGAACAGCGAGATGGTCTTTATTACATGAAGCCTTCCAAAAAATTACCCAACTCTTTTCATATTTCCAGGAACACGGATCTTTGGCATATGAGATTCGGCCATCCATCTTCATCACGTTTAAAAATGGCATCTTCGTTACTTTCTTTCAATAATACATCTAATCATAATAATTGTAATATCTGTCCCATTGCTAAACAAGCAAGACTGCCTTTTACTTCCTGTAAAATAAATACAAAGCATCCATTTGATTTATTACATTGCGATATTTAGGGCCCTCATAAATCACCTACTTATTTAAATGCACGATTTTTCTTAACCATCGTCGATGATTTCACTAGGTGCACTTGGGTCTTTTTGATGCATCACAAATCAGATACCCAGTGTCTACTGCAATCCTTCATCACATTTGCATATACACAATTCCATATCTGTGTTAAAGTAGTCCGAACAGATAATGGTACGAAATTTCTTTCCATGCGTCAATTTTTCCTTGATCACGGAATTGAATGCCAATGTACATGTGTCTATACCCCCTAACAAAATGGGGTGGTTGAGCGCAAACACCGTCATATCCTCACGGTTGCGTGCTCCCTTCTTTATCAGTCAAATTTACCTATTCGTTTTTGGGGAGATTGTGTTTTAACCGCTGTATACCTCATTAATCGCTTACCTTCCTCCATTCTGTCAAATAAAACACCCTATCAACTATTATACAACCAAGTTCCATCCGTGACACATTTACGTGTTTTCGGCAGTCTATGCTATGCAACAGTAAATCATCCCAAGTACAAATTTGATCCTCGAGCTTGACGGTGCGTCTTTATCGGGTATCCACCTAATCACAAAGGCTACAAATTATATGACCTTGAAGCCAACACTGTTTTTGTCAGTAAGGACGTGGTTTTTCACGAAACCATTTTTCCTTTTCATGAAACAGCATCACCCTCACAATCTTCTGTTCTACCAAATTTGGCCCTTGACTTAGACCATCAAAGTCCTACGTTTCCTACAACACTTGACGCCTTACCTATTAAATCTCCTATTCCTCCACAATCAGCTTCACCAACTTCAGCCAATGAGCCCATTACCGAACCCATACCCATTAAGCCCATTCCACCCATTGAGTCCATTCCACCCATTGAGCCCACTGAATCTCCTGTGCTCAATCCATCACCTAACATTTCTACACAACCACTTCGACAATCTACATGTCTCAAGCACCCTCCTGCATGGCATAAAGATTACTTGCTGCCACCTTGCGCGAATTAGTCCACTCCCAGCCGAGGTCCTCTCCCAGCTGCACATTTTTAGCTAACGTTTCTATACATAGATAGCCTTCAACATATGATCTGGCCATTCTTTCTCCCTACTGGAAGGAAGCCATGGAAGCTGAATTATTAGCATTGACAGAAAACAACACCTGGAGTATTGTTTCATTACCAGCTGGCCACAAGCCCATAGGATGCCGATGGGTATATAAAATAAAATACAAGTCCGATGGGAGCATTGAACGATATAAGGCGCGCTTAGTCGCCAAAGGCTATATACAAGTGGAAGGGATTGACTATGGTGAGATTTTTTCTCCTACTGCTAAACTTACGACATTACGTTGCCTTTTGACTGTTGCAGCTGCTAGAAACTGGTTCACCTACCAACTTGACGTGCAAAATGCATTTTTGCACAGTGACCTTCATGAGACTGTTTACATGGAGCTTCCCCCCGGACTTCGCCGACAGGGAGAGAATCTGGTTTGCTGGCTTCATAAGTCCTTGTACGGATTGAAACAAGCGTCCCGAAACTGGTTTGCTACTTTTTCTAATGTTATTCAAAAGGCAGGATATATTCAATCAAAAGCAGACTATTATTTATTTAACAAGTCTGTTGGATCATCTTTCATAGTTGTCTTGCTTTATGTCGACGATATACTTTTAGCAAAAAATGATGATGTTGAAATCAAGCATCTCAACGCATCTTTGCTCCGACATTTTCGAATCAAGGATCTTGGAGCCTTAAAATATTTTCTGGGAATTGAATTTTCTCGATCTAAACATGGTATTTTTATGTATCAAAGAAAATATGCGTTGGACATTTTGGATGATGCAGGTCTAACTGGGGCAAAACCGGAAAAGTTCCCAATGGAGCAAAATTTAAAACTCACTCTTACTGATGGTGATTTATTACATGACCCAACTAAATATCGCAGGTTAGTTGGAAGGCTCATTTACCTCACCGTCACAAGGCCAGATATTGTCTATTCAGTCAGAACTTTAAGCCAATTTATGCAAGAGCCTCGCAAAACACACTGGGATGCAGCATTACAGATTCTGAAGTACATCAAGGGGACACCCGGGCAAGGATTATTACTTCCCTCTGATAATGATCTTAAGATGAAAGCCTATTACGACTCAGATTAGGGAGGATGTCGTATTACACGAAGATTAGTCAGTGGCTATTGTATTTTTTTGGGAAATTCATTGGTGTCCTGGAAGTCCAAGAAACAAACCAACGTGTCAAGGTCATCTGCCGAAGCTGAATATCGGGCCATGGCAAATGCTTTCCTGGAGCTAACATGGTTACGTTATATCCTACGAGACCTTAAGGTTCCAATTGGCATGGCTACACCTTTGTATTGTGATAACCAAGCGGCACTCCATATTGCAGCAAATCCTGTATTTCATGAATGTACGAAGCATATCGAGATAGACTGCCACATCGTACGAGAAAAGTTGCAAGCTGGGATGATAAGTCCATCACATGTCTCTTCACATTGTCAGTTAGCAGATATATTTAGGAAGCCTCTCGGAAAGGATCAGTTCGTGACTTTGCGAAACAAGTTGGGAGTCCATGATATTTACTCACCAACTTGAGGGGAAGTATTGGAAATATTATCCTTTCCATATGTGTAGGAGATAAGTTAAGAATGTATATAGAAAGCGTATCAATGTAAATCACTATGCGTGGTAAAGTGGTAAAGATAAGGCAATAGTTAAGAGTAGTTGCTGATAGATAGGCATAACATATGGAGTAGCGTAGTATATGGAGCATATTTTTCCAAACTGATTGTATATATTCAGTAGGCATGCGTTGAAGAAATATATAGAAAATTCTTCCCATAATTCTTGATAATAAACCTTAGTGTTAAAATGTACATATTGTCATTGCCGGTTTAGAATAAGGTTACTACCAAACAAAAAGGCAAAGATCCATTATTATTAATTAATTAATTTAGAATAAGCAAACAATGGACCCGTCTTCTAAATTTAATTTGGAAGCATCTTCTAAAATAGAATTGGCTGTATAAGAAATTCCTACCCGAGTCAAGTGAGACACGTTTAAGTTTAGAATCTGACCTGTCTCAACAACAATTATGCGGTGGAAGAAATAGAATAAAAATTCTTTAATTAGATGGAAGAGTATCTTTAGGTATAGAGTCCGAAGCGTCTTGTAATGCAAAAGTCAATATCACCAAAACGGTCACCTTCGAATACGGAATCGTACTTATTGTACTGCAGGGAGGATATGTCATCACCGTTGACAATGGCCACACAAAAGGCATGCTAGTTATCATGGAGTTCGCCGAAGACCGACCTTTATCGTGCCATTCAGACGTATACAAATGTACTTATTGTACTGCAGGGAAGTTATGTCATCACCGTTGACAACGGCCTGTCAGTTATGATGGAGTTCGCGGAAGACCGACCTTTATCGTGCCATTGAAACAAATACAAATAGTTTGTGCTATGTCATGTTAAATGGTAAATTAGGTCCACACCCTATATGCATGGTTGGATCTGGTTAAAATGGTACTCGATTAGTACTACCGAATCTCTTTCTTTCTCTTTTTCTGGGAAATTCTTTTAATTATATCCCCGAAATCTCCATGTCATGTTGGATATGCATCAACTTAACTCGAGCTGAAAACGTGCCACCCTGCGAAATGCACACTCACTCCATTAGACGACACTAATAAAACTCATGCTAGGAGAATGATGGCCACAAGTATTAACAAGCTGAGCAATTACATTAAAAAAGTTAAAGATTTTTGTAATTTCATTATCTTCTAAATATTTTTTTTTTTTGGTGTTATTTAGGTCTAGTTTGAAAGCCTTTATAATTTGATATTTAACGGAACTATTAATTAAATATATACACGCACACGTATATTCTATCGTCATTTAATTTTTATTTTTTACATTTTATTATGATGGACATGAAAATCGATTCATTAAAATAAGATATTAATTTTTATAAAATATATAATAAAAATGATAGAATTATTTTTTCTAATTATCAAATAACATGAACTTTTGAAACTAAATTCAAGCACGCATTTATATTTTTTAGAAACTAGTAAAATCATTCTAATTAATATTAAAAGCATTAAATATATTACAATCTACTTTAATTGGTCACTATATACCCTAAAAATAGTTGTATTCTAATACTAAAAGTAATAATATTAATACAACAATTTTTTAGGGTATTTAGGGACCAATTAAAGTGGTATATATTTAATTTATTCATACACCTACTAGTTCTAAGACTTCATGGTTCATATTTTAAATGGAATGACTTCACCACGATAAAGACTTCAATTGTTTCTCTGTACATGGAAATTCTAGAGCATCAAGTGACGTTTGATCGAGATAAGTGGCAAAATTATCTACACGAATACTATAATCAATATTGACAACGAAATGTAATTGAATTAACCCAGTTGCATCTTACACCTTATCTTTCTGTATGATGCATATAATTCTCACGATGTCATAGAATGCACAAGTTAAGATTTACAGTAAAAGTCAATCTTCTTGTATTTGGTTTGTTTAAGGCAAAGGAATACAAGATAGAAATGGAGCTTCATCTCTCAATAAGCATTGACCTAATAAACAATGCACATTGAAAAATAACCCAGCACACCAGAACTCGGTATTTATACCTGGATTTGGTAAACAATGCACATCGAGAAACAACCCAGCACACCAAAACTCGGTATTTATACCTGGATTTGGTAAACCCAACACAACGGATTCCTAAATTAGGCAGATAAGTCTTAATTAGAAGCAGCTATGGCTACCCTCAAACCGACCAGGCTATTCTCCATCTTTTTTGTTGTGCTTTCCACGTTCACACCTTTAGCACTATCAGTAGTTGAGGAATGCAACACAGAATCAAGCAGTTGCAACGACAAAGCAAAAGCACTTCCCCTTAAGATCATAGCCATTGTCTCTATATTAGTCACTAGCATGATAGGTGTAGGTTCACCACTTTTGACACGTTCAATCCCGGCTCTGCAACCCGACAAAAATCTGTTTGTGATTGTGAAGGCGTTTGCGGCTGGTATAATCCTAGCCACTGGCTTCATGCACGTTCTACCAGATTCGTTCGACATGTTATCCTCAAGTTGTCTGAAAGAAAATCCATGGCACAAGTTCCCTTTTACAGGGTTTGTGGCAATGTTATCTGCTTTATTCACTTTGATGGTGGACTCCTTGGCGACTAGTGTGTATACCAAGAAAAGTCATGGAGGGGTGAACCCGGAGGTTAATGATATTGTTGATGGAGACAGAGAGATGGGCATGGCCAACTCTGGCCATTCTCACACTCACTACCATCCCCAAACCAAATCCGCAAGCGAGCAACTACTTCGTTACCGTGTTATTGCTATGGTCGGTATTATTCTTACTCACAGTATAGGTAACCGAAAATGCTGTTGTCAGAATAATGCTAATATTTTCTAAATGAATGCTTAATTTACTAATTGAATAGTTAGATCTCAATTAATTTAGTTATCAGTTTCAAATTTTAATGAAACTTTTAAATTTTCCACTGAAAATAAGTTAAAATTCTTTTACGCGATTAATCACCATTTTCATTTAGTTTTTATTAGGAAGGAAACCTGTGTTTCAACGTGTATGAGGTCAATGTTATCTGTTCTTGTTGTTTGTATTTCCAACATTCTAATTATCAGGGCGTGCATTTGGCAGGTATTAGAACTAGGCATCATTGTTCATTCAATTGTCATAGGCCTCTCTCTAGGAGCGTCGAACAACACTTGCTCGATAAAAGGTCTGGTGGCTGCTCTTTGCTTCCATCAAATGTTTGAAGGAATGGGCCTCGGTGGCTGCATTCTCCAGGTTAAAACTTCAATTAATTGACAGTACGATCAGTTAAGTCCAATGTTCTAAAAATTAAAAAAAAAAAAACTAAGATTAAACACGTTTTATTCATGCTGACCTATAAACAGGCTGAATACAAGCTTTTGAAAAAGTTGGTGATGGCGTTTTTCTTCTCTGTAACAACACCATTTGGTATTGCACTCGGCATCGCCTTGTCCAAAACCTATAAGGAAAACAGTCCCACTGCACTTATCACAGTTGGGCTACTTAACGCATCGTCTGCTGGTCTTCTGATCTACATGGCACTAGTTGACCTTCTCGCTGCTGATTTCATGGGACCAAAGTTGCAAGGTAGCATCAAGCTTCAGGTCAAGTCATACACGGCTGTCCTTTTGGGTGCTGGTGGCATGTCCCTTATGGCAAAATGGGCTTGATAATGTTTATTATTCCCAGTCAGTCAGATTTGCCGAGTTAATAACTGCATGTGTCTTGAATTTGAGTCTTTGTAACACGAAACAAAATGCATTTCGCTATTCCAGAAACTATGTACGGTGTACGTTTGTATTTAGTTAATATACAAGTTTGAAAGTCTGTACAAAAATTAATTGTGGCATTAATTTTCTTTTGCGTAGTTGTTGGTGTCTTAATTTCCAATTAGTATAATCCTTGTGAATTTATTCCTCTGGTCAAAACATGGGCAATTACGTCCAGAAATTGTTCAGTAAAGCCACACAATTAAATTAACAAAATTATCAGCCCATAATTTTAAAGTACCTGTAAGGAATGGTAGTGATATCGTTAATACTTTGAAAAGTTGGCCTGATGTCCGAACCTTTTCTTTCAAGATGGTAACCTTTTCAGAAAAATTACAAATATAACTTGGCTTATGTTTGGCACAAATGGGTGAAAATATAGGAGAGGAAGTGTCATGAGTGCTCCTTCAGTACAATAGTCTCATTAATTGTCAACCTGCATATACTAGGACTCCCTTACAATTATTATTGGAAATGCGCCAGTGCTTTGCACTTTTTTTTTGTTTGTTAAGAAATACAAATGGAATTAAGCCTTGAAAGGTAAGCAAAAAGAGTTAAAAAAGAATTGTCAATTACAGATTGGAAGTAGTACTATCAAACTAATTACACTATTATGACATATCTTTGACATATTCCTTCATACTATGAGACAGAAGCTTTATACATCCCATATGTTGTAGATATAGTTAGTGTCTTCAAATTTGTTCTTGAAGAGGTAAATATGGAGTCTAATCCTATGCATAAGTTCCATGTCAAATAGCTCTTTGTCACTGCTAGACTTATGAAAAATTTGTTTATTCCTCTTATCCTATATGGCTGTCACAAGATATGAAAAGGATAAGCAAAAACTCCATTTTTCAACTTCATTAGAGTGCCTTATAGTAGAACACCACTCATTTATCTCCCTCCACTCCCCTGGGAATTCAACTATATTGCATTGTTTGGGACCATTTTTTATCTTTCTTCAGTGAAGTCACGTTGAATGAATAAGTGATTGATGCTCTCTTTAGCCCTTTTACATAGAACACACTAGTTATGTAAGATCAAAAAATTGGCCAACTTGTCAATTGTTCGCAATTTACATTTCATTTCCATCCACGAGGTAGTAGATGCATAGGGTAGTAAGTGTTTAAACCAAATAATCTTAGTCTAAGGGATCTTCACAATGTTGCCTTGGAAAAATTTCCTACTATAATGATTGGCAAAGTTTCCTAATCTTGTTTGTTATTATGGTGTCTTCTTCATCTTTGAGTCTAGTGTGGATCATTTCTAAGCTGATAGAGCTGGGTATTATTGTTTCTCTGATGATTTCCTTATCACAAAGTTGCATTGCTATTTTTTCCTTTTGATGTAACAGTGATTTAAGGGTTGATATAGAGTTCAAGTTGTTCAATGTCCCTATAAACAACCAAGTGTTAGGTTTGAATCTTGTTGCTTTTGCAACACCCCCCTTCCACTGAGTATCTAAACGTACATCTCGAGGACATTCAGGCACATGCCCTATGAAAGCAGCATGTTAGAGCAGTCATTATCACTTATATGGCCTCATATATAAAATGCAATTATCTATAATATCAAAACGTTCCCATTTCATTTATAAAACATAATACACTGTAGTTTTTCATATATAGTCCATATATATACATTATCAAAAGCTTATAAGAGTCTAATGTTCTTTTTACAACATTCTACATGAAATGAGAACTATACAAAAGATTTTATATCTAACTCCTCAGTCTCGAATGACCGATCTTTGAGACATTTCTTGATGTCTAAAAAGCAAGAACTAGACTTCTTCTAAAACGTCTTAAAAGCTAAGTCTCCTTTCATTACCTGAAAAAACCACATTGCAATTTTGATAAGTTTTAAAAACTCAGTGAACGAATTATCATCAATGTGCTCACTCATATTAAATACAATGACAATTCACATTTCAATTCACAGACAGTTCTTATAATCAACTATTGCATATCATTTCACATTTCAATTTCAGAGCAGTTCAAATAATTCACTTCAATCAATCATATAACACACATATCAAATTATATACGCAATTGCTCATGAGAATCTACTTTCATTTTTAATTGTTACGATCGAGTGCCTTCTTAACTATCCCATATCCTTTATGGATACTGAGCTCATTGATAACTGCCTCGTATCTGATCGAACTCATTTTACTAGTGAGCCTGTGGCTCTTTATACACATTCTGGGCTTGAAGCTCTTTTTCACTAGCCACTCCCGTCACAACTTCCTTTTTCTGATCATGCATATCTTGTAATGAAATGCATCAAATCACATATATTCAATCAATCACTTTCATTCAGTATACACATTCACTTTTCACTTTTTCATTGGACATAAGTCCGACATTCAACATATTTGTTGAGAACACTTATTTTTGTTAAATTCACATTCAATCAAAATACTTCCAATACATTCCCAATTATCGAACTCCCCAAACCATCAATATCTGAAATTATCATATTCACAAAGATATCAGTTTAATAATTGAAATTTAAGCAATTACAATCGTTACTAGTGAGGAACATCTAGTTTACTTACAGTAAGCTTGAGACAGCTATTGCCTCGACGTCATAGCAATGTCTGGATGTTGTCATTCTATTTATGCTTCTAAATCATACAACATACACACGTTTACACATTACTAAATTGTTCAATCATATTAGCACTCAATCATACACATATGTATATGTGTTATGTATAATGCATGCTCAATGATAATCCCAGGTATGTATCCCTAATTCACATCTCATGATCATTTAAACAGTAGCACTTAGATATATGTAGTTTGCACTTAGGTTTATACCTCAAGAATACTTGATTTATCTAAGTTCATCAATCTTATATTCATCAATGTTATTTTAGCATTATATGATCACAAAATCTCCAAATTCTCCTTCAATCTTACTTAATAGACATCATTCATCTCCTTTGAATCACATTAGCATTCACAAAAACACTTTAATCACCTAATCCATTCATCAAACTAGGTTAATTTCAAGTCTCTATGCATCTTTTAAGTGATGATTGAAACAACTAATGATAAGGTACCCCATGATCATGGTGGACCTTCCCATGATTATGATAGAAGTTTGTGCAACTGGCTATGGTCGTGGGATAAGTGCCACGATCGTGACAAAATCCAATTAATCAGGCCACGATCATGGGGACTATGCCATGATCGTGCTCTGCCTTTCTTCCTTCATTTTTCCATGAATTCTCTTACTTAGAAACATCATTAACATTTCTAATTTTCTAGAATTCATGTCCAGTTATGCAACTTCATTTCATGCAAATCTAACTACCATATAGGTTACATTAAACCTTATAAAACTCTACTCAATTGATTCATTAACCATTCTCTTAATGCTATCATACATGCATTCCTAACTTTTCCAGATTTTTTCCATGTTTCTAACCCCAAAATAAAACCCTAAATAGCCATCAGAACATCTGATAGTGTAGTCGATAGACAAATGGAAAACAAAAATTACCAAGAATAGGATCATAAAATACCTAATGCAGATTGCAAAGTCGGAAAAATCTAAAAGAGAATAAAAGTAAATAGGGGATGAGATCAACAGAAGAAGGAGAAATGAGGAATATATTTAGAGCTTAAGGAGCAATTGAACTGGTATAATAAAGAAGGGCAACTTATGTAGGGGAATTGGAAGGGTTAGGGTTTATACAATTTGTTGTATAAACTTTTTTGGTTATGAAATTAGAAATGAAGAGAATTGGAGATAAAAGGAATAGAGAGTAGGAGATAAAGAGTATTTATAGGGTAGGAGCATGTCAACTTAACGAGTATAAGTAAATGGTCAAAAAAGGAGGGAGTCAGGTGCTTGTAAAGGCAAAAGTTGTTTATAGTGAGAAATATCTTATAAGCTTCCTAACTTAGTTACATGCGCGTTTAGCTTTTTTCTTTCTTGAGATACAATATATTCATTAATACGAGTCAATTCAATGTCGAGACCCATTATTTTTATCCTATAAGTTAGAAGAAGAAAAAGAACATAGAAAAGTTAGATTTTGTTCAATTAAGAAAATTCTTAGTATTTATTCTCATTGTCTATGTAACATGTAAATTTTTTTTAATCTTATGGTAACAAGTTTAATTAATAAAAATTATTTTTTTGTAAAAATATAAAAAGAATACTACATAGAAGGTCATGGAACCAGGGTTATTCCTGGATGCATACTTGTTATAAATTATAAAAGGCGCCAATTCTTGTCCCGTCAATTGGAAAATTTTGAAGTTTTAGACTCTTTTTTAGTATATTTTTTAGACAAATTTTATCGTCTTAAATAAATATCTAAAAACTCCATTAATTCTTAGATTATTTAAGACACTTATTAGATGCGTCTAGGTATAAGCGTTTAAAACCTCCTTATTTTGTTGTAATGCATGTAGTCCTAGTTTTTTCTCATTTTAAGAACACTACACTAACACCTTTCTTTAGCATAATTTCACCTTCATTATAGTTCAAATCCTAATCTAATTCATCCATATAACAACCTATAACCTACGGTTCTCATACATCAAGAACACAGCATAAAAGTATCTAAGTTCATCTATCATATTCTAGCAAACTTCATCATCAACATCATATACAGTCCATCCTAATTCAATCATCATAGTATTTTTAGTAAAACATGTCATAAAGATCAATACTTTACTTACTTGTTTAGCTCATGTTCCACCTCAATTCATCAAGTCTACTTTTCCTTATATGTATGCAAGATCATCTCAAATACAAGGTGAGAATTGGATGGGTTTTCAGCAACAAGATGAAGACAACAAAATATTGGAGTGGCAAAGTGCAAAATTTTAGGCAAAACTCAAAGTTGTGAGGGTTGTATCTGTGTTGATAATGAGAGAAGGAAGAAGAAGATAACATATAGCAAAAACAAAAGAGAAAATGGTCATCCATGTACGTGGGTGTATGGTGAGTGTTAAGACACTTGTCATGACACTTATCAAGTAAAGGACTATGCTATATGTCCTCTTCTTAAACTACCAAATGTCACTTAAATACCTAGTCCAGCTATCACTTAATTCCCTAGGCCATTTGTCACCCAATTATCTAAGCCATTTGTCACTCAATCCTACTACCATGTGTCATTTATTTCTATTGCCATGTGTTAACTTGTCTTGCCACTTAACATTTTCCTTGTCCAAATGTACATATTAATTCATCAATCTCCCAATTGTAACAATTAATTCTAAATTACTAATTGTAATCCATCAAACCAAAATTCAAGACATAAACAATATACAATCATATCATAACCATTTTAAACCTTTCATAACTCAAAATATGTCAATTGAGTGCAAATACAATCTTTGAAAATTTTCTAAATCATGTTTCATGTGTTTATGCAAATATCATGCATGTGAATGAAATGCACCTCATAAATTCTCAAATGATAAAACTCATGTGACTTAATAGCCTAAGACCCTAACCTTTAGTAATGTTTTGGAAACCGACTATTACATAAGTGAGAAGGGATTAAAGTTGCTATATGGAAAATCCCTAATTCCAGTTAAGAACTCGCAACCGCTTAATTCTTGTTATCATTGTTTTAGTTGGAAAGCAACATATAGTCTCTTTCAAGAGAAGATCGATAAGGAAGCTGGAGTTATTAGAGTTGGTGCATTCAAATTTTTATGACTCTATTAATGATATTGAGCAAGGGTAGTGATAGGATACAATAGCTGATGAAACATAGCTTTAACTGTCTGTTTGGTTGCTGTCTTCAAGATGTAGAGACGGAACGGAACAAAAATTTAGGGACAGAACAGAACAAAAATTGGAGACAGTAAGCTGTTTGGTTATGAAGGACAGAACAGAAAAAATTGTCTTCGTCTG
>JANQBM010000222.1:22465692-22494029 GCA_025594535.1 Erythroxylum domingense | reverse complement strand
TCGGACAAGAATTTCTGTACCTCAGTTTTGGAAGGAACAAAAATTTCTGTCCTTGTCCTCTGAAGACGGAACAAAAATAGGTGAGGACAGCAAGCAAACAGGACGAAGGACAAAACTTTTATGTCCTTGTCTACTGTCTTCACCCCTAAGGACACTAACCAAACACAGGATAAAGGTCAACAAAGGAGAAAAGATATTTCACTAGTTATCTAAGATTTGAGTACCTATTACTTAGTGCTAAGGGGAAGCATGAAGATGTGCAAGAGGTTACATTTTGTAAAGTTGTCATATATTATTGGTTAAGGTCCGTGATAGAAGAGAAATAATTATGGTTAAAGAAGGTTCATATGGATGTGAATGGTACTAATATGTTGACTAAGTGGTTCTTGGAAACAAGCATAAACTTTTTAGTAAGCTTACTATGATTTATCTTAAGTAGATGATGGAGAATAATGTATCTTCCTATATATGGGTTAGAGAGGAAAATTGTTAAGTGCCCAGCCTTATTTTAAGATCTTGGATGATGTGGCAAATTAGATCACAGTAGATAGATGTGGGAGGATTATCTGAAGATAGTAGAGATCTTTGTAAATATGGATGTGCAGATAGATGTAATCTCTTATCTTGTTAGTTGTGATGTTTACAAATCCTATTAGATAGAGTCATATTTAGATGAGAATGTTATACAGATAAACCCTATCATATAAAATCCACGTCATTTTAATGGATAATGTGATGTAATCCGATTAGGATAAGATATGAACCAGCTAGTTGAGTTTAGTTAGGATTCTGAGTTAGCTATCAAGTCATAGATGCCTATAAATAGTACATTTGAGTCTTACTACAGAACAAGAGATAAATAGTATGGCCGCAACGTCCAAAAGTGAGGAAAAATAGAAAGAGGCAAGGAGGGTTAGATTCTTATCATTGTTTGATTATTCCTTTGGATTGGTTTGGGGATTTGTTCCTTGTGATATAAACTTTGGTTTCAATCTTGAAACTTTATGAGACAACTTCTTATTCTGGGGGTGAGAGATTGACTCTTTTCTATAAGTCTTTATTGAATTTAGTAGATTTATTTGTCGGTTTGTCCTGTACTTTTTTCCTTTACACTTGATGGTTTTCACGTTAAATATTGGTGTTTGTTTCATCTTTAGTTTTTTATTTTCATTTTTTTCTACTGATGCAACTTGAAGAATTATTTCTTGTCGTTAATATTTAGTTGATTTTTTAGAGAGTTGTATTTGTCTCCAAATAGATCAAGATAGGATTACATCGAAATCGCACTAATAATTGACGCAGGGTTTGGTATTCTATCTTATGGCCTTCACATGATTAAACATGACTATTATTTTTCTCCAGACTAACTGTAATTATTGTAATAAATAAATCCGTAATGCCACTCGCAATCCAAAGTTTTATCCTGGATTCAAGCAATGCACGTTCTCATGTTATCTTTTTTCTTATGCAAAAAAGCATACAATGCGTACATTGTAAAGAAAATTCCGATTGACACGTCGCAAAGCGTGTTTGCCCACGAAATAAAACGGAAAGGACTTTTTTCTTTTCTGAGAAGGAAGGCCTAAATTATAGCATAGGAATTTTATTTAGAAAATTCAAGCAATGCACGTTCTCATGTTATCTTTTTTCTTATGCAAAAAAGTTTATACATGCATATATTCTAAACAAGATTCCTATTGACGTGTTATACATGCATATATTCTAAAGAAAATTCCTATAGGCGTGTCAACACACAGGTGGCAAAGCCTGTCTTTCCACGGAATAAAATTTACAGTAGCATTATAGTTTTAGATGTGAACCATTCCCATTCCCGTTTCGATTCCCATTTGTAAAACATATAAAGTTCAACGATTAGATTTCATGAGTAGGCATCGGCAGCCAAGTTCAATCTCTCATTTACTAAAAGGGATATGCAAGATGCTTCTCTATCTCCTTTCTACCACACGACCCCCACGTATATATTCGATATATACTGCTCCATCTCCTTTCTACCACACGACCCCCGCGTATATATTCCATTTCGTTTGTCACGGAACATGGATATATGCTACTCTTTCCCGGTGGAAAGTCAACCGCGCTTTACAACAGCCAAATAATTCCTAGTTATCACCAAGGTTTTGAATTAAACTGTGTCAGATAATTGCAATTGTGATCTGAATTATTATCATAATTTATTATAATTATGCTTAATTTTTTAATTACATTTAATATTATTATAATTATTGCAACATATGCAGTTGTGTAACTAGTAATTTAAAATTTAAACTTTTGATTATGATGATTCCCCAAAAATAAAATTTTTAATTCATATTTATTTTGTAATATTTTTGTCTTAAAAATTAGATAATTAACCAAAAATTTAACCCAAAAAATGTATTTTGACTTGATTAGCAATTAATCCTAGGTTAGAGAAGAACAGAGCGATGAGTTTTTTAAAGTCTTTCCGAGCTTTCTCCGTCTCCTTTTCCCGCACAGACAATCTTGCATCCCATTCTCCAACAACTTTTTTTCTATCAATTTAACCTACGAATCAGTTTTCCCATTAACCTATAAGCCAACTAACCCATTAACCACCTTACCACTAACCATTCCCAAAATGGAGCAGCAAAACAAACCCGATTAACCTACCTACCAACTCAACAGCACGAACTTCCCATTTTTAAAAGTAACCTTGGAAAAGCTTACTCGAAGAGAGGAAAATGGGAAAATGGAAAAGACCAAGTGGAACTCCATTGTAAAAGACACAGAGAACATAGGCAAACTTAGGTATATGGAAATAGAAGCAGAAAAACCTATTCATGCACCATTGGAGATACTATAATAAGGTGCAAAAAAATGAAGCACTTCATTGGTGAGATTTTTTCTAAAGAAGAGGTTGGCCTTCCCAATTGTTCAAAAATAGGCAAATGAAGCATGGAGAAACAAGGGGTTGGTGAACATGATGGTGAATAAAGATGAGCTCTTTATGTTCAGAGGATAATGCCTAAATGATGCTCAAAGTATGGTCATGGCATGTGATGGGTCTTCCAATACTCATAAAGAATGGCATTCGGGGTACATTGGATAGGAGTAAATTGGAGACAGTACCATTGTGGGTAAACATACACAAGGTGCCATTGGAGTACTAGTCTACTGAAGGTATGAGCTACATGTAAAATAGGAAAACCATGAAGAGGATAAGGTATGTAAGAGTATGCATTAATATAAATATATCGAAGAAATTACCAGATAAGCTTAGAATTATGAAGTTGAAGAAGAATGAAGAGCTGGAAGAAGATGTAGTAGGTTTTACTTATATGTGGAAACCCAAGGCCAAAGAAGAAAAGAATTATGGAGGAAAAAAGGATAATAAAGAGGGGAAGATAGCATAAGAGACAACAACAGTAGTGTTGGAGAATAATCTTAAGGGGAAGCAAGCTCTTGAGGGAATCATAGTATTAGCGGAGAACGTTCAGGTAGAAAAAGGAAAGTCTGATGCTGGACAGTTTGAACAAGACCTGGATTTGGAGTCACAAACACAATAGAGAAAGGGAAATAGGTCAATAAAGATCCGAAAATGGGAAGTAAGGCAGACTAGTGGGCACCTCAATCATAGAAAGAGGTGAAGTATCAAGTACTAATAATTATGCAAGATCAACTTCACTGGGTTGAATAGAAAACCTATTAAGAACTGAGAAAAAGAAAAGATGATGAAGATAGATGCCTTGAATATTAGAGGGTTTAACAACCTCAATAAACAACTTGATGTCAAAGAGTTAATTAAGAAGATCAAGTTAGATTTTGTCGATTTGTTGGAAACTAAAATAAAGAGGGAAAAGCTGGAGAGTATTTTATGATTCCTAGATAAAGAACGGAAGGTGGTTACTAACCTTGATCATCATATGAATGGAAGGGTAGTAATTGGTTTTAATCTTCATAAGTGGAGATAGTAAGCAATTTTGAGAATGAACAGCTAATACACTGTGACATTAGGATGAAAGAAACTAGTAAGGAAATTTCACTAACAATGGTTTATAGAGCTAATCATAAGTTCCTATGACATGGTGCTTAGACTGAATTTGTAAGAATTAGCAAATATATCAAGAACCCATAGATAGTTTTATGGGACTTTAAGATTGACTAAAATAAGAGGAGGGAGAACTGGAAACAAAAATAACACAGAGTTAAAAGAAGTGGTGAAGAACACAGGGTTATCTGATATGAAATGATATGGTAATGGGTTTACGTGACACAATAAATAGTATGGTGAATGGTATTTATTGAGAAAACTAGATAGATGTATGGTGAATAGAAAATTGGCTGAAGCAATTTCCCTAAGTAGTGCTACTTTTAAAGAACCTAATGTCTCGAATTAGAAATCAGTAGTTATAGACCTGACAAATAGTGAGTGGAAAAGGAGTGCACCTTTTAGCAACTTTAACCATTTGATCGATCATCTATGGTTCAAAGAGATTCTCAAGCAAGGGATGGAGGCTAAAATTCTAGGTACTAAAAGGTGTAAGCTAAGTAAGAAGCTAAAGGGTTTGAGGAATCAGCTGAAGAGGTTGTGTAGTGATACACAAAAGCCTGAACATATAGGAATAGAAAAAGTACTAGAGGACCTAAAGGCATGTCAAAAAAGCTTATTAACTAGACCAGAGGAGATGGAGCTAAAGAGAAAGGAAGTTGAATTGGTTACTAGGTATAGTCAAGTTCTAGTAGACATCAACACAGTACTGAGACAGAAATCAAGAATGAAATGGTTAAAGGAAAGGGAGAGATGCACTAAATACTTCATAGGTTTTATCTTAGCAAGGAGAAACAAGAATGCCATCAAGTTCTCAGATGATAAAGCTAGGCAGAAGTATAAAAGCTAAGAAATTAAGAAAAAACTCACATCTGAATTTTTCTTTAAACAATATGGCACTAAAACCATAGTTAAGGAGATTTCAAAGGAGGTGGTATTTGGTTTTAAACAAATGAATGAACAAAGTAAAGCTGAGTTAGTAAATGAAGTAACAAGGGATAATATTAAGGAGGTGATATTCAACTAAACCCTGAAAAGCACTAGGGTCAAATGGCTATAATGGCAGGTTTTTCTAGAAACACTGGGATTTATTCAGGGATGAAGTGGTAGAAACAATGCAAAAGTTTTTTTAAAAAGAAAACTCTACTCATGGAATGGGAAAAAAAACCTTTGTGTGCCTCATCCCTAAACAAAGTAATGCTACAAGGCTGGATCACTTTAGGCCTATTACCTACTATAACATTCTTTATAAAAAATGAAAAACATTTTGGAAAATAGGATAAGAAAGAGCTTGGGAAAGATCATTAGTCCTAAACAAAATGCTTTCTTCAGAGTAAGATTTGTGGCTACTATCATCATACTTTTTCAAGAACTACGGGGAGGATATTAATCTAAGAGGAAAAGGAAGAACTGTACAATAAAAATGTACTTAACTAAGGCTTATGGTTCCATTAACTGGATTTCTATTCAACTTTCTAAAAGCATCAAGATACATAACATTGTTTAGAGACTAAATTGAGGAATGTGTAACTACGACAACATTACGTATCTTGGTTAATAGAGAACCTCCCAGGCTAATCAAAGCTAGGAGGGGTTTAAGGAAGAGGAATCCTCTATCCCCCTACCTATTTATACTATACATGGAAGCCTTATTCAATATCATTGCCAAGAATATAAGGAAATACCCAAATTTCCAATATCACCATAAATTCAAAGTTATGAATCTCATACACCGTGCTTTTGCTGATGATCTTTTATTATTTTGCAAGTCTGACAAAAACTCTATAAACATTCTTATACGAACAATGAAAGAGTTTCAAAAGATTTCAAGTCTGAGAAGCAATCCATTAAAAAGCTCTTTATATTTATTGTTATCCATTAAAGATGCAACTTTAAAAGCCATAAACATTGGGCTAAAACAAGGGAGTTTACCACTCAATTATCTAGGAGTGCCAATCTCCTAGAAGAAGATAAATGTAGGGGACTATTACTAAACATTATAAATGGAAGAATAAATCAATGGAGAAATAGATAATTAAGCTAATGGGAAAGGCTCTAACTAATTTAATCAATATTGAGTAACCTCACTAACTAAAGATTAATCATTTGTATTTGTCAAAAAGGATCCTAAAAAACGTTGACAAAAACTCAAGTAATTCTTATAGAATGGCTTAGGACAAGGCAGAAGCAAAGCAAAACTCAAGGAAGACATGTCAGGGACCTTAAAGGAAATTCTATGGATAAGGTAGAGGATTCAAGACTTACTGGTTCACATAATTGAAAATAATGATAACATATTTTTTTGGTACGACAATTGGCATTGTAGGGATCCTCTTTATAAAGTGGAAAAGTTACAACATCTTAAATTGGTGGTGAATGTAGAGAATAAAGAAAGTAGGATCATCAAAGGTAATCTATAGATATGTCCATTTCACAATAGCAAAAACTTAAATATTCTCAAAAACTAGATGCAAGCTAGCAGGAGAATGAAGAAGATACAATTCAGTGGACTACTGATAGTTCTGGGAAGTTTAGCATAAAAGCTTGCAGGGGCATCCTGAAGAAGGATCAAAACATAAGGGTAAGATGGATAAATCTAGCCTAGGATTCAAACATTAGACCAGCTCACTCCTTTATCCTTTGGCTGGAAATGAATGGGGGGGTTGCTTATAAAAGATAGACAAAAATTCTAAGTAAATTCACTAAGCTTTGAATTGCGTAGGGAAGATCTAGAAAGTCTAACGCATTTAATGTTTAGATGTGGATATACCAAAGAATTATGGGCAAGAATTCAAATCTTAATGAACATCTATAAACCCACATTATCCACGAAAGACATAATAAACTAGTTAGTGAATATCAAAATGGAGAATCAAGCCAATTACAAGGCATTTAAGATTAGCTAGGCAACAATGGTATACAAAATTTGGAAAGAGAGGAATAGCAGGGATTTTAGACAGGACAATAGGAGTATAGAGGAGACTTTCTAGGAAATAGTACTCCATACCAGGCTAGTCTCATTAGCTAAAGGAATAGCAATGAACCTATTAACCAATAAGAGGAGAGGATGGCCATTGGTTTGAACCATATTGTATAATTTGATTACTAGGACTTGTAATTCCATAAAAGCATGAATCTTTTTTGTAATACCCTAGTTTTAGTGTATCCTTATATTATATATAAATAGTATCAATCAAATATATCTTAAAAACATTACCTGAAAAAGAATCTTATGAAATTTTTAATATTTCGGCTTTCTCATCTAATTTGGAAGAATGTGATATTATATGTCATTCAAACATGACAACTTTTATGTAAAATAGGTGAACACTCACAAAATTATTATATCTTCATAGTGGCCCAATGTAAAACTATAGATCTCATGACCATCAATTGTTTGTAATAGAAGATACTATCGGATGAGTATATATGGTAAAAATGGAGGTCCCTTGCTGCCTTTAGTTTGCACAATTGAATCTATTTTTAAGGTAAAAGACATAAACTTCTCTTAAATTTTAAAAAGCTTTAATAAAATTCTTTAATCTTTAGATTTATAAAAAAATCTTTTAATTTTTTTTAAAAATCATCTTTTACGTATCGGTACATAAAAAATAATAAAGAAATATGCGATGTGAACATTAAATATGAACTAATAAAATATCAGCAATATAATAATCCAACCCAACTCTTAAACTTGACCTAAAATAAGTACACTTGACTTAAATTAATAATTTAATAAAATTATAATAAATAATTAATTTTTTTCAAATTAAATTAGTTTAATTCAAGTTTAATAATTATGTTGAATCATTATGTAAGCAGTATTTGATTACTAAAAGAGTGATTTTCATGTTGTGTCTATTTTATTGATATTTTTTAACCATAATCTTAAAGAATGAGTTTTTAAATAAAAAAAAACTAGAAAGAGTTTTTTTAATAATTTGAAAATTTAAGGTATTGTTATGTTTTTTAAGTTAAATAAGTATTATCCTTTCAAAAGGAATGTTATAAAAGAGTTTTGGAAAAATATACAATATTTTTATATTCTTTTCAAAGTCAATAGTTTAGATATATTGTGCTTTACTACCACCAGTAGATTACTTGAGGTAGACTTTGCTTGGTTCTTATCTCTCCCTTTAGTTCATCTATACCTTGTGATGGTTGTGTTCTGCTTCCTATACCATAGAGAGCTTTATAATTGATTTTGTTTTTGTTACTAAAGATTAGTTGTTCTCTGCTCTACTAAAAGATCTCCTCATTTAAGCTTTCCTTGGTTTTATCCATTTTATCAAGAATTTGTGATTCCTTGCAGTTTATATCTTATACATGAATATGCTTAAATAAGCTATAACTATATCCCTCACTTCATTGTTCATGGTTCTATCTTCTTGGAGATATCAAATTACCATTGGTAGTTTGAAGATTCTTCTTCACATGTTGATTCTTTCTTAAATGCTACCCTATATCCATTTTTTATACTTACAATCATAGAATAGGAGAAGAAGTGTTTCCTTGTATATTTTGCATAATTAACAGGCATCTTGGATGTTTAAAAATCTGATTTTATCTTTATTGTTTAGTATCATTCTTTGTTAATTATAATGGGAATGCTACTTTAGGTAGCTAAATTTTTTTCCAAGTTACTTGGAGCCAACTAATTTTATCTGCTCTGTCTCTTAACAGTTCTTTGTAAAAGTTGTTTGTAAATTTCCCTATAGAGTGCTTTAGTGAATTGTAGATATCTTCCACCCCCTTCTTATGGATTACAATATTAGATTGTATAGGATAATTCATATGGATAATTGCACCAATTATTCCATACAATCGATTCCTCAACTTTAACATCTATAAGGAATATAGATAAGGTGTGATTTATCAATTATTGATGCTTTCTATGCTTATAAGAAAATTTTAAATGTTAAAAATTGCAAGTGCAAGTTGTAGTTATAACTAGTATAGGCAGGTAGGAGTCGATCATACAAGGACTATACGTACTAGTAATTACCCTTTTTCTATTATCTAACCATTGAATCAGATTGTGGATTTAATTAAAAATTAAACTAAACAACTAAACTAAGATTTAATCAATAATGAACTTAGAACAAGAAAATTACTAAAAAGGTAAACATAAAATAATATTACTTAGATGATGAATCCCTCTAAGAATCCTCAAATATCAAGCATTTATTGAGCAATTATATTATTGATTATTGATTCGGGGAAATTCATATCTTATGTTAATATCTTTCTTAAGGCTACTAATAACTAATCCATCAGTTGATTAACACAAATCTTTCTAGTTAAAACCCGCATTATCGATTTATAAATTTAATTATAAAGTTTGACACTAATCTAGAGGATTTATGTTGATCTATTTCTAGGCTTGTAACTACCTCTAATTATGATATATCAATTCAATCAAAAGGATTTCCCAATCTCAATCATATTAATCAAATCATGAACTAGTATTCTAGATATATTAGAATAAAAATAAAACACATAATTCAATTTAAAAAATCAATCAATAATATTACATTCAGGAAAAGATCAAATAATAGTGTTGTCAAAACTTAGGGTTCATCACACCTACGCACTAAACAAATTTAGGTCTTACTTATTAAAAACAAAACCAAAATAAATATGCAAAATAACAACTAGAAATAAAGAAATCATAATTCTAATATTCCTTTTTCTTGCAATGAATCTTCTTACTAAACTAGATTAGATGTTGTTATCCATAAGATCTTTTGACGTATTCTTTGCGTTTTCCACTTCCCTTGATTAGAATTATCACCTCTCTATTTTTCTTACAACCCAAAATCTCTTTAAAACTCGGCGCTCCATGTTTTGCCTCCGTTCACGTCTTTTTATGGTAAAAACTAGGGTTTCTGGGTTATAGACAGGCGTATAGATGATCATGTATCTCCAAAAACACCTAAATTTATGATTTTACATAGGCACAGAGACTTACACAAGCAAAATACATGAGTGTGTAACTTCTCATGACCAAAAAAAAATTCTTCAAATCTTCACGTGTTTATGGAGACGTATACTTTACACGGTCATGTTGGTCTTAGTAGCTCAAATGTTTGTTCCATGCCATAATTTCGTCTTAATTCTTCTCCTTTCATCCAAGAAGGCAATTATCACCTACAAATACACTTAAAGTGAATTGAGTACCAAAAATACTATAAAAATGTTAAATAATAAGCAAATCATGTTAAATATGGATGTATAAATATAGTCAAATAAGCATTTATCAAACATCCTCACACTTAAGTTTTTGTTTATCTTTAAACAAATCATAATCTAAAGTATCAATCTTACAACCATCCATCCCTTATTAACCTTAACATGTCCATCCATAATTTAAATCATCATGTCATATTAATCAAATTAACATACAATTAGAATTAATAATATTTTTGAATTCAAAATCATAAGCATAAATTTTTACACCCTCACCAAGGTCGACTGTGAACTTGATACAGAGATGGAGCTGCTAACTAGGATGAATCCGCTAACTATGGATATGATGCTAAAAATAGACCGATTTTATATCACCCTTCAATTTGAATTAGCAAAAGAAAATGTCTCCTTACATAATATAGATTCCAAACATTCATGATCTGGATCTGAATGAGTCGAGTTATTTATCCCTCACTCATTACACTGAAGTGCTTAGGGTGAAAAGTATAAGAACTCTCAAATTAATACTTACCAGAACTCTTAACCATAAGCTTGTAATATTATCATATCTCTGACTAGAAACAATAATCAAAAGGTCTTAATATAAAGTTTTAATGGAGCTTAGATAAGATATGATTGGGATAATATAAAGGGTGATAAAATTGAAAGAAATTTGAAAAAACAAAATTACAAGAAACTTAATTCTTTTACAATATAGGTCCTTCACATTATAAGTCCATTAATGGTACCATAACTTTAACACTTTATCTATATATATATATGTATGTATGTATGTACCAATAATTCAAGAGATAATGGACCTTTCAAAATTTCAAGTTTCAAGCAATCAAGTAATTCCATAAACTTTCAAGATTCAAAACAATAAAAAGGCTTCAAAGAAATATAAGTAAAAGTTAATGCTTTGGTTATAATCAATAAAAAGGCAAAGGCTCAAAACTGATTACTCTTAAAGGATAAAATATGGTAGGGTAATTATTAAGGAAATAGTTTAAGCAATTGTTGAATCTAAATTCCTTTATTACTTCAATCTTTTAATGTAATATATATGGTCTCAATATGAATAATAATAAAAGCAAGTTCTATAATTATCCAACTATGTATGATAACACACATGAAAGAATAAAAGAGCTTAAAAATTGATGTGTTTGCTCTTAAGCTCAACCACTAATATTGCTCTTTATACGTCGCAACATTTAACAATAACATATGAGGACACTATTATGGTTAGATTAAACGAGCTCCTTTCGGGTCTTTAGATGACCCTTCTCCTCATTGCAGCTTTCTTGGTACTTCTTTTGCAAGTCTTGGTCCCATCATTACACCTGAAACTTTACATAAATGTGAGAAAATTGCATATAAATTATGAAAATACCTTTTCCGCACACTTATTTCCTATGTTCACTAATTTGTTAATCATGAAAACAAAATAATCTAATTAAACTAAAATTAAATAATTGCAATCACAAGCAAATAATCTAACGCATATAAATAAATAAATAAATTACAAACAAATAATCCATCGCATATAAATAAATAAATAAACATGAACATGAACATTAAATAATTGGAAATTTTTGTAATTAACAAATAAAACTAATTTAATTATTGAATTGTGAATTTAACCCTGAAATTAAAATTAAAAACGCTAATCTAACAATTACACAAAATTAACACAATTAGATATTAATCTATTTGTCTTTATTCCCAATTAATTCCGTCTACTTTTCAAATTAATTTTGTAATTTTCCTTAAAAGCTTTCACTCAACAATCGGGATATAATGTTTAGGAATGTAGTGTTTTTATTTTTATTTTTAATTCAAACTTAATTTAAGTTGACCAATTTCATCTCTGTGGGAGACGAACCTAGGTTATCAACTACAACTATCTCATATCTTGCAAGTAGGATAGCCTAGGTCTTTTTAAGCATAACAAGTTTTTGGCTCTATTGTTGGGGAGGTGTTTAGTATTTTGAACTTGAATTAATTTTGATTTTTTTATTTTCTAAAATGATTTTGATTGTTTCGTCAATTGTTTTGTCTATTTATGCATACATTTTTTGTTGTGTTATTTCATTGAATTGTTTTGGAAATTTTCTTATTAATTCACTTTTTTTTATTTGGTCTATGCGATGAAGGAGGTCTCTGGAAGGTGAACTTACTCCGTTTATTGCCAAAGTACATCGGATAAGAGAACTTCTAAAGGACTTTGAAGACAATCTCGAGGGATTCAAACTAGAAGAACGAGAGATGGGTGAAAGGCAACTAGTAATAAAGGAGTATGCTAGACCGGTAATTGGTATTGCTACTTAATGCATTCGTTTGGGAGAGGCATCCAAAAACTATGAGTTGAGGAGGATCCACTACAACATGCTACCATCATTCTATGAATAAATACCCTTTAAACTTTATTCGGGAATTCTATGCCACTCTCCAAATGTTCCCATTGGATGGCCTAAATGAAGATCAATGCAGGATGAGGTGCTTCCCATACGTATTGAAGGATCAGGCCAACGCATGGTTGATGAACCTTCCACCCAGTTCATTAACTAAGTGGGAAGAGGTGTACAATAAGTTCATAGGAAAGTTATATTCCTATCAAAAGACTTTTGAGTTGTAGACAAAGATAGCTACCTTCACTCAGATGGAGGGAGAGCCATTCCATGAGGTGTGGGAATGCTTTAAACTCCTGCTCATTTAGTGTCCACACCATTATTTTCCACTCCACATGCAGGGCCAGTTCTTTTTTGATGGATTGACATAACAATGTCATTATAAGGCGGACAATACAGCTGGAGGCACTATGGGAGAGAAGATTGTAGAAGAAATATATGAGATCTTCGAAATGTTGGGGGACAATTCTCAACGAAAGAGTATGAGAGGGAGAAGAGCTAAAGTCAATGAAGTGAGTTCAAATTACGAAATGGCTATGCAATTCGCAGAGCTCACAATGCCTATGAAAATGCTAACCATGTGATAATCTCAAGATGCTCTGAGTCATGAGATATGTGGAACTTTTGGTCATGGGGCTAATGTTTGTTCATATTCTTTTCAATCTTTTGTAGGTGAGGAAGAACAAGCAAATTCACTTAATGATTTTCAACCGAGGTTATAGAATGACCCATCTTTAAACACCTATAACACTAGTTGGAGAAATCAGCCCAATTTTTCTTAGAAGTCAAACAACCTACTAGTGTCTCCCCAACCACCATATCAGAATTTTCAAAGGTAGAATCAGTTCCAAAGGCAATCTTTAAGTCATAACATACTAAGAAAGCCTTCTTTGGAGGAAAGCCTAAATGCATTCATTCAAGCGACTGCTCAAAATCAAGAGATGAATAAAAAGAAATTGTAAAGAGGGTTGAGACTCAAGTGGGGCAACTCGCTACTTAATTGTAAAGCAATGAAAAAGGAAATCTACACAGTTAATCTGAGCAAGCCAAGGCTGGTATGATCCTAAGAAGTGGTAAGGTGAATGATAATCATGTTCAGATTCCTTTTAACATGTTTGATTTAGGTAATTAAGAAGAGGAGAACCTCGTTAAAGGAAAAGATTGGCAAAACAAGGAGAGTAATGATAATGACTCTTCAAGTCACGCTCAAGGAGGTGAAAATTTCGAGCATGTAACCAAGGGTGATGAAGGACCAAGACTGCATAGGGTAACCAATTCTTATAGACTACTAGTTCCATATCTAAGCTGCCTTAAAGACTCAAAACAAGATAAACAATTTTCTGATCTCCATAGCATGCTTTCTAAAGTTAATATTAATCTGTCATTGTTAGATGTGATCATGAACATTCCAGCTTATGTGAAATTCTTTAAGGAACTCAGCACTAAAAAACAAAAGTTTGCACCATATGAAAAGGTGATAGTTTCTAAAGTAGCGAGTGCGGTCCTTAAAAAGCAGTTACCACCTAAATTGAAAGATCCAGGGAGTTTCATTGTGAAGGTATCAATGGGTAATGGTGAAGAGGTTAAGGGTATGCTTAACCTAGGAGCAAGTATAAACCTAATGCCTCATTCTATTTATGTGAAATTAGATCTAAGACAGTTAAGACCTACAAACATGTGCTTGCAATTAGCTGATAGGTCAATCTGTTATCCGAAAGGAATAATGGAAGATGTATAGGCGAAGATTGGAGGATTGATTGTACCTGTTGACTTTATGGTTTTAAGTATGGGGAAAATAAAGGAACAAGAGAAGGAGCACACCATATTCCTTGGAAGACCTTTTATGGCCACCACCAACACTTTGATTAATGTGAAAGATGGCAAATTGACCATGACTGTCTCAAGAGAAACAGTAGTTTTTTAAATCTTTAACGTTAAACATATCCCTACTACTGCTATTTACGAGGAGTGTTCTCTTGTTGATCATATTAATGCTGTCGATTTTGATTTTGCCTTACAGAAGGAAGAAATAAGGGAGTTAGACTTGGTTGAAGAGTTTGACCAGTATTGCCAGTTGTTAGACAATGTTACAGGAGAAGACTTTGGTAATTTCTTAGAGATAATCTCCAATTAATAGAATAATGTAACCCCACCAAAAGTAGAGCTGAAAGAGTTACCTAAAAATTTGAAATATGTGTTTTTAGGTGAACGGGAAACATATCCAGCCATTCTTGCATCTACTTTAGATGTTGATCAAAAAGAAAGAACCCTGAGTGAGTTGAAAAGATTTAAAAAGTCTATAGGATAGAGTTAGAGTGACATTAAGGGAATTAGTCCCTCCATGTGCATGCATAGCATTATCCTAATAGAAAAGGCTAAACTAGTTAGAGAGACCCAAAGAAGGCTCCATCCTAATATATGGGAGGAAGTTAAGAAGGAAGTTTTGAAATTGCTTGATGAGGGAGTGATTTATCCAATTGCAGATAGTGAGTGGATGAGCCCAGTGCATATGATTCGAAAAAATTCTGACATTAATGTTGTTCGAGATGATAAGAATGAGTTAGTACCTACTAGGACCACCACTGGATGAAGAATGTGTATTCATTATAGGAAACTGAATGCAACGACCAAAAAGGACCATTTTTCTCTCACTTTTATTAATCAAATGTTGGATAAACTTTATGGAAATGAGTTTTATTATTTTCTTGATGGTCTTTCAAGTTATTACCAGATACCGATTACTCCCAAGGACCAAGCAAAGATGACATTCACTTGTCCATTTGGGAAATTCTTCTTTAGGAGGATTCCATTCAGGCTGTATAATGCACCTGCAACATTTTAAAGGTTCATGTTTTCCATTTTCTCAGACATGAAGACATGATAGAGGACTTTATCTATGTATTTATGGATGATTTCTCAATATTTGGTACCTCTTTTGATGATAGCCTAAATAATCTGACTCATGGGCTTGAAAGATGTATTGAATGCAACTTGACTTTAAGTTAGGAAAGAGTCATTTTATGGTGAAATAAGGAATAGTCCTAAGTCATGTTGTATCAAAAAGGGGAATCGAGGTTGATAAGGCTAAAACTGAACTTATAGAAAAGCTTCCAACACCCACTTTTGTTAAGGGTATTAGAAGCTTTCTAGGACATGCTAGATTTTATAGGAGGTTTATCAAAGATTTTTCTAAGATAAGTCATCCTTTATGCCAACTGTTAGCAAAAGATGTCCATTTTGATTTTAATGAGGAATGCCTTAGTGCCTTTAATGTTCTTAAAGAAAAATTGATGTTTGCACCGATTATTGTAGCTCCTGATTATCTTTACCTTTGGAAATTATGTGTGACGCTTGTGATTTTTCTATAGGAGTTGTTTTGGATCGAAAAGTTGAGAAATCGTTTTGTGTGATTTATTATGCTAGCTTAACTTTGAGTGGTACACAGCTAAATTACACAACCACTAAGAAATAATTGTTGGCTGTGATTCTTATATTGGAGAAATTTAGACCTTATTTGTTAGGGTCAAAGATCATAATCCATTCTAATTATACAACTCTTAAATATCTTTTGACCAAAACGTATGCAAAACCACGATTAATTAAATGGATTTTGTTGTTACAAGAGTTTAATGTAGAAATAAAAGATAAAAGAAGTGATAATATCATTACAGATCATTTGTCTATAATAACTCCTAACTTGGAAACTCTTAAATATTAAAAGAATTATGCAATTGCTAAGAACTTTCCTGATGAGCAGTTGCTTGTTGTAAGTAAAGTGCCTTGGTATGTTGACTATGTGAATTATCTTGCATGTGGCATTTTGAGACCTAACATGACTTTTTAGGAAAGGAAAAGATTCCTTCTTTTAAGCAAGTACTACTTTTGGGATGATCCATACCTCTACCGAATCTATAAGGATGAAATCATTCGTAAGTACATTAAAAAAGATGAGAAGGTAAGTGTTTGACCTTTTGTCATGAACTCCATTATGGAGTCCATTTTAGAGGCAGGAAAACTGCTTCTAAAATTCTTCAAAGTGGAATGTATTAGCCCACCTTGTTTAAGGATACTCATTTCTTCTACTTGAAATGTGATAAATGCAAACGAACTGGAAATATAAGTAGAAGAAATGAAATGCCCCTAACTAACAAATTGACTGTTGAATTATTCGATGTTTAGGGTATTAATTTTATGGGTCGATTTTCTAAATATTGTGGATTTGAATATATAATTGTCATTGTTGATTACTTGTTTAAATGATTAAAAACAATACCCAATTGAACTAATGATGCTAATATTGTTGTTAAATTTGTAAAGGAAAATATTTTTAGCAGGTTCGGGATTTTGTGCGCAATCATAAGTGACAGAGGAAGTCATTTCTATAATAAGCTTTTTGAGAAGCTCATAAAGAAATATGCCATAACTCATAAGGTGGCGACTCTATACCATCCACAAACATCTGGACAAGTAGAAACAAATAACAAGCAGATTAAAGGGATTTTGGACAAGATTGCATACCCATGACGGAAAGATTTGTCAACAACGTTAGATGACCCTTATAGGCATATCGCACGACTTACAAAACTGTCTCAGGAATGAGCCCTTATTGGCTTGTTTTTAGGAATGTTTGCCATTTAGCGGTTGAGGTTGAACATAAGGCGTTATGGGTAATTAAGATGGTGAACCTAAATCTAGATGATGGACGATGGGAGCATTGGTCTAACTTTTAGAATTGGATGAACTCCGAAGTGAGGCTTATGAGAATTCCAAAATTTGCAAGGAAAGAATGAAACGCCTTTATGATAAGAGTCTTACAGGTAAGTTCGTCATACTTGGAATAAAAGTTCTCTTATATAATTCTAGGTTGTGTTTGTTTATAGGTAAGTTGAAACCAAGGTGGAATGGGCCATTTGAAGTAATCAAGGTCTTTCCCTATAGAGCAGTGGAATTGGAAATGAATGATCATCGGGTGAAACCATATTTGGAAGGAGCAATTGAAAAGAAAACTGTAGAATCCATTAGTTTGAGCGATCCACTTCAAGAATGACTATTTGAGGTGTCTAGCTAAAAGACATTAAAGAAGTGCTAGATGGAAGGCAATCCGTATCATTATGTTTTGTCTTTAAATTTAGTTGCTTGTTATTTCTTTTAGTGAAACTCGACTTAATCTATTTTCTTTGTGTGCACAGGCCTTCTTTTCAATCTCTTTTATTTGCCTTCCTCGCAGCTATCTCCACTCCTCAATTTCGGACGCCATGCTTCACACTGCATCGACGTAGCTACCACCACACTTTCGTATCGTATTCCTTTCCCTATCCTTTTTATTATTCGTACTGCACACAATTTGATTTCTTTTAGTCTTTAATGTTTGCCCTTATTCATTTTAATTTTTGTCTTTTGTCCTAGAACCCTCTTTTACTTTATTATGTCACATTAGGAATAACGTGATGTTTAAGTGTTGGGGTAAGTATTAATTATGTACTGTGTGTTTTTTCCCATTTATTATTTAAAGATGAATGATCATTAAATGAACCCAATCAGGATTAGAAATGCATAATATGAGTGAATGAGTATACTTGCATGCTTAGACTGATTAACTTGGATTTCGGTTAAAAGGACATTGTGATGGATGAATGACATTTTTCGTTTGGTAAGAATTAAAGCCTTTTTAAATTATTAAACACCAATTTCGAGTATTCTTTGTTGAGAGTATTCTTTTATGATTAAGGAACTCTAGAACTTGTTTGCAAATGCTAGTTGAGATAACATATCCTTACGCAAACGTTGAAATGATGAAGGCAGTTAAAATTTACCCTGTTAGCTTAAAAAGCCACCATAATATTACTCTTAATGAGCCCCCTTGATCTTAAATGAATCCAATTCTTTCCTTAAACCCAAAATGTGATTGTTTATCCGCTTTATTACACCTACCATAAGGGTAAGTTGAGCATTTGAAAAGGTATAATTGAGTTTAGGCAATAATTGTAGGGGAATCATAGCTTATAGTTGGCTTTTGAGTTAAGGATGAATATGGTTGTAGTTATTTTCTCTCCTCTATATTTTTCTTCCCTTAATTTCCTTGTTTTAAATGAATAAATAAATAATTAAAAAATAAAAGATAAAATAAAATAAAATAAAGAAAAGAAAACAAATGGAAAAGAAAAAATGAATCGAAAAGAAATAAAGGAAAGAGAAGACGACCAGAAAATGAAAGAAGAGGAGAGACATAAAAATGGGGAGTGCTAACTTTACTACGTGAGAGGAAAGAATTGGGCGTTTTATTTGTCATTTTTCTAAATTCCTTTGAGTGCTCAATTAGTTTTGTGGTTTTAAACTAAAATTTTCTTTTTTTTAACCCTTAGCCCGACCCCATTACAACTAAAATAAAGATCTTCAGATTGATGTTTGTGTTTGATTTGATTAGTGGAGATTGCATTAGTAAGCAAGCCTATGGTCGATACCTTATATGAAATAAACGATGAGGGAATATTTATTACCTTTGAATGCTTTAGAGGATGGAGAGTGGAGTAAGTGTCTATCACATTTGTAGATGGTTCTTTGAATTGAAGTTCTTGTTGATTTTGGCTAAGCATGCGAAGAATTGCTTATTCATGGAGTATTATGAGTTTCAAGTTCTTAGATTGTGATTGTTAAATTGACCGTTGATATCTTTGACTATTATTTGAGAAAATTGTTATTTTCATTGTTTGTTCTTCTATAGTCTAGTGCTCGTTATTATGTTTAAGGACAAGCATAGTTTAAGTGTGAGGGAATTGTTGAGTCTAATTTCTATTGCTTTTAATGGCCTTCATATCTAGATTTTGGTTACAAATCCTTGTGTTTTGATCCAAATGTGAGATTAATCGAGTGAAAACAGTGTGAATATTACATGGATGTTAATTTGGATATTTTGTGAATTTTGCATTAAAACACCAAAGTCATGTAATTTTTTCATTAAATGTTATCACCACCGTGCATAATTAATGCATAGGGGTGACAAGGGAGTCACACCCGTTACTCCCCACGACCGTAAGAAGTTTTAACGTTTATTCTAGGTTTAATATGTGCCAACACACGATGTTAAGGCACACAACCCTAAACCTAAAGAGAGGCTAATAAAAGTAAGAGGGGGTGGTGGCTGAAGGGAATCATCTTTCCTTCACTGTTTTATTCATTCATTCACATAGGGACACAGAGGGGATGTGCAGAGAGATAGAGAAAAAGATAATAAATAGAGATGAGAAACAGAGATATTCTAAGAAGGAGAAGAAGAGAGTAACAACAGAAATTAGGAGTTAGGAAGAGAGGCCAAAAGGGAGAGCTGGAGTTGATTTTGAGCAAACATTTGGTTATACGAGAGTGAAGCAGAAAAGCCAAAGCTGAAATTTGAGAGTGCGAAATACCTCCAATATCTCATTATCCAATTGCTTATTTCTTTGAGTTTACTGTTCTATTGGTATTAACTAATTCATACTCTTATTAGCTTAATGACTGTTGCTTATTATCTTGTCATAGTTCATTTAAGTAGTTACTAGGTTTTTATTTTCAATTTTCTGTTGACAATAATATGAAATTGAAGTATTTGAGTATAATGAACCATGTGTGTGATATGATGGGCTTATCTCTTTTCTTGAGAATGAATGTAGCTATTTAGTTTAATATATATGACTGGGTTACGGATATGTTGTCTTATTTATTGTTATGATTTCTAAATTGAATGGATGTAATAGAGTGGCTAAACTTTGCATCATTTTATGTTAAATGAAAATTTGAGAGATGAAGTCTAATACAGATCGTGAAATTATAAACACTTAGATTAAGAACTAGAAATATATTAACTTAAGTGATAATTGGTAATCGAGCTTTCATTATTAATTCAAATAATAACTTATTGAATATTAAAGTTAGACTAGTTCATTATTCGAATCGATTTAAATCCTAACTATTAATTTTAGTAAGACAACATTCCAATCATTTTCCTTTAATTATGTAGAGGAGATTAAATTAGTGAAATTAGTTCTCAAGAATTCTTCCACTTCGATTAATCTATTTGTCTTGTTCCCAATTGATTTCGTATTTTCCTTAAAAGCTTGCACTCAACAATCAGGATAGAATAGTTAGGAATGCATTGTTTTTATTTTTATTTTTAATTCAAACTTAACTAAAGTTGACCAATTTCACCTCTGTGAGAGACGACCCAGGGTTATCTACTACAATTTTGGCATATACTTGCGAGTAGGATAGCTTAGGTCCTTTTAGAACTTTTTGGGCATAACACAAAACAAAACATGTTTTATTTATAAGAAAACATCTCTAATTCTAGATATTTTTACGGTATTTAATGACCTTTGTTTTCCATGTTAATATAAATGTTAATTAGAGGGGGTGTTTTTAAGATCCTTACAGATCCTTTTTCTACCTGATATCTTTTTCCTAAAGCTCTAGAATTTTTCTTGTTCATGATTTTCTCTGGCATTCTCTAAATCTCCTTCCTTAGAAATTTCCTTCTCCAAAGGTTATAGATTCTTTTTAGTGGTGATCGATGATAGTTTATTAGCTCTTCCTTTTCCATCTTTCTTATGGCTTACCTTTTTTAGAATAGGTTCCTTATGCCCTTTGTCACTAGGTATTAAACTAAACTTAGGACTAGATGATGGTTCCACATTTTTGATAGGTTCAAAAGGACTACTTTCACGATTCATTAACTCTTTTTCTCCTACTACAAATAGTCTACCAATAACTTTCCATTTCTTGCTTTGGAGTTTTAAATTTGGTTTCTACTTATACGAAACATTCACTGTATCCTCAAACAGATTCCCTTCCTTATTGAGGTTCATTATAAGAACTATATCTGGGAGTTTTTAAGTTATACCAATATAACACATATTCTAGCAACCTAATTTTCTTCCTCATAATAATGGTTTCATCCATACATAATGGTTTCTCAATATAACTTGCTAATAAGCTTAATCACTTTGTTGTCTAACATTTCAGTGAAATATTGTGTATGTTCACCCAAAATGGAATCTTGACTTGTATGATCTTTTCAATGCTAATTCTAGGTCTTTAAAAATGGAGGAAAAAAGGAAGATTATAAATATTCCATAACCTAGATTTTATAATTTTTCTGGCATTCAAACCCTCCCCTATAACTTCACTCCAATTCATTAGGGTGAGGGTTGAGGGAGGGGAAGGGGCAGGTTGTGGATTCTTATTTTCCAGATGTTCTTTCTAAACGAGGAGCTAGACTGAGGGAGAGGTGGAAAGGTTTTATCATTATTTGTTTCTAAAAAAGTACTTGTATTGATTGTTAGAGTTACAATGTAATGGAACGTGTTAAGTTATAGAATATGGAATTTTGAAAATGATGTGAGGAGGAAAATGAGGAGGAGAAGAGAGAATGCAAAATGTAGAATGTAAAGTGTAGGAGGCTTAGGATGGCTAGAGATTTAAATGATCAAGGGGCATTGAGTAAGGAGGAGGTAGGGCATAGAGAGATAATAGAGGAGTTGATTAGAGGGAGTTAAGTAAGGAGGAGATGGGGCATAGAGAGATGGGGCATAGAGAGATGATAGAGGAGTTTCTCACACTTTGACGTTCTTCTATAAGAGATATTATGTCCATTATTTTTTTAGAAAATTCATATAATGCTTGTCTTTGATATATGTGAAAGCATATTAGCTTTTGATAGATAAGTTTTCTATATTTATTACTACCAACCTTAATATATAACCTATTATAGCCTTATCATTCAAATTATCCTAAATTCGTATGAAAGTTGGAGAATTAATCTATAGATAAAATACTAATTAATCCTAACCAAAAGCTTATCTTACAACTTGAAATAAGAGATCATCTAACTTACTTAATCTAGTTACTATGATACCATATATTTGAAGTTTGGAAAGTAAATGACTTACTTAACCTTGCATTCTATATCCATACATATATGTATATAATAGTTATAAATGATATTAGATTGGGTAAAATTTGAGTCCCTTTTAACTTGAGACTGACCTAAATTTTTTTATAAAAGTCTACCTTACAACTTAATTGAGCTTTGAATTTGTAATCTAAACTCGATCTTGTTTATCTTTCGACAATCTAAAATCCAATCAAGCATTAAGGGAAGTGGCTTAAAGATTTTTGTGTTTTCTCTCGACTTTGGTTTACCTTCCTCCAAGTAAATATACATGACTTACTAAAATTTATAAATAACAAAGAAAGAATAAATAAGATAACATACTCTTCCTTCGAAAAAACCCTAATCTAATATTCCTCTCTTTAGAAACAATCATGCTGGCGAGCAAAGGGAGTCCAATTGAAAAAAAACAATGCAAAAGTTTAGTCTAATACCAGTCCATTAAATTCCATTAAAGAAATTTACCATGAAAGTTAGATGACCAGAAAGTTCAACGATTTGTCACACATGTACTACGTGTTTACAAGATCTTTTACAAAATCTTGGTGAATGTGGTGGATAATAAATGGAGAGACCCATCAATAAGCCATGCTAATGTGCTAATTGACGTGGAAAACAATTTGATTAGTGTTTATAACAATAAAGATGGAGTTTCGTTAGAGGTTTACAAGCAAGTGAGTTTTTGAGAGTTGTGGTGGTTAGTGTCTATCAAAGGCAAACAAGTGATGCATTCGTGATGGAAGGAGAGAAGGAAGGACACTCTTTGGTAGAGGATTTCTTATATAGTCAGGCTGGCAAGGACTGGTCTTTGAGCTTGATCCAAAGCTCGAAATTTTTTTGAAAATAGCTCAAACACAATCTAAAATTTAGATCAATTCAAATTAAAGTTATTAAGTTTAGACCAACTTGTTTCAGTCTAGTCTAAAGTAAGATCAATTGTCAATCCTAATAATAGTAATACACATACATAACCAAGAGAATTTGAAAAACATGACTGAAAATTTAGGATTAGTTTTTGAAAATTATTTACATTGTTTTTAAAGTTTACTTAAAATCTTAATTAATCTCTCAATCAAAATTTAATTAATTTAAAACGTAAAAATTTTAAATTAATATAAAATATGATTAAACTAAATTTATTTTTACAAGATTTTGGTATTCAATTAAGTCAATTTTAGAATGCAATTGATTAAGCCTTCGTCTTTAAAATTTGCATATTGTTAGAAAATTTTTAAAAACAATATGTTCTTTCTACTAGAATTAGAAATAGATGAAAATTGTAATTTTGGAATGAAATCAGCCCTTGTTTTAATTTCTCGTACTATTTTTTGGTGAACTCGTTGTAATGTTGGGATAGGTTGGCTATGGTTAACAAAAACTTTATTAAAGTTCTTAAAAATATATGTTTCTTTCTAAGTGAGTATATTTATAGTTTGTTAAATAATATGAGTGGTAATGGTTTTTATAATGAAAAATGCCAAAATTGAAATAGTTTTTTAAAACTATTTTCATTATTTTAATAATCACAATATGATTTTGATAAGCCCCGAAGGACCACCCGATTATCAAGGAGGAATCCCCGATATCTCGACTGAAGAACAAGTCAAGATGCTGTGACTAGAAGAAACTATCCACTTCTGCATCTGTTGCCATTTTCTTTATGTATTTACCTTCAGTTTTTATCCTTATCATTTTCGTAGAAGTAGCTCCACTTTTTGTGTATAAATAGCTTGCAATTATCAATGAAAGTCAGTTTAGAAATTTCCAATCAAAATTCTGTGGTTTATTGCTACCCGAAGTGGAATACTTTTCTTAATATCTCTTAGCTTGATTGGGACCTATCAATTGGTATCAGAGCCACATTACAGTGACCTCCAATAAAGAACGTATCGAGAACCCAGAAGCAAGCTTTAGCTGGTTGCAAGACAACTTCAGTCTGATGGAGCTCAGGATGGCCGACAGACTCCGTATCATCAAAGAGAACCTCAAGCGACTTACCGACACCATTGCCTACAACCAAGAATGTTCCAGCAGCAATGCTTCTGGTCAAGCTGGTTACGGTCAACCGTCGCATGAAAAGGGAGCGGAGAGAACTAAGGGGGGCTGCCAAGCATTTGCTGTAAGTTAGCAAAGCTTGAGTTTCCTTCCTCTAGAGGCAATGACTCGACGAAGTGGTTTAACCGCGTGGAGCAGTTTTTCAAGCACGAAAACACCATTGTATATCAAAAGATGGCGTTGGCGTCATATCACCTAGAAGGCGAAGCCAACCAGTGGTGGCAATAGCTTCACCGAGTATGCAAGGAAGAAGAGAAAGAAATCACTTGGGCAGTGTTGAAGAGGAGCTTTGGCTCCAGTTCGGGCCGACTAAAAGTGAAGATTTTGATGAAGCCTTGTCCAGAGTAAAACAAAATGGTTCATTATGTGAGTATCAAAAAGAATTCGAGCGATTAGGTAACCAAGTTCAAGGGTGGACGCAAAGTCTTTGAAGGAAGCGATTAACTTCGCCTGCATGAGAGGATCAATTGAATCGGCAACGCGGTCTAACCAGTCTGGACGAGGTGCGATCACTCAACCACACCAAGCATTAGCAACTCCATCGTCACAACCCACAACTTCGCCAATTGCCGCTGCCAAACGAATCTCTAGGGATGCAATGCAGAAGCGTCGAACACAAGGATTATGCTTCAACTGTGATGAGCGGTTCACCTAGGGCCACTGTTGAAGCAAACCCCAACTACTATTACTAGAAGGTGACGAAGAAACTACATGGGCAAATAACATCCTGAACCTTGAGGACAAGGCTCCAAAAAAAAGGGGAGGATGATAAGCCCCGAAGGACCACCCAAGTATCAAGGAGGAATCCCTGATATCTCGACTGAAGAACAAGTCAAGATGCTGGTACCAGAAGAAACTACCCACTTCCGCATCACCTCCGCATCAGTTGCCATTTTCTTTATGTATTTCCCTTTAGTTTTTATCCTTATCATCTACTTTTTGTGTATAAATAGCTTGCAATTATCAGTGAAAGTTAGTTCAAAAATTTCCAGTCAAAATTCTGTTGTTTATTCCTACCCAAAGTGGAATACTTTTCTTAATATCTCTTAGCTTGATTGGGACCTATCAGATTCTGCCACAAATTTTAAAAGTACTAATATTCTTCAACTTTTCTATATTGAATTGAAATTATAGTTTTACTCTCAGATGTTGTTTACTGCCATAAAATATTGTTTTGCAAGTGAAAATTGACTTGCACCGCATAAAAGCGTGGAGTACTTTGCTATAAAAGCAAACGGGGAAATGGGAGAAATTTATAAGCCAACTCAAAGAGATGGGTACAGGATGGTCAGTGGACAATACTTCACAGTCACGGACTAGTGAAGAACCAGCCTACAGAAACAACCCCCAGAGTCTGGAGAAGGAAAAAGGAACAAATTTGGATGAATTCAAATCTAAGGCAGTCGAAAAAGAAGCAGAAAGAGCAATAAAGCCTTCAGAAAAGGCAAAGGAAGAAACAGGTGATGGCGCTAAACTTTGTGATGTCAGTTCCAAGAAAGCAATACAAGCAAAGCTCCCACATAATTGTGAAGCAATACTAAGAGAAGCAGACTCACCTCTCGACTGGTCTTCACTGGATAAGTTATATGATCAGCTCTTTACAGGAGTCTCCCTGAAACAAAAGAGAGAGGCAAGTTCCATTCTATATTATATTTCCCCGAGAATAAGCGTACAATGATAGTTTATATATTTATATACAGCGAAAATACTGTTTCTTAAATTAAGTGGGGTTGAGCAGTTGGGTTCGAATTACAACTGCTCTACCCCACTGATTTTGAGACTTTATATGTTTTATTTACGTGGAAGAGTTTAATCAACTGCAAATTATCCTATAAATTGGTATTGTGCAAAGAAGAAAAATTAAAGTTTTAATACTTAGCGCTCTGCCACTACTCCAGTGATCAAACTATATGGTTTAGACATGCCTTTAAGGCTTTGTAATTTTAAAAAAAAAGTACTAAAGTATCCTGCGCAGGGAATTCAAAGTTGGAAATAGATATTATCATCGTTATATTTTGTTTTTTTGTTTGTTTGTTAAAACATAAATATCGTTAACGTTAATCCTCACTATTTTCTGTCGGCACCTATGATCATATTAGTAAAAACTAGCCGATACTCTGCAGAAGTACTGGATTGAAAAGAAATCCAAAAGCAACTGCTTCATGCTGCTTGCGAGGTATCTGTCAATCACTTGGTCGGAGAATAATCTTTACTGGAAGTGGAGTAGCCTAAAGGAAACGAGGTGAATCTGCACTCCCTTTTTTTGGCAAAAGTAGATATAAAAGAAACAAGAGTCATTACATATACTAGCCAATTCAACAATCATCAAAAATAACAATCTTCTTGACTACCTGTGCATCTCTATGTTGGCAGTACTGACACGGCTGTTGATGTGGCCGAGCTAATAAATATTTGTTGGCTGGAAGTGCATGCTAATTTCAACATGGCGTATCTATCTCCAGGTGTTGTGTACGAAGTTTTGTTTGTAATAATGATGAAGGATACTTCTAGCGGATGGGACGTACCAGTAAATGTTAGACTCACTTTTCCAAATGGAATCAAACAAGAACACCAAGAAAACTTCAAAACGAAGCCAAGAGGCCTGTGGATGGAAATTCCAGTCGGCGAGGTTGTGTCTACGCCCGATAATAATGCTGGGGAGATGGAAATTTATATCTATGAATACAAGGACGGGAAATGGAAGACAGGACTGGTGATAAAAGGTGTTATCATCCGACCCATAAACCGAAGTTAAGGATGATAAGCCGAATTGAAGGACTGAGATCCTGGGGACGAGGGTATTACTATCTTCTTCAAAATATAAAAGAAAATTTGTTACTACTCTATAAATTTGGAGAAACATTGGCGTCTCGAAACTCTGAATCATTGTTTTCTTCTTCTCTTAAAAGTTTCCTGAATTCTCCGCCAAGTCTCCACTAAATGTGTACCTTAAAATAATACTAACCACTCTTGACCATTCGGCCCCTCAAACTGCATTTACTATTAAGAAAAAAGCTGAAGCCCATTGTCTATTATTTGAGGGAGCAGTTAGATCCCCGTTAGCTTTTGCACTAAATTACTTTTGCATATCAATAAATGACTTATAATATGTAAGAGTATTTAGTTTATAATGGCCATAATGATCATAAATGTCATTAAATAATGTTTATTATCTTCTTTCATTACTTTATAAGTCAAATTTTACATTATATTTTATCGATACTAAAAAAAGACTTAGGCCTCGTTTCACTATAAAAGAAGGGAGTTTTAGCGACGATTTATTTCATCACTAAAAGTTACAAAATCATCACTAATTGGATTTGACGATATTTTTGGAGATATATTTATCGCCAAAAACGTAACTAAATCCCTAAAGTAGAAAACTATAGGCGACGTTTTTCCTTAATTGTTACTAATGTTTTTTTCTTACGCTTTATTTTTGTAACGGAAATGTATAGGCAACGTGTTGAAAAAATCATCGCCAATATGTTTTTGCTACACTTACTTTTCGTAGCTAAAGATAATTAGCTACGTTTTCGAAAACGTAGCTTTTAGCTACATTTCCAGAAACATAGTGAAAGGTTTTTAGCTACATTTCTACTAACGTTGCCAAAAATTTTTAGCTACATGTTTTAAAACATAGTAAAAAGTTTTTAACTAGGTTTTATAAAATGTAGTCAAATTTTTAATATATATTTTAACTAAATATTATACCATATTAATTATAATTATT
>JANQBM010000222.1:22425986-22446413 GCA_025594535.1 Erythroxylum domingense | reverse complement strand
GAGTTGACCAATCAAGTATGTGACGACTCCTTGTGCGTAGAAGTATACAGACTATGTAGTAATCTAAAACCTGAGGAATCGTGGGATTCCAAATTTACATCCTCAAAGGCTCTTGAAGTGAGGCCTTAAAAGCTTAGGATTAATCTGGCTAAATTAGAATACCTAATATAACAAAAAAGCTCTAATTGCAAGCGTTAGCTGAAGATCTTAGGAATTGAGATGACCTTGGAACTGTCAGCATCTGCTCCTCCAAGTATTTAAAAAATATTTGTATCTTTTTTATTAACTAAATATGGTTGGTGCGTATAGTTCAATACTCTCATTCATTAGTTAAAAGTCTTAAGTTCGAATTCTGATAATAAAAAGATCTATTTGGCCAATACTTTATTCTTATAGGCTAATCCGATTCGCGCAAAAATTAGTTTAAGTATGAATAGTTTAAAAGCACCTTTCTATAATTACGACTCTCTCAATATACATAGCGGGTTAATCCAAAAATAAAACACTTTGTATTTATTTTGCGCTTAGGAAATAAGTCTGCATCTGTCCATTGGGTTAGGAAAGGCGCGGCATCAGTTTTTAGGTTTCACAACCAATATTGCTTCTACATTATCTATGGTGAGCTCTGCTTCCGGTTTCCTACATTCATGGTTTAGTCATCCTGGGGTTCCTAACAGTTTTTGGTTTACATAACAAAATTTTACTTGGATTGCAAAACCAATTCAAACAGCATAACAGGCGTCATTTTTTATTTTTGCGAATTTATTACACTGACATCAAGCAAAGGAATGGAATGCTAATTTAATTTCAGATTATCGAGCTGATCACCAAAATCCTTGATGTTCCCTCTCGGATTATCTTGAAACCTCTGTATCCTAAAGTGCTTGAGCTCAACCCCCTTTGCTTCTCCTTCAAGTGCCAGGTCAGCCAAGATTCTTCCAACGACTGGACCCATCTTGAACCCATGACCTGAAAACCCACCGCCGACCACTACATCCTTCCCAAATTCACCACCCAGAAAATCGATCACAAAGTCCTCGTCCGGCGTCATAGAGTACATGCACAATTGAGTCGCAACTGGTCTTTCACAATCAACCTGACCCAAAAATGTTCTCCCAATCCATTCCTTCATCAAACTCAACGAAACTCCTTGTCCCCACGGCCTCTTATCTGGGTCACACGGGTGGCCACCGTGCACGGCGATCTTTATCAACCCTGGAAACTCAAACGCTGGCGTCCCGTATACACGCGGCTCACCATAGCTGGCAAATGTTGGAAAACCACCGCCAAGGGTGAATTCCTTCTCCTTGCCTTCTTTGATTCTCCAGTAACACACCATGGTCTCCAAGGGTTCGATGGGCAGTTCAAGCCCACTAAACATTTTAATTAATCTACTCGTCCAAGCCCCAACGGTCACCACACATTTTTTAGCCCAAAACTTTTCTCCGTTGACCGTGAACACCCATATCCCTCCTTTGTCCTTGTCCTTGACTATGTTTTTCACTTCCATGTGGTCTCTTAGAACTGCACCATTCTGAATTGCCAATGTTTGAAACATCGACACTGCTTTTGTCGGCTTTATTATCCCACCCAGCTCGGTTCGCACTCCGATCCAGTTATCCGGTATGTCTATCCTGCCGGAAAATTGCTCAGCCACTTCTAGGCGGTTGAGAACACGATAGGGAATGGAGTTCTTGCCACAGCTGGAGATAATGGCAGAAAGACTGCTGTCGTCGAGTGGGCCCATATCGAAATGGTGGGCCTTGAAATAGACCTTGAAACCAATTTCATTCTCGGCTTTCTCCCAGAGCTGTGAGGACTCTAGGACCAGACTACCGTAGTAGTCTTGGCGATACGTTGCACGTAAGGTTCGGGATTCTCCGTGAGATGAGCCACAGTGATGCAGAAAATCAAACTGTTCAAGTAGGAGAGTGTTTCGGCCTCTTTTTGCCAATTGGTAAGCGGTGGAGCTCCCCATAATGCCAGCACCCACAACTATTACATCAAATTCCTCACCACAAGAATACTCCATTTCCTCTCTCTCTCTCTCTCTGTCTCACACTCGCTATCTCTCCGACTCTGTTACAACTCAGACTAAGACAGTTCCATTCGGTTCGCTGAGAAAGACCTGCCTATTATTATATTGAGCTGCCAACGAAACGAAAAATGGGCACGTGTTGGCTATATATTTCAAGTTTGCCACAAGTTGCACTCTCCCCACTCCCAGTTCTTCTGAAGTTCTCTTACCTTCAAAACATCATTTTCGTCAGAGAGGCTTGGATTGTCGGTGACAACTTGTTCGACAACTTGTTAAAATTATAATTACTTATTCTAAATAAGTATTTATATATTTAGGATTATTATTTTGATAATTGCTAAAACGTAAAAATAAATATTTAATAAGTACAATTGTAGTTATTGAAATAGACAAAATAATTAATAATATATTTTTAATTATTTATACAATAATTAATAGTTTATTAAATCATGTGAAAACGGTGACGTTTGATAATTTGTTGAAATTAACCTGCTGAAATGATAAGTTATGCGTTTGAAATTGTTATTTTGGTAACTGCTAAAACATGATAATAGGTATTTGACAAGTGTGGTTGTAATTGCTGAAAAAAAATAAAATGACTAAAAAATCCATTGATTTAATAAACTATTAATTACTATATAAATAATTAAAATATAATATTATTTATATAAATTTAAAATTATAAATAATAAAATATTAAATTAAAATAAGAAAAATAAAATTAAAATAAATTTAGTAAATAAAATATTTCATAAAAAATATATTATTAGTCATATAAATTTAAAAAAAGAAGATGATACGTTGTTTTCTATTAGTTGACGTATAATGGAAAATAATAATTATCATAAGGTTATTAATAAAAAGCATAATCTCTACCACAGAAACACTTTCTTACCGCAACCCTCTTTTTACTTATCGATTTCTGCGGTGGCACCATACTTTCCTCCGACTTCATTTTGTTCATCTGCAGATTCAAACATATAACTGCGTTTGGTGGCTGTAGTGCATAAGTACTTATCTTCACCATACCGTAAATCTAAACGCAACCATAGTCAACAATTACTTGAAATTGTGCACTATCGTTAGATCTTGAAGGTCCAATACTGCACATATTTATTCCTATATTATAGAGAGACTATTTTTAATAGACCCATATGTAAATGTAATATAAAGATAAAAAATAAAATTTTGATAATAATAGTAATTTTTTAAAAATGATCTGTCTAAGGAGATCTAGTAGTATATAGCTTTATCCGTAACTAATAAAGAGACTATGTCTAAATGGTCCACTGATAGAGAAAAAAATGAAATAAAGAAATATATAAAAATAAACAAATAATACTATTAAAATTAAACTAAATAAATACCTAAATACATAATACTAAAATAATAATAATGACAAAACACATTTGATAAGTGGCCACTGGTAGATGAGAAACTGTCAAAGCTACACTTTTGACCGGTGACGAAAGTGAGAAGCTTCTTAGGTGGAAAAACTGTTCGTATAAACTTAAGCTGAAAAGCTAAGTAGTAGGACACAATGACTCTTCCACGACTAACAACTAGATAGATAGAGACTGAATAATTAGACGAGACTTCCTAAGAGGTAAATATGACACAAGAGATTCGCAGTATATAGCTTCATAGAACCTACAAGATTGCTTATGCTCTCTTAAAGGGATATTCTTTACCCGTATCCTAGTACGTCAAAGTTTCCTATTATGGGCCATGTCCTCAATAAGATCCAACCCTGCCAGATCATTCTTGATCACTTCTCCCAAGTCTTTTTTAGGCCTTCCTTTTTTCCTCTTGCAGTCTCTAAGAATTATTTTCTCGCATCATCTCACTAGAGCATCAGAGTGTCTTCTTACGTATCTAAACCAACTATCCTTGTCTCTTGTAACTTGTCATTAATACCAGCCACTTGTAATTTGTCTCTCACCATACAATTCCAAATCTTATCTCTTCCGATAATGTCACACATCTACTAAAGCATCCTCATCTCTGTACCAAAAGTTAGTGTTATGCATTCGTTTTGTGGGCTAACACCCTGCCCTATATAACATGGTTGACCGAATCGTCATTCAATAAAATTTACCTTTAAGCTTGAGAGGGATCTTCTTGTCACATAAGACCCTTGTTGCACTTCGCCATTTGAACCATCCTGATCTGATTTGATAGATTATATCGTCATCGATCTCTACATTGCTCTAAATGATTGACCCTAGGTACTTAACACTCTTTTCGTGGTACAACTTTAGATTCAATTTTTATTTCCACATCATTAACCATCTGATGTCTCGAAGAATTACATTTTAACTACTCAGTCTTAGTCTTGCTTGTTTTAAAATCTTTCGACTCTAACATTTCCCTCCAACATTCTGGCTTGACATTGACCCCTTTCTTTGTCTCATCTACCAAGATAATTTCATCAGCAAATAACATACACTAAGGCACATCTCCTTGAATATACTTGATAAGCTCATCCATTACTACTGCAAATAAAAATGGGCTTAATGCTAAGCCATGGTGTAGTCTAATACCAATAGAAAAATTCTCAGTGTCTCCTTCTATCATCGTACACTAGTCATTGCCTCTTCATACATATCTCTAATCACTCATATATATTACATAGGAACTCAATTAGCATCCAAACACCTTCATAAGATTTCCCTAAAAACCCTATCATATGCCTTCTCTAAATCGATAAAAACCATATGCAAATTCCATTTTCTTTCTTTATAATATTCCATTAATCTTTGGAGGAGATGTAACGCTTTTGTCGTGGACCTCTTTAGCATAAAGCCAAATTGATTGGCCGATATAGAAGCCGCTTTTCTGACTCCCTTCTTAATTACCTTCTCTTATAACTTTATGGTATGATGAAGTAGTTTTATTCCTTTATAGTTGTGACATTTTTGGATGTCCCCTTTGGCCTTATATAAAGGAGTTATCCTACTCACTTTTCATTCATCCGACATTCTGGCTGACTCAAGGATCACACTAAAAAGATTGACTAGTCAATCTAGACCTTTGACACCTATTCTCTTCCAGACCTCTATGAGTATCTCATTCAGCCCTACTGTCCTTCCGCTTTTCAAAACATAATTATGTTGGATGTTGAAAACCGAATGTAAATACATAAAAATGAGACCAAATAAACATGTTAATAGATTATAAATTTGATACATAAATTACATTTCTTTGTTACATGATTAATATACGTACTTGTATCAGAGCTTACAATTTAAATTTTTTCTTATAAAATAGACTTTAAGTTGCGCATAAAAGGGAAAGTAATATTTTTAATTTCTCTATTTGAATCTTTTTCTTGAAGATTGCTAAATTCATTCATACATAAAAAATTTACAGTTTCCTTTCAGACTTATATCTTGTATTTAATTTAAACATTTAATATGTATTACTTCTCTCCTAGTTATTTATTCTAAACATTTATATATCTAGTCTAAACATTTTCTTAAGATAACTTGTTTTATTTATTTATTTGTCCTCTTTCTTGTTTGTGTATTTATTTATTTATTTCAACTTTTATTTTTATCCGTTAACTTGTTCTATAGTTATTGTATTATTTATGTTATTAGTTATATTTCTATTTCTATTTGTATGTATGTATGTATGTATGTATTTATTTTTATTATTATATTTTATGTCTATTTTTAATTTTAATATAATTTTTTAATCTTATTATTATTATTTATATTAATATGTATTTTTTAACTTTTATTTTATTATATGTATTTTTATTTCGTGTGGATCTATTGAAAATAATCTCTTTACTAGCTAGGAGTAAGGTTTGTACTTCTGGACCTCTTTAATCCTATGCTCAGCGGGATTTCTACTAAAACATTGTTGTTACTGTTGTTGTTATTCTCATTTATAACCGTTAAGTAGACAGTTTAAGTCTTTAGATAGACTCATATTTAAAAATACAAGAGAAGAAAATTGAAATATATTGCGGTCCTTATAGGAGTCAATCCATTCTTATTTGCTTCCTTAGCATTTCAAAGGTAGATTTTGTTAGGAAATTGAGTTGAGATATGATTTGATGTGTAATGAAATTATAAAGTTTTTTGCTTATTTTTTCGAAAGACAAGATCATTTAAATTCTATAACGTGATTATCTTACAAAAAAAATGAATCATAATTTGTATCTTATTGTAAAGTTTGATTCTTGTGATAATAAATTTTGAAGTGCTCAACTTTTTAAGATTTCTCCAATTCAGTGCCCAAGCTTTTGAAATTTTCAATTAAGTGATCAATCTTTTATAACCTTAATAGCTTGGTTTAAAATGTTAATTATGATAGTATTTTGTTAATTTGACTAACAAATTTTCTTTTCCATAACATATAGGCGTTTACATGGAAAATTAATTGTTAAATAATCATTCACGTAGACTAAAATACCCAGCTCATAACCTCTTTCACATATTGGTTAGGTGTTTTAGTCTGTGTGGATAAGTAGTAAGTAATTAATTTTCCATATGGATTATATGGACAAAAAAGACTTTTTTTAGTCAAGAAAGCAAAATACTAATAGAATTAAAATTTTAAATTGAGTTATTAAAATTATAAAAGGTTGGTATTTTAATTGATAATTTTAAAAGCTTGGGCACTTAATTAAAAAAAAACCCCAAAAGATTAGGCACTTAAAAATGTGTTACCCCTTAACTCTTTTCTGATCATTTCCCTCAAACTATTTCTAGGAATTAGCTTATCTCAACTATCGTAATTGTACAAGTATTTGACATATAATAATATTCATATAAAATGTTGAGAGAACTCTAAAACTATTGCAGAGAGGGTTATAAAAGAAGTGTTAACTCCTTTGAAGCCCAAGTCTATTTATAACAAGTTTTTAATCTTTTAGTAATTAAATTAAAATAAAACTCTAATTTTAGTTAAATTTTAATTAGAATTTATTAGCCTAAGCCTATTTATAATAGTTTTTGATATTTTAGTAATTTAATTAAAACAAAATATTAATTTCAGTTAAACTTTAATTAGACCTTATCTTCTTTTGCATGCTTAATAGTTCTAATGTTCCAAAACAGATTATTATATGAATAGCGCAAGAAAATATACTAAGTTTTTTTAAAGAACTTCTTGATCCATTAATCATTTCCTTTAAATGAAAAACATATTATGGATTAATTAGCAATCAATGCTACATTGGAACATTCTCATTCCCAAAATAAATTGTGCCAAGGAAATTATTCTCTAACTAGGATTTATTGCTGAAGTTAATATCCATATAAATTTTAAATCAAATATTAACTCATATATAAAATAATAGATATATTTAATACATCATAAGCATTAGATATCTCAAATACTAAACACCTTTAGTATATTATCTTTATACTTGGACTTAGAATAGGTAAATAACTTCTATATCTATCTTAATAGATCTAATTATCATAATTAATTTGTTACCTTTTTATATCTAGTAAAAGTTGTTTTTAGACTATCATATATTCAATAAATGAAAATATGAATTTTTGTTCTCTATGAGTAGTATGTCTAGACGTACTCCTATTAATGAGGAAAATTATACTCCTAGTAACCTTTTTGTAGACATGGTAAATTGATAATCATCTCCAAAATAAAATCGATGAGTTCATCATGAAATTAAATCTTTAAACTCTCGTAACCATTTAGTTATATATCAAATGTAATTTGAAGTTTTAAAATTTCATCTTACTCCCACAACTTATCTTGAAAATTATTCTCTTATAAGTGTCCATTGTAATAAACATTTTTCTCAATGAATATGTAAGATTATATCTAATGGTTCGGATATCTCATAACCTTTATTTATCCTACTTAGTTTAAAACTTATTGGATAATATATGCTTTGAATAAGCATCACATCCATAAATCATTAAATTTGACTCTTTTAAAGTCTTACCATTTCATATCTAATATGAAATCTTGTTATTTAACTTAATTGGAACTTTTGAAAGTAGGTTGTTGTACTAGGTATAGTTATAGAAGAAATAAATATTGCATTATACAATATCCCATATTGCATTTTCTCATTATACAAATCCATATTTATATAATTTATTTTAGAAGGTATTCACCAGAGAATCTCATTCCTATAAATAACCAAAAAATTTATACCTTACCACATCAATGTTATCAAAGTGCTTTAGCATTCTCAATACTTAATTTCTACTAAAATTTAAACACTTAGATATTTAGTAATGACTTTATCATAAAACTTTAGATAAATATTTCATTTAATATGTATGACTTTATCATATAAAGTCATCATTAAATATAGTAAAATAAAAAATTATTTTTTATAAAATTTTATTATATCTATCACATTATATACATATAATTTAACGACTTAATACCATCATCATCCTTTTATCAAAGGTTGATTTGGTCATCCTTCAATATCATACAATTCATAATCAAAAGGGCACATATATCCTGATATAGAATTTTTTGTTTTAACCATCACGATATACAAGGATAGTTTTAATTATCTAACTTTGCATTATTTCCACTTATGTTAAACATAAGTATCTCTTTGATCCAACTGATACAAACTATGTTTTTAAACTTAGATAATACTTTTATTTCACAATAAATTTCTTATCATACCTTGAACATTATAATAATGTTAAATCCAAATTCAGTATCAAATGTTCATAAGTATAAGTTAGACATACATATAATCTCTATCGTATCATATATTTGCAAAAATAATGTAATCAATTTTTTATGATAACTATTATTATATTTGAGTCTATGCCTTCAATTATAGTCCACGTTTATACTTTTATTAGGCTAAATAGAGTGGAATGATTCCATGAAGGTATACTGTCTCTCAACTCTATTCATACCTTTTGCATCATGCTTTCATGATGTTGACATACATCTTACATGTTGTCATCAAAGTTTACAAGATATTAGTTAACTAAAAATGTCATTACATTTTGTTATCTACGTCATGTAGACATATTTATAAAACATTGTCACCAAATCCTTAGTAGAGATTAATAAAACTATTACATAATGGATATTCAAATTTTCTTTATAACTTTGAGAACTCTTCTCAAACCTAATCCTATGTACAAGAAATTTGGTTCATTAACTCTTAGTGTCAACTATACTAACCAAAAATTATTTCTACTCATAACATAACATAAATGCAAGAAAAGCAAGTAATTAGTTATATGCGATTATAATAAAATAAGATTAGGATTTTAATCATATATTTGGTTAGTTCTATTATTTATTCGAAATAATAGCCCTCATTACTATTAAGAAAGATTAATCTCCTTAGTGGGCTAAGATCCCATTTAAATTTGATTGATCTTAAGTTACTTAAAAAAAACTAAACTTAAATTAGGTAAATAACAACTTTGTTAATGAAATTTCTAAAGAAATGCTTAGAACAATTGGAAACAAAAAGATTTTAAGGGAGAAGCAGATAAATGGAAAAGTGTTGTATAAACTATAGTTACTATAACTAATATCAGTAACCCAACTATAGTGTTGGCCTCCCTACTAGATAATGTCCCACAAATTCTAAATGATCCATGGTCAAGCACCACCAGATTTAGAAGAAAGTTAAAGAGGAAAAAGCAAGGTAACTCCTCGCAATCCTCACATTGATGGATGGTTTGTAATATCAGAGGCTTAAATAGCCTCAATAAATAACTAGCCATTAAGGACCTTATAGGCCTTAATAAACCTCATTTTATTGGTTTGGTAGAGAACAAAATAAATAAGGTCATCTAAAAAGCTACTTATGGTTTATAAATAAAGGTTGGACCATCTTATTCAACCACGATTATCATTATAATAGGCGCATTATAGTCACATTTGATCCATAATTCTTTAAGATAAATAACTAGCAGTGCTCTGCTCAATTTATGCATTGTAAATTAATAAGGCTAACAGACCATTCTCTCAGTATAATCTATTTTTTCAATTGGGAATTCCAGAGACAATCATTACAGTGGGATATAAGACAATTGAGAGCATCCTTAAACTTATTGATTGAGATGTTTGATGTGTGTAAGTTTTAAAAAACACCCTCGATAATCTGCAAGCGCACAGTTCGTTCGTATAGTACCTAAGGTGTCGATCTCACGAGGAGGATAATCTAATCCTAAAATATAAGGCCAAAATAAATAACAAAAATTCAAAATATAATGAAACCAAAATGAGAATTCAATTCAATCAATCAAATCAAATTAAGAATCAATCACGAAAATATTAATAATTTAGCAATTGCATCACACACCCAAGAATTAACCTAAGGGAATTACCAATTGAGAGAAAGGAAAATTTACCTATCCTTAACGCTAACCTAATTGATTATGAATTATTTGGATTGTTGGTTTTAGACGATCCTAGGGTTGATTACTCTCTCTCAAGTTATAACTATTAACCCTAAATTATAAGTCCTAATCAGATTATGAAAATTGTAATCTCTCGATTAACAATCTATCCAAAACTCTAATTAGATCTGAAGTTGTCTAATAAAATATCAAGAACCTATGCAAGATCTCTCTTTGCATAATTATCGATTTGATTTCATTCTTATTCTATTAAATCACCTAACTCTTGTTAGCCCAATTTAATTATTTTTCATTTGATTCACCCTCTCAGTTTATTCACAATAAATCCAATAAATATAAAAATAATCAGATTTCATTAATTCAAGAATAAAACTCCAAAAGTGAGTTTAGAATATCCTCAACATTTAGATCCTATCATCAACTATTCAATCCAATTATATACAAAGATAGAACTAAAATAAATAGAAAAGACAATTGAAATAGAGGACAAAAGGCAGCGACGTCGAGAAACCTCTTGATTTGGGAAGTATGTCGAGTCAACTTCTTCTCCACTTCTCTCTTCCTTCTTCTCTTTCTCAATTTCTTGATGAATTCTCTCTAGGGTTTCTTCAAGGTGGCTGATGTCAAAAGCTCTTTCTTCCTCCTTTTCTTGATCTTTAAATATCCTTTTATGTTCTGAGCAGCCCTAGGATTTTTCCAGGGTTCGAAAGGTCCAAAAAATCCCTTAAAACTTGACATTTTTTAGTGTTTGTGCAACTGGCCAACGCTGGCCACAATCAAAGGCCACATTTGAGCCTTTTTTCATGATCGTGGCATGCAAGCCACGATCGTGGGCTAACTCTGGTGCTTCTGTCACCATCATGGGCCATTATTTTGACCCGAATATCTCCAAAACTTCTCTGTTCTTCAATTTTGACCCTGAAACACTAACAAACACATCAAAGTACCTTAAAAACATAATATTTAAGCTTAAAGGCTTGTAACAACCCATAAAAACACCTAAACACAAATAATTAACAAACTAACACAATTCTAACCTAAACACATACTAAACGATTGAATTAACAATTAAATATATATTAAACTAAGCCCTAAAATATGATGCAATTTACACTTATCACTCACCTTGGTCACTAGTTTCTTATCTTCTAGTAACATAATGCATACCAATGCAGCAACTAAACTTAAGTGTGATGAGCTACAAGCTCTAACTAGAGACTTAGGGCTCACAAATCTTAACTACATTGGTTACATATACACTTGGAATAATAATCAATCAGGGAGTTGGCCACTGCAACAAAAAAGATAGATTATTACTGAATTCTCCCTAGCTAGCTAATTACCCCTAAATCTTTGCCAACTTTGGAAGTCCTCTGGTCTTTAATCACTCACCTATCATTATCAAGGATGCTATCACTTAGAACAAGAGGAAGACACCATTTAGATTCCTTAATGCTATGATAGTGTTCCAAGATTTACATAAGCTATCTTAAAGGGCTTGGAAATAACTCAAACATGTTCAAAGGTTTATAAATGCATTTAGACTCTAAAAGCTATCAACATAATTTAAAAAGTTGAATAAGAATAGTATCGATCCAATTCAAGTTGTTAAAAACTCCTCTCTGGATTCTGTCATTAGCTTACAAGAGAAGCAAGCCTCCAATCCAGGTGATCCTTACATCAAACAACAAGTGGAAAAAAAGATTGAGATCTACTTTAAATCTCTTATAGCCATATATTCATAATGGAGAGAGAAATAAAGAATGGTGAGAGGAATACTGAATTCTATTACAACTTAATCCAATCCAAAAGGAATAAAAACATGATCATCTCACTTCTGTACAATTAGGGCAACCTAATTCATTCACAAGAGGAGTTACAAAACTTGGCTTTCACTTACTTTAAAAGCCTCTTAGGAACACCTAATAGAATTTCTCCTCTCACACAAGAATCTATAAGTTATTTTCCTGGTTTTATTCTTTAATTGAATCATTTAGAACTCACTAAATAAGTTAGTAAAGACAAAGTCAAACTCACATTTTAACTCTATATTCTTTTAGTAAAGATGGAGCTTGACAAGTGATTTAGATACTAATTCTATTAAAGAATTCTTCTAAAGTGGTAGAATGCTCACTTAACTAAATGAGCCTCACATATTTCTGGTTCCTAAATCCCCTTACTTAAAACACTCAATGAATTTATACCTATATCTTATTATAATATGTTATACAAATTAGTAGCACCCAAAGTGCCTTCATCCATGAAAGATCCATTGCAAATAACATTCTTTTAACTCAAGAGTTGTTCAGAGGTTATGGAAGCTAAAAAACAATCAAGAGTGGAGCTATCAAGATTGACTTTACTAAAACTTTTGATTCTATAAGATGGAATTTTAAAACTGAAACTTTACTTGCCCTTGGGTTCCCTAATAAATTTTTTCATTAAATATAGGCTTGTTTAACAACTATTTCTCATGAAGTCATTATCAATAGAGAGCCTATGAGAATTTTCAAGGTAGGCAAAGTGACTAATTCTATCCCTCCTCTTTTCCATCTATACAGATGTCTTCACCAAATTGACAAGAGCTAACATTTCCAAGGAGACAAAGTTCATATTTCATCACAATTGCTCTAAACAAAGATTTTCCAGTTTTCTTTTACAGATGAGCTCCTACTTCTATGTGGAAACTCCCTATAATCTATAAATATGCTCGTACACTCACTGGATCAGTTCAAGTCTCTATCTAGATTGTGTTATAATCCTAGCAAAAGCTTTTTCATCTCCTTAATTAGCTTAGATCCTTAAATCTCCAATGTTATCACATATAAAGGTTTCAAGCTAGCTTAATTGCCTTTCAAATACTTAGGTATGCCTATATCTGAAAAAAGGCTATCCTTTTTTGACTATCTTCCTATCCTGGAATCCATAAATAGAAGGCTTAACTGATCTAATAAATTCCTAAGCTATGGTGGAAGATTTCAATTAGTCATCTCTTTTCTAAAAAACCTCTCAATTTATTAGGGCTCACATTTGGCCCTTCCAAAGGGAATTATAAAGGAAATTAACACGAAGATAAGGGACTTCCTATAAAGTGGATCTAGCTCATACAAAAAAGCTCCTAAGGTCAAATAGAATACAAAACCTAAAAAGTTTAGGGGTCTTGGAATAACATTCATGAGGCTATTAAGCAGTACTTTATTAGCCAAAAGATACTGGAAACTATGTAAGGTAGACACATACATATTACATTAGGGGCAAGAGCATTTGAAACATTCCAATTTAATCAAAAATTTCTTTGACCTTGTAACAAATTCTTTAAACAAGGAACTAGCAGTAACCTTTTATAAGGCACAAAACTGGTAATGGTAAAGATATAGTTTTCTGGTATGATCATTGGCATCAGTTAGGTCCCATTTATAAAATTACACTATATGGAATCGTAAGGTCTCTAATCCCTTTAGAAACCAAAGTCAATGATCTAATCATAGGAAACAAAGGGCACTATCCTTTTCACTCTAATACAGAAATGAATGAGATCCTACTAACATACCTAAATACTGAATCAACTCCTGAACACTTGATACCATTTAATGGACAACAAATAAATCATTAAACTTCACTCTTAAATCATAGAAGATAAAGCTACTAGAAGCCTGTAATCCCTCAATATAACCTTGACATAAACTAGTTTACGACTTAGCTATATTTCCTACACATTCCTTTATCCTCTGACAAATAGCTTTGGGAAGGTAGGGAACTAAGGACTCATTAAAGTTTAGTGTTTCTAATTCAATGTGTGAACTTTACCAGGATGTGAATGAAATTCTAAATCATCTCTTCTTTGGCTACATATATGCTTAGTTCATATAAAGCAAATTGCTTAGCATATTTGGTGTATATTGCTCAACCAATAACTAGATAGGAATCATACATTGGGCCTCCAAAATAAAATTCAAAAGTAAAGATGACATTAAGTTGTTAAAGTTCTGCTTTGGAATACAATTTAAAACTATATATGGAAGGAAAGGAATAGCTGACTGCATAGAGATAATCCTACAGAGAAACAACTCATTTTCCTAAGAATTCTTCTAAATACTAAAATAAGTGCTTTGTAACAAATGGACAAAACAATCTCAATATAAAGTTGACAAAGAGATGGGGCATTTGAAATTGATGGTAACTAATTGGTTGTATTTGCACTCATTGCTATATAAACTAGCTAGGGCCATATCCTTCTGTTGTTTATCTTGACAGTGGCTAGTTAGTCACTTAGTTTTGCTTATGCTATACATTGACCACTATCTTTTTTTATAAATTCATTATTTTTTTAAAAATAAACTTATTATTTATAAATAAAGAAATAATTTCTAAAAATAGAATAATAATTCTCTAAATAAATAAAAATTTAATTTATCTTAATTAAATTAAAATAAATAACTTTAATTTAAAATATTTTATTAATTACTTAAGAAAAATAATTGATTTAATTTTGGAATTTATTTAGAAATTTAAAACTCTTTTAAATTCCATTTGATAATTAATTATGTTAGGAATTCATTATTCCATACTTAAGTAAGTTTATTTAGTTTTAGGATTACATTAATCTAAACAAAACAAGTTATCCTTAGTGTAAGTCATACTTAATCTTATATGTAAACAAATACAATCCTATCCTAAGTCAAGAATAACTTATTTTTAACCCAGGATATATAACTAATCCAAATATCCAAACACTCCTATCTCCATCCTTTCTAGAGAACCCTAGTAAACCTTAGTTGCCAAAGATGCTCATGTTGTCGACTCTAAAGATTTTGCCGCCATCCACTTGTCTGGTCGTTGCAAGCGTCATTACAACCAACGCTGATACTTCCACTTACCAATCCAAGCTACAATTGATCAAGCAATAAGCAGCTTCATTGTGGCCCATCACATAGCTCGAGCCTCTTGTGAGAGTCAGTGAGACACAGCACCTACTGCTTCCCAAAGAAATTGCTGCCGCCCAAGTCGCTTGATTTTTCATCTTCTCCAATAACCATCGCTAGAAGCTGTATCATTCAGTTACCTTGTGACACTGCCTTTCCTCAGATCAAACCTCTGACAGGGATAGAGCATGATCAACATATAAAATTCCAAGATAAGCACAACCAACCACAAAAACAAGATTGTCTTTGGTTCAAATTGTTGTTGAATTTAAGTCCTTTAACTTATCACCAACAAAGGAATGGCCAAACCTCCACCACGAGTGGGAGACAATAGATTTGTTTTTCCCATACTAAGTTGATAGTTTATTGTGTACTCTTCCTTCACCTAGAGAGGTTGCAGAAGGGCACATGCAAACTATTTCTTCTGATATTTTTGGTGGTTAAAATGTTAACTATTGACATTAGATTCCTGATAATAGGAGAAAAGGCTCAAAGCTTTGTAATTAGCATTGATGAATCTTCAGTTTCCAAATTCAATAATTTAGCTTTTAACATTATTGTGATTCTAGAACGGATGGTATTTAGGATTTTATCGTGGTTCTTGCTGAGGAAGAGGATTGTAAAATTTTTTGTAAGAAAAATATATTATCTATGTTAGTTAAAATTTATAATTATGACTATAAACTTTTAACATTCGATAATCTAAGATTTCCAACCTTTTATAAGAAATTAATATGAACTTTTCAGATTTAATTATTTAGGGTTTGTAATTTTCAATTCGAAAATTAAATAATATAAAAATCAAACATAAAATCAAGTTATAAAATTAAATTGGCTTTCAAACCACAGTTGGAAAATCAAGGCAGGGATTTGTCTAGCACATAACAAAATAATAAAAAACTTTTCTTTGATTTTCTGAAAGATAAGTCACTTAAATTCTATAATATAATTAACATATAAAATGAAGCATGAATTACGATTCATACCTTATTGTAAAACTTGTTCTTTCTCTTGTCATTTTCTTCAAATTATTTTTAAAATTGGCTTATCTCAACCACCATAATTGCACATGTATATATCATCTAATATTATCCACATAATTTATTGAGAAAACTGTACAATTATTGTAGAGAGAGTTAGGTAAGAAGTGATAGCTCTCTTAGAGTCTAAGCTTATTTATAATAGGTTTTGGTTTCTTTTAGTAATTTAATTAAAATAAAATTATAATTTAAATTAAATTTTAATTAGAATTAGAATTAATTCTAATTAAATATCATTTCACCATAAATAAGATGCAATATCTCATATAGGTCCTTATTTATTTAATTTCTCATCTTTAATCCTAAAGTTTCTCAAACTTTACAATCAAGTACAACATGATTAAAGCACATTTTTTCTCTTTAACTCATAATTTGTGTGTAAGGTTCATAAATATATTGGCAATGAATATAAATTGTAACTCTAAATTATATTTAGGATTAGATAATTAACTCTTTTAATTTACCGTTAATTTTTAATTAAATATTTTATATTTATAGATCAACGTTACTGTCCAGTAATGTGTCATGACCGCTCAAATGTTTAGGAATATCAAAATAGTTTTAATTAACCTTTTCGTGCATGACTTTTCTTATAATTAAATCCTTTTAATTATACAATATTTTGATTGGACAAAGTATAAAATTATTGTCTACTTTATTTGAGTTTAATCATGTTAGTGCCAACATTAGCAATTGATTTTATAAATGAAATTTGTAACCTATTTTATAAAGTATTCTACCTTGATTAAGGAATTTTCGAATCTATACTAATTGAGAACAATCTCCTTAATCACTTTAGGATGATAAATCCTATATTGATCACTTAACTGCTTTAATATAATTCATGATATATTCAATGACTACAGATTGAGCTACCTTTGACTAAATTAGGTCATAAGTAGTATCAAAATATATCAATCTTATTTGAGATATATTGGAGATCCCAAGTCAAATAATCACTTACACAATTATCATAATGAGAATTTTTATAGTCATACAAGTAGTATTTCAAATAAAATTCTTATACAGGGTCAGTTTAGTAAAATTTTTATCTAATAAACACTCGCTCATTTATTTAAATATCTTTATACTTTAGTCTATAAAATCGACTACGTCCTTCATAAGAAAGAAATATAAGACGTGTTAGTTTTTTAACATTATATTAATATCCGATATTAATATAAAAATCATTATGAATAATTTAGAGATAATGTAAATTGAAGCATGCATCTTAAAACACAAGATTTATTACATATAAGCAAGATAGATGCATGTTAAGCTAAATGTTCAGCAAACGGAAGCATAACAAAAAAATACCTCTAGCCATTGCACGCAGGTTCTATCCGATTCAACAAAGTTTTTGAATCTTCTAGCCTTTGATCTCCAAAACTCAATGGTGTCCAGTTCTAGTTACGTGAAGCCAATGATAGGGACCCAAAAATATATGTTTCATCGCGTCATCATCTCTGCCCATCACAAAAGATGAAAATGATGATGCATAGGTGTTTATGTGATTAATGGGTTAAACCATTAAATGGACTAGATTTTGAACAGTAGGATATCCTAAGATTTTGGGAAAAATCTTTCTTCCACTTGGTCCATTTAACCGAACATCGAATATAACAAGAAACTAAATATATGAATCATGGCTATAGGTCTTCTTATAGCAAGTATTATCTTTCATGTATTACAATATATAAAATCTCCCATTACTAACCCTTAAACTTAATGAATAAACTATATTTTATTTTAGGTCCAAACTAAATCATATTTCTCAAAACAATCAAATATATGTGCACAAAATCATATGAGAAAATATCAAATTAAAAAAGAGTTCCATTAAAGAAACAAATGTATAACAAAAATCACATTATGGAACCAAGTCTCATTCGTTTTACATGATCTTTAAATTGCTTAGGTGACATGCCTTTAGTTAAAGGATTCGCAATCATCAACTCAGTGTTAATGTGCTCAATGACAACTTTCCTTTCCTTCACATGTTCTTTTATGGCTAAATACTTAATGTCGATATCCTTACTTCGACTTCCACTCTTGTTATTTTTAGCTATAAAGATCGCAGCTGAATCATCACAATACACTTTAATGGCCTAGAAATTGAATCGATAATTCTAAGTTCAAATACAAAACTCTTCAACCATACACCGTGTAAGGTGGCCTCAAAACATAAAATGAACTCAGCCTCTATAGTAGAAGTGGCAATCAAGGTCTATTTGGAAGATATAGCTTCACCAGCTAGCATGAAAATATAACTAGATGATGATTTTCTTGAATCAATGCAGCCAGCAAAGTCTGAATTGGAGTGTCCAACTACTTCCAGGTTCTCAGTTCACCTGTACGTAAGCATGTGGTCTTTTATGCCTTTAAGATATCTTATAACCTTCTTTGGAGCTTTCCAATGGTCAACACCTAGGTTACTTTGATATCTACCTAACATTCCAACAACATATTCGATGTCAAGTCTGGTGCAGACCTAAGCATAAATAAGACTTCTAACAGCTGAAGTATATGGAATGTTCTTCACGTGTTCTCGTTCAAATTGATTCAAATTGAATCTATCACCCTTCACTATGGGTGCTATACTTGGTGCACAATCTTTCATCCAAAATCTCTCTAAAACTTTGTTGATATAGATCTCTTGAGACAAACCCAAAATACCTCGAGATCTTTCTCTATAGATCTTGATGCCAATAACATAAGATGCATCACTCATATCTTTCACATTAAAATTCTTTGAGAGAAATTGTTTAACCTCATATAGTAAACCCTTATCATTAGTCGTAAATAAAATGTCATCCACGTACAACACAAGAAAACAAATCTTACTCCTATTGACCTTCTGGTATAAACATTGGTCTATTATATTCTTTTCAAAATCGAATGAAGTGATAACCTCATGGGATTTTAAATACCACTATCGAGAGGCTTGTTTCAATCCATATATGGATTTATTAAGCTTGCAGACTAAATGCTTACCATCACTAGAGGAGAATCCTTCAGGTTATTTCATGTAAACTTCTTCCTCTAGTTCACCATTGAGGAACGTCATTTTCACATCCATTTGATGTAACTTAAAATCGAAATGAGCTACTAATACCATGATTACACGAAGAGAATCTTTCTTAAATACAGGAGAAAATGTTTCCGTGTAGTTGATTCTTTCCCTCTGAGTGAACCCTTTGGTAACAAGTCGTGCCTTATGTCTCTTAATGTTACCTCATGAGTCTTTCTTTGTCTTAAATACTAGTTTACATTCAATGACTTTCACACCATTGGGCAATTCAACGAGATCCCAGACTTAATTAGATGTCATAGAATTCATCTCATCTTTCATAGCATTGTACCATAGGTTTGATCCATTAGAACTTATGGCCTATAAAAACGCTTCAGGATCATTCTCGGCTCCAATGTTATAATTTGATTTTTGTAGATACACCATATAATCACTAAGAACTGCTAACCTTCTAATTCTTGTAAATCTCTTCAATATTGTATCATCATATCCTTGAAGAACGTGTTGCTCAACTTTCTTGCTCAAAAGGTATGATTCACCATGGGTTCTTTCTTAAACATGATTCAACTATAAGTCTTAATGAATAACAAAATCTAGAGTAGGTCTTGACTTATTGTAGCAGATCAATATGTATCTCATTTATTATAACAATTTACTATTTTATCTCCTATATTTCTTTAATTCTTTTGCATAAAATATAACAAACACGGTCAACAAAAATACAAAAAATCAATATCTTTATAATCTGTTCATTCCCCAATTGCACTAGTCTGATGTATATCGCTCCCACGTATAAAAGTATAGGCGTATAGCAACGAAGAAGGCAATAGTCACTTAGTTTTTGCTGTTCATGTTGTTCTTCGTAGGACAAATCTACCTAATATCCCATTCAAGATATCAAAAAGCTCAGTTCCTTGAATACAGAAAGGTCAATTGTGCCTAATCCCACCAGTCCTATGAACTGTACACAAACAACGGTTTTGGATTGTTGGACAAATTTATTTTTCATTTACGCAATTCATTAATGTAACACAAACTCAATCAAACAGAT